>OZ037784.1:34662319-34919819 GCA_964035525.1 Porites cylindrica | reverse complement strand
CATTATCGCGCTTGTTTTGACGCACAATTGATAGTCAGGAGAAGTCGTATTGTCTAAAACCATAGCAAAAGACAAATTTACACACATCACAGCGTTAAGGTAAGGTAATACATGGTATTTCCTTCAGGTACATTTACATTTTCTGTTAGGTTATCAGCGATTAAATCGCATGCAGCGACGAACAAAACGCGAAGCCGTCAGATATTCTAGAACCGTGTTATTTACAGTGCTGTGCATTATTATTGCTTAACTAACTAACTACGCGCTGATGGAAATAACTTTCGACCGCTTTAAATTTTGAAACAATTCAGTGGTACATGTATAGTCATAATTGGAGCGGAAAGTTAGCACGCGAGCAGGGCGATTCTGCTGTGGTTTCTGTGATGTAGAAGATATTACGGCAATGAGGCTCCGGCCCGAGGTCCGTTCTGGAAATCACAACTGCGTGTAGGATGAAATGTATTCTGCGTGCAGACGTCTCCTTTTCCAGGTTAGGTTAAATAAACCGTACCAACGGTTTGTTTAACAAAGCTCCCGCGAGACGGTTTCTTGGTGATTTTATTAATTTTTCCGATCCATTTTTTTTCCAGCTCTATTTTCGCTGCTTTTGCGATATAAACTATATTCATTTTTAGTTGTGATGGCATTACACTGCTTAATCATGACGGCTTTGGAAGAAACTGAATATATTGCGCTTCGCCATTTCGCAAAATCGCTGCGGGAATTAAAAAATATTTTCTTCTAAAAAGCGTTTTCGCGCTTCTTTCTCTAGTCAATTATCTCGTTTGTCTCGTTTTCTAAAGGTCCTTGAGAACAGAATAAGACAATATTTTATTACCTACAACCTAAAAACCCGATTTTTGACCAAATCGAAACAAAACTGACCTCTGAAATGGAAGAAGAAAAGCCTTTTATTTTTGCCGGCTTCAGCCCGCCGACGCGATCGTATCTGGTTTGCTTTCATATGATGACATTTTCTTGACAGAAGGGTGTCGGGAAAAACACCTCGCGCTGATCATACGTGACAAAATCCGCCGCGCCTAAGCTAATTAAGAAAAGTCTCCTCGAAAGCTCCATACAATTCCTTATAACAAAATTATAAGGAATTGTATGGAGCTCTCCGGGATACTTACAGTGCAAGCCCTTTGTGTCTCCTCATGCTGAAGAAAGATACGTCCCTTACACATTTGTCACGCTAACCATTTTTATTGGCTATCAGGCTTAGATCCTGCTGGTCTGTCTTTCATAACAGACCCGACCAGCTTTCGGCTTGATGAAAGTGACGCTCAATATGTTGATGTCATTCATACTGACGCTGGGGTCTTCGGCACCACTCTTGCAAGCGGTCACACCGACTTTTGGCCAAACGGTGGAAGCAGTCAGCCAGGCTGTTTTTTCAATTGTAAGCATTTACAAAGTAGAGACAATCATAATATTCGCTCGAAATATTTCTTATCTTTTTACGAAATAAAGTTTTGGGAGCTACTTCTGATTTTAACTGACCACACTCTAGCAAGGGTAAATAGTCAGACACATTTTAAGCCGTCTACGAGAAGTGAATAAATCTTTTTTTAAAGTGTTTTTAAAACTTTTCTCTGATTTTGTACTGCTTGACAGTTAAGGTAGCGCCAAGAACAAAACTCGAACGCACTCACTTCTCTATGATTGCTACTAGTCTGAGGAGGTCACTTGACCTGCAAGCAAGCGTAATTGCTTTTTGACGTTTTCGTTGCCATCGTCGTAGTCATTTGGTAAACTTCCCTGATACCCTATCAACGAGCAGAGGTGGCAAGAAAATCGCCATTTAACTATTTCCTACATTATTTGCATCACCCAGACAAAAATTTCCTCATTTGCCTTTTGTATGAATTCACTTGATGTTATTTTTTAAAGCTTGCGACCACAGCAGGGCACCAAAGTACTTCCTGGCGTCTGTTGAAGGATCATGCTCCTGGAAAGCCTATCCGTGTGCTAATTACAACACATTTCTGAAAGGGAGTTGCACAAGCTGTAATGGTGAATGTCCAAGCTTGGGTTTTGATGCTGATCTTACTAAAAAGGAAGGAAGCTTCTACTTGGAAACAACCTCGAAGGATCCTTTTTGTGGTACGATGTACTCAATTAATAACAACTTATTCATGTAGGCACGTGTTCAATGCACCCTTTTTGTTCTTTTATGTATCATGATCACTGTTCTTACTAAAAAGGAAGGAAGCTTCTACTTGCAAACAACCTCGAAGGATCCTTTTTGTGGTATGATGTACTCAATTAATAACAACTTATTCATGTAGGCACGTGTTCAATGCACCCTTTTTGTTCTTTTATGTATCATGATCACTGTTCTTGTTCACTGTTGAAAAGAATGCAAAAGAAAAGGAAGAAAAACTCTACTGATCAGAAACGTTCCATTACGTGCACTACAGCCAATTCAAACTTCTCAAACTTTCTGAATATTACCCCTCCCCTGTGATTCAATTTTGCTTTTGTCAGAAATTAGATCTTCTGCTAATCGTTTGATAGCGGATTCCGTTTTGGCTTCAAATAACTGAAATAGATACAAATGATGTTTCGCTTTATCTCCAAGATGGTGAAAGGCATTTTCAGTGCATCGCCTTACTTTGGAGAATGTCTACACGGACTATAAGTAAAAGACAGGCCTACGTTGTCTCTGATAAAAGAAAAGAGCCGAAGTTAATAAGTTGAACTCTAATCACGAGTAGGATTTAACCCTTCTAAATGAATTTGGTGAGCCCTACTATTGTCCCCCAAGAGGGGTGGGGGGGGGGGGTACTGTCACTCCTCTTCGATTCTCTTTCAACCTGAGTCAACATACGTTATATTAAAGTCGTCACACTGTATCTCGCACTTTTTAAAGATGATAACCACAGGAGATCTTGTCCTCCTTTACTTGGTGTAGGATTATTTCTTTTATTCTTTTAAAAGACGGTTATACTGGTTTGGCAGTTGAGCAGTGAATTGTTTAGGAGAAATTAGATGCTGATCAATGTTAGAGGGAAGGATTCGTCAGGGATCCTTTGGCTAGAGCAAAATATATTTTCGAACCAAAACATAACAAAATAATAATACTTCTACCCTGCTTAGTTTGGACAGAACAGCTTAATAGGTCATTTTCTCCTTTATTGCAGGAAAGACGCCCTAAAGGCCGATGGAAACTAAAACAGCAGGAGTAATGGTTCAATAACTGTGCCTAGTTTATTTTGTCCGTTAATTTTACGCACTGTTAGAGTACTCTCGCAATAAAATTAGTGATATGTTATGAAGTCTGGGTGCTTTCGTTTATTCCGATTTATTCACATATTGGTCCGGTTAAAAAGGCTGAGATTTGACAAATCTGACACTATTTACAGGTACTTTTATCAACACGACAAACTTATTGATAATCAACTAGCATACTGGAGATACACAGTTAGTACACGTAAAAAAATTGAGCATTTTTCGCTTGTCATGAGTTGTCCATATTTTGCCTTTGCAAGTGGAATTCGGAATTCTGGACTTTGAAATCCAGAAAACCCTCAGCTCAAGGAATCAGGAATCCCACTAAAGATTGAAATCTGGAATCTAAGTTCCACTGACAGAGAATCAGCCGGGGAATCCAGTGCCTGGAATCCAGAATCCAAGACTCGATCTCTTGGATTTCCTTACCCCATGCTTTATGTAGTAGATAATGCATGGGGCGATTGGACAATGTATATCGAGACATACTCTACTTTATTCGCTTCTTAATTGAATGTGTAAGTACAACTGTTAGACGCAAACGCCACTGACTCAACAAACAAATAACTTGACAGAGGAAAATTTGACTAACTAGGTCCGTTATGACTGTGACAAAAGGCGAATCAAAACGCACTAATCACATTTAGAGCGGTCTTCAATCATGACCAAGAAGATCACGGCTTAACCAGTTAGGTCAATATGGGCAGTTTCGCTCATTTTTAGGGACAGTCTTCTTTAACCCTGGGGATAAGTTAAGATAAGATGAAAACTTTATTTTAGCACGAAAAAAAAAATCAGCATTGCTGGCGGGGTCGTGCATACAACAATTACAAGGAGAATAAGGAATACTGAAAGCAAATGCACAATTATAAATAAAAAACTGTAAAAATGTTTCTAACCGATATTTCTGTTTTTAGTTATAGCTAAAATAGGTTGTGCAAATGTACAATTGAAAATTAAAACTGTTAAAAGTATTCGTAACCGATATCTCTGTTTTTAGTTGTAGCTAAAATAGGTTCGAAATTCATTTATCAGTATCAAATTTTGCAAGACAGCGTTTAAATTCTTTCAAGGTTTTAGCCCTTGTTTCCTTGTTCGTTAAAATGAAAGAAATCCCTTACATTTTCTCTTAATAATTCACCCCGCTTGATACGCCGGACACCGTGGTAATACGGA
Source organism: Porites cylindrica (assembly GCA_964035525.1). Classification (NCBI taxonomy): domain Eukaryota; kingdom Metazoa; phylum Cnidaria; class Anthozoa; order Scleractinia; family Poritidae; genus Porites; species Porites cylindrica. The sequence continues at coordinate 34,915,409 of OZ037784.1, read as the reverse complement.
CAATTTCTATGGCCCTTTCAGTGTCCGTATCAAATTGAGGGGTTTGACTGTATTCTTTTTGATCGGGTAAATTTGATCTGCTGCTGCTGCACGTTTTGCTTATTTCATATACCTATGTTTATCCTCCCTGGTCACTTTAAACTTCAATAAAGTGAATTCATTGAAAAGAAAAAATGGGAAAAAATAAGATTACACTCCTTGCAGCAACAGCTCAAACCTCTTAGTGCGACCTAGTATAATTTAAACCATTTTTTTGTCCGAAATCACATCCCGCAATCTTATGACATCGAATTCCGTTTAACTTTCATTTAATGGAATAGCTACATGTCGTCTTCTGTTTCGCTTTATCTCCAAGACCAGGTAAAATATTTTTTTAGTTTATCATCGTGTCGCCCTAAAAAAATGGGTACACTGCTTACGTTGTCACCTGACCATTAACGCTGACAGAGGCGCGAAGGCCAAAGAGTTTCCTGCTAAAAGAGGGTAGGTGGATGGGATTTTCGGTTTTTCTGATTTGGCCATTGGGTGTGGGTCAGTCAGTTTTTCTTGATTTTAAAACTGTCTGCAATAAATGAAATGAAATGTTATGAAACGTGAATGTTTCCGTTAATTCCTTTTTAATAAATTGGCTTTAATTTGATTCGGAAAACTTGCCTACTTTTTGTACAACGTTCTTAGCAACATTTTAACCTCCCTAATCCTTTGCCTTTAACATACACAGAAGCATAAAAGCACAAGATGTCTTCCCTTGGCAAAAAATGATGTCGCCCCAGCAGATAATTAACCTTAATAATTACAGAAAATAGCGTCAAATTTCTGCAGTGTCTGTTGTTTGTGTTTCACATAGTACTCCATGGATCTCAGGACTTGCTTAGGCAAAAATTTAGAAGCTGAGTTTAAAAAAAGGTTTGTAGCTTTATTTCAGGCGTATAAATATTCTCCGTCAACTCCGTGAACAACAGAGTAAGGCCAGGTGACCAGCGAATGACAAGGGAAAAGAGGCCTCTGCCGCTAGCAGGGTGCTAGTATCGGCGCACTACAAAGCATGCAACACTCGCGATCCTTGTTACAAAGTCTCCCTTCCCCTCCCTTCTTCCCGTTTTCCAAAACGATTTAAAAATGACCTCATGTTATCACAAGTACAACCTTTTTTTATTTACAACACCACTAGAACTTACTATTTACACAGCGATGAAGTTTTGTTCGAAGTAACCAAAAAAGTCGTTGAACAATGAAACTTAAAGATTCCGAACACAGAAAAGTATAAATGAATTCTTAACGTTTTAGAAAACTTCCGTCTAACGGCTTTCCCTGATAGTCAAGAAGACAGAATTTAACGATCCATTTAACAATCCACGCTGGCAAAACGTGACTGTAAGCATCGGGCAACAAACCTTCGACACGACCGAACTAAAATTACCTATTTAGAGCCTTTAGGTTTAGTGAAACAAAGAACAAAACATAGAATATAGCGGCAAATTAACTCTCCTTTATTGTAAAAAATTCTAATCCAGCTTCCACTCAATGAAGAATGTTAAACGAACTTAATTGACAGATTTCAAGTTCTTGCTGGAACACGTCGAGTCTTAGGATATGAGTATGATGTGAAGAATTTTACAGATCAAGGAGGATGTTATCAGCCGAGGCGGATAACAGCCTCCGAGATCAGCATAATTCTTCACATCATGCGAAGGTCGAATACAATAATCATTTTATTGCTCATTCAAAACATTTCTAATTTCTTAACAAGCTTACTTCCTCGTAGTCTGCTACACAGCCGTTTTTAGTGTCGGCAACTGTGGGGAGGAGCGTAGGCTCGATTTCCGCCGTCGGGGGGATGAGTGCGGGCTCGTTTTCCCGAACAGCGGCTGGTAATCGAGCCTAGGAGGAGCGTTGCGTCTGCTTTGTAGCAGACTAACCTCCTCGTAGACTTCATTCAAAACTTTGAGCTGTTTCTCTGCACGGTTTCAGGTAATAAACAGATCTATTTCCTTGCAGATATTCCACAAAAGGTAGATAACATCCATCGTGCAATATGTTTTGCGTATATTTGCATTTCTCTCATTCAGTTTTAGTATTAGTCAGAGATTCAGCTATTCACACGTCTTGGGATAGCCGTGAACGTCATTTTTTTAGCTCACTATTGCCCAAGCAGCCTCGTTTCCAAGGAAATATACCATCGACCAACCTTGATCGTTTCCAATCTAATTTATCTTCTAATCGATGGCATCTTCCAAATATGGTAAGCGCCAGTTGGTTATGAATAATTAGCTGGGTAATTGGTCTTCCAGAGGAGCCGACAAGTAATCGGCTCCTGGTCTTCCAGTAATCTTTTGTTAACCCTATTTAGACCGGGCATTTTTCTGCCTCCTGCGACCGGGGTGAGGCCTCGAAGCCTCGATCCTCCCTATAACTTCAAAACCGCTCAAGATATGGCCATCAAAATTACACAGTATAATGTACTCATCATTTTAAACATCTAGGCATAACTTGATTGACACAATGAAGTAATTTGACCTCATCATGACGTCATATTGCTGCATTTATTAGGAAAATCCAAATTTCACTTTAAGTAGCCATAAGCGAAATACACTTAAATAGGAAGGTGTCTAATAAAATCAAGAGGTTGGCTTACACATAAATAATCTTAAACAATAGCAGTGATGTTATGATGACATCAGTTATCATTAAAGAAGGAACTAGAACTATTTGCTATCTTAGATCCTTTATTCTGAATTAATTAAATGCATTCTCTTTTACTTAACACCCGTCTGAATGGAGGAAATCACGAAAAAAAACTTGATCAGCGTATATAAGAATACTTAGGAAGCAAAACAATCCACAAGTTATGAAATTGGGAGAAAAATAGCCGTTGTTGAAAATTAAACCCAGAATCTGCCATTTTGTCATTTTATATTAACGTTGTTTTCTCCATTTAATCTCTAGATAGCTGGAATTGCATTAACAGCTATAATTCAATGAAGAAAGATACAAATGAAGCCTTTTTTAATAGAAAAAATGCAAATTAAAAAAGCAGGGCTGTAAAAACTCGGTTGCCATCGTAACATCAATGTTGCCACGGCAACAAGACTACACAAAACGTTTACAAAACGTTAATGATTGGCGGTCATAGCTTGAACAGTTTTAAAGTTATTCAACTTTTCAGCTAAGGGGGCCTCGAACTCTTCCTACCCTGGTCTGAATAGCTATATAGGGTTAAGGTAAATCCCACTGTTAAATTAAAACGGATAATTCATTTGGATAGCTTTGGTTGCTCAGCTGCTGAATCTTATTATTTTGAATACGGATTAAGTTATTAAAGCACTGTTTATACGTGAGGATTTTTTTATTTATTTATCAAAGTGTTTGGTGCAATACAGATAACGATGCTGTTTTCTCTGGCTTGTTTGATTCTTTTTCATTCATCAAGTGGTGAGTTTTAGAGTTTAGAATTATGTTTCTAATGTTGTGGAACAGTCTCGGTTACAGATGAGATGAAAACCCTTTTTCGTCATCAGTCACATAATTATGCCATTTTTAGTATAAAAATTCAGGAGTGGGGAGTTGTCAGTTTTCAAGTTGTATTTAGCCGCGTTGGTAACCTACAATTGACCGCTTTGTCACATAGTTCTCTTAATCACACCATTTTTCCTGCTCTTGATCTACTGTTGGGTAATTTTCACAGGATTGTTAACTAGCACGTTTGCATCAAATATGACAATAACATCGGGCATGCAAGACTGCACGCCTTCCTTAAGCTCCCCTAGCCCTAGCTGACTTTTAATAAAAGAAGGAAAATTGTCCGCAACTACCTTGATATGCAAGACAATGCTGATCACCATCACAACAAACTGCAACTTAAAAAACAAGTCGGGATTCTGTTACTCACAGTGGAATAAATTAGCAATAGTTCTTTATTTGCTATACTTCGTGGTTACATGACCGTTTTATATTATTGGTGGTGACTTTCAACTTGAAAGCTTTTAACTCCTCTTGAGATACGAAGACCTTTGGGGCAATTTTGCTACGAGGCCTTCGTTAATGAAAATAATGACTGAGCGCTTAGTGCGAGGTTAAAGTTTTTAAGGTGGCCGAGGAGCGAAGGTATTATCTGATTTAGGGCACCTTTATCCATCCGTTTCGAAACCAACAGTTCAGTTTTGTGTTTTATACTTTACGGATCTGCTTTTCCATTTGTTTAAAGAAAATAACCTGTTTAGTACAATGGAAAAGTGCTTAACATATTAAGTAATATTGGGTAACGTAACGATCTATAGGGCTCGTATGGGAACGTAAAAACTCGTAAAACTTGATTATTCTTAACTTACTGATGCTAAAATCCTAGACTGCTTAAAAAAGACAAAAGAACTCAAAACAGGGCACGAAAAAATTTATTTTACTTCTCTTCTCCACAATAAGCTAAGTGAAGGCGAATATCATCGAGTTTACGTTTCCACAAAAGAATCATCTCAAATCGTTACGTTGCGCATTGTTTGCAATATTGATTAGTAAGCACTTAACTAGTGACAAGATATGAGATGATTGTGATTTTACCAAGTCATATTTATCTATTCCTTTCTTCAGTTTTCGGTCTTTCGCTCATTCGTTCATTTACTGGTCATTCATTCCCTTTTCCCCTTTCTTCCCTTTTTCCTTTCTTCCTTCGTTCCTTCATTCATTCAAGTCATTTCCTTTTCAATACTAAATTATGGACTGAAGCACACGCACCGACTCCGCGGTATGGCCACTTCCCCTCCCCCCCCCCCCCCCCCCTCATTGATCCGACGGCTATACCATGCCGATGAGCCCCAAAAAGGACAAAACAGCTGTCTATGGCTGCCACTGCCGGGGTGATACGGTTGTACGCAGGCGTAAGGTATTGACCATACCGAGGAGTTGGTACGTGTGCTTCATTGCATAATTTGGTATCATTTCCGTTGCCCCTAAATATAGCACTTTATATCTATTTGTGCATAGATATCCAATTCGGAAAAAAATTAATTGCAATCCAAAGACATTGTAACTTTTTCTCTATAGGTTGGCCTTTTAAATCCAAGGTCTGTTATGACAAATATGGCTGCTTTGACCGTCATCCGAATCTTCTGATTCGGTTTCCACAAGAACCATCCAAACTTGGAACATCTTTTCTCCTATTTACCAGGAAAAACAGTCAGACTGCGAAGATCATTGATGACAGCGATGTAAACAAGCTCAGAGATTCATTTTTCGAGATTTCCAGACGAACGATTTTTCTTATTCATGGATTTACAGGTAAGATCCAGCTTTTACTAATTCTAAAGTTGATCAAACTAAACATTTATTACTAAGGCGTAGTAAGCAGTGGCGGATCTAGGGGAGGGGCCTCAGGGACCCGCCCCCCCCCCCCCCCTTATTTTTAAACCAAACTGAGAAGCCGAAACAATTTTTTTTAAGATCATCTCCCCCCACCCACCTTATCTCAGGGTCTAGAAGACCAGGCCCCCCTTTATCTGAAGGTCTGGGTCTGCCACTGGTGAGAGCGCTACCAAACGAATACTTATAAATAACAAAAAAAAACAGCTACGCGACATTTAGTACATCTTTTAGTGGAACCTCGATATAACGAACCTTGATATAACGACCTCGGCATAACGAACGATTTTCTTTAACCAAGTAATAGTAAAATATATGAAAAAGAACCTCGATATAACGAAAGCTCCTAACAGCGAACAGATTTTGCCATTCCCTTGCATTTTTGGCCTTTCGGCGTTCTATGGAGGTTCCAGTGTAACCCTGTACTAATGGTTCGGAATTCGGAATCTTACAGAAGTGGTCTCTAAAAATAACTTAAATTCACTCCATTGTGTCAAATGAAAATCAAAGTTTGTGTATTTTACGTCTTACTAGGCAATCTTGAGGGTATTTATTATGAAATCAAAGGCGCACTGTTAAATCGTGAGGACTGCAATGTGATAATGGTAGACTGGTCCAAAGGAGCTGCATCCCCATATGGTCAAGCCACTGGGAATGCTCGGCTTGTTGGGGCTCAGATAGGAGAGCTCATAAGGTTCCTCATCGCCAATACTTCTCACTCTCATAGTTCTGCTGTAAATCGATTCTACATTGTGGGCCACAGCCTTGGAGCACAAGTCGCAGGTTACGCTGGGAGTTATTTTCAGGATAAGTATGGATTGAGCTTGGGCCGCATAACAGGTAAATAATCAAATACGTTATATAAATGAAGAAAGATACGTCCCTTACACACACTGGTCACGCTAACCATTTTTATTGGCTATCAGGCTTAGATCCTGCTAGTCTGTTTTTCATAACAGTCTCGACCAGCTTTCGGCTTGATAAAAGTGACGCTCAATATGTTGATGTCATTCATACCAACGCTGGGATCCAAGGAACTATCCGTGCCAGCGGTCACACCGACTTTTGGCCAAATGGTGGAAGCATCCAGCCAGGCTGTCCACTCAGTGATGTGACAAAAAGTAAGAATTTACAAAATGGAGACAATCATAATTATTCGCTCGAAATATTTCTTATCTTTTTACGGAATTTGGGAGGTACTTTTGATTTTTATCGAACAAATTCTTGGGTAAATACACACATTTTAAGCAGTCTACGAGAAGAGAATAAATGTTTTTTAAAAGTTTTTTATAACTTTTCTGTGGTATTGAAATAATATGATGCTTGACAGTTGCGAAAGCACAAACTCGAACGCACTCACTAATCTATGATAATTGCTACTAGTCTGAGGAGGTCACCTTACTTACAGGCAAACGTAATTGCTTTCTGTGACGTTTTCATTGCCATCGTCGTCGGTCGTCATTTCGTTAACTCCCTTAACAACCTTCCAAAGGGCAGAGGTGGCAAGAAAATCACCATTTAACTATGACATACATTATTTGCATCACCCAGACAAAAATGACCTCACTGACCTTTTGTATGAATTCACTTGTTATTTTTTTTAAGATTGCGACCACGGAAGGGCACCAAAGTATTTCCTCGCGTCTGTTGAAGGATCATGCTCCTGGAAAGCCTATCCGTGTGCTAATTACATCACATTTCTGAAAGGGAGTTGCACAAGCTGTAATGGCGAATGTCCAAGCTTGGGTTTCGATGCTGATCTTACTAAAAAGGGAGGAAGCTTCTACTTGCAAACAACCTCGAATGCTCCTTTTTGTGGTATGATGTAATACATTAACGACTTATTAATGTAGGCACGTGTTCAATGCACCTTTTTTGTTCTTTTATGTATCATGATAACAGTTCTTGTTCACTGTTGAAAAGAATGCGAAGGAAAAGGAAAAAAACATTACCGAAACTTCTCAAACTCCCTAAATATTACCCCCGAGATTCAATTTTGGTTTTGTCAGAAATTAGATCTACTGCTGATCGTTTGATATCGGATTCCGTTTTGAATTTAAATAACTGAAATAGATACAAATGATGTTTCGCTTTTTCTCCGAGATTGTGAAAGGCATTTTTAGTGCATCGCCTTACATGGACAGTGTCTACATGGAATTTATTATAAGTAGAAGGCCGCAGGCCTACCTTGTCTTTGATAAAAAAAAAGGCAAACATTGCAAAGCTAATAAGTAAAACTCTAATCACGTGTAGGGTTTAACTACCGTACTCGGTTTCTGCTACATGAATTTGGTGAGCCGTACTTTGTCCCGGGGGGGGGGGGGGGGGGTGTGTGTACTGTCACTCCTCGTCCATTCTCTTTCAATCCGAGTCATCATACGTTACATTAAAGTTGTCACACTGTACCTGGCAAATTTTCCTGATGATAAGCACGAGAGATCTTGTTCTCAACCTCCTTTTCTTGGTGCATGATTAATTCTTTTATTCTTTTAAAAGACAGTTATGCTGTGAATTTTTTAGGAGAAATTAGATGCTGATCAATGTTAGAGGGAAGGAAGCGTCTGGGATACTTTGGCTAGAGCAAAATATCTTTTCGAACGAAACATCACAAATATTAATACTTCTACCCTGCTTAGTTTGGACAAAACAGATAAATAGGACATTTTCTCCTTTATTGCAGGAAAGACGAAACAGCAGGAGTAATGGTTCAATGATGGTGCCTTGTTTACTTTGTCAGTTAATTTTACGCACCTTGGTGTTAGTGTACTGTCTGCAATAAAATCAGTGATATGTTATAAGTCTGGGTGCTTTTGTTTATTCCGATTTATTTATAGATCCGGTCGAAAAGGCTTAGATTTGAAAAATTTGACACTTTCTACAGCTACTTTTATAATCAACTAGCATATTGAAGATACACAGTTAATACAAAAGTAAAAACAAATTGAGCGTTTTTCGCTTGGATTGTCCATAGTTTACCCCTGCATGTGGAATCCGGAATTCTGGTCTTTGGAATCGGGAAAACAGCTCAAGGAATCCGGAATCCAAGTTCCACTGACAAAGAATCTAGAATCCAAGACGGTCTTGGATTTCCTTACACAATATAATGCATGGGGCGATTACAATGTGTATCGAGACAAACTCTACTTTATTCGCTTCTTAATTTTATGTGTAACTTAGACTCAAATACCACTGAATCAACAAACGAATAACTGGACAGATAAAAATTTGACTGACTACCGTTCCGTTAAGACTGTGACACAAGACGAATCACAACGTACTACTAATCACATTTAGAGTCTTCAAATCACGGCTAAACCAAGTAGAGCAGCTTCGTTCATAATATTAGGAACATTCTTCTTTAACCCTGGGGAAAGAAAGCCCTTGCATTTTCTCTTAATTCACCCCGCCTAATACGTCGGACACCCCGTTAATACGGACACTTTCTATGACACCCGGGGTTTGACATCTCGGTATTCTATTTGACACTGACGGCAAATTCGATCTCTTGCTGCGGCACGTTTTGTTTATTTCTGTACCTATTCGGAATTGTTATTATTATGCAATGCAATGCCGGTAATCATCCAAGGACGGTGATTGTGAAACTGTTTTTAAGATCAGTGTCAATTATACTGTCTGCAATAAATGAAGTTAAATGTTATGAAATATGAATGTTTCCATTTGTTCCCTTTTTTATTAATTTGGCTTAAATTTGGAAACCTTGCCGACACTTTCTACAACGTTTTTAGCAACATTTTGACCTCCATAATGCTTTGACTTTAATATACACAGATCAGAAGCATACAAAAGTTCCTTTGACAAAAAACAAAAAACGTGTCGCCCAAACAGATAACCTTGTAATTACAGAAAATATCGTCACATTTCTGCAGTGTTTGTTGCTTGTGTTTTGCATGGTATTCCATGCATCTCAGGACTTGCTTAGGCAAAATTTAGAAGCTACAGTTTAACTAAAATAAAAAAAGTTGGTTGGTTATTGTTATATTCTTAGACTTTCACTCAACTAAACAGGAACTGTCATTGGTTGAATTTTGGTCACATGGCCTTGACTATTAACCCCGCTCGGGATTGCTCGGGATGCATAATTAAATTACAGCACGTGATCAAAGCATGGTGGAAAGTGGCGTAACAGAAGGCGGGAAAAACACTGGCAGTTTTCTCTTTCGGGGATGAACAAAATAAGAGTCCACAACACAAACAGGAAGCCTCAACCTAAAAAGCAAAGATTTTCAAAGTTATCCCTGAAGAGAAATAGCAGCTAGTAGAGGAAAAAGATGCACATAATACTGATAAGGAAAAAAGTAAATCATTCATTCAGTGGTTTTAAGAATTCAATTTGTGTCCTTATAAGAACCGAGTCGACTGTTTTGATTCGCTCCGGTTATTCTTTTGTCGCTGTTGAAGTGAAAGTCAAGAAATATAACAAAACAGTTAATATCAGGTCTCTCGGCATTCTCGGAGACCTAGGGGAAGTTAGTCTGGACGATAGAATGTTCGTGATGAAAGTTACAGCTTTCACCACGAACATTTTATCGTCCCGACGCAGACTGCCCCTGGGTCTGCAAGGATGCGTAGTCCCTCGGACTGAAAAATAGCGTTGAAATTGCGTTATGAAATGTAACATTATAGGTCACTATGACTTTATTTCGACGAAATTTAGGAAATTACGATGACAAACGATAAGTTTTACTTTTATTTGCAAGATCACATGTAATTACTGGCAGGTATACGTCGGAACAAGTACATACCGCTTTTCAAAATATTTCGGACTGAAATATCGCGTTACAGTTGCCGAGCTACGAATTGTAATTCCGTTCCTCTTAGGGTACAAATACACATTGTTTCTTGTAATCTATGTTCATGATAGGAAACATGAATGATAGAAACTCACCGTTAAACTTTTAGCTGTGATTCCGAGTCTTTGTACAAGTTCCTCCTCGTCTTTCTTTAGCAAATACGGCCGCCGTCTGAATGCTAATTCCAGCTCCCAAACCTCGGTCGGTAAGAAGGTCGTGCGCTGTCGCCTCTTTTTGGTTGAATGTTTGGTTGGAGTCGAAGCTTGATCGGGCTTACCGTCACAATCGCTGCTGGAACTTGGGATGTCAAGGTAAAGGAGTTAACGGTGGACTGGTTTCCCTGTGGTTGGGACACGGACTTGCGCAGTCCCGGCGGAGTAAGGCGATAACGGCGGACTGGTATCACTGTTGCTTTCTGTAAATTAAAGATGAATTAAATTTTAGTTTTTCAAATGTCACGTAATATTTCCTCTTAATTTCACTTTAAATACAAGTAGTCAACATAACTATAGACACATGTTTTAATGTTTATTCCTACGGACAATTTTGGATAGGTAAGTTGTTTCATAACACCGCTCTATTGGTTAGTTTTAACAACAGAAATCTCCTGCCTAAAGCTGAGTATTTCTCTTTTTCTGTTTCCGAGATTGATTAAAATATTATAGTAGAGAGGCAAGGAGATAAAAGCTGATTTCTAATGATCATTGCAGTAATCAAAAATGCCAAATAATGGCCTCGAAAAAGACCTCGAGTATCTGAAGCTAGAATTCTTAACTTACCAGAACTTGAAAAAAAAAAATGAATTATTTCATATATACGTCACATCCTTACCAGAACTTGATACTATGTTTGCTAACAGCAGGGGGGGTAGGTAACTCTATTGTTTTCCACCTAAGTTTCTTGACCCACTCTGCCTGCCAGTATGACGTCGCGTAGTAACGGGCAAGATGTGTAAATTAGCAAGGGATACGACAGTTATTTGGACGAGCAAGGTCGAGGGAAAGCTAGGAAGCTAGCAAATATCGCTATACATCGCTTATTTGATCGAATGTGTGTGAGCTTTGGTGTTGCTATAATCTGCTTGTGTAAACCGTTTTGATATCAATTTTGTGTCCGTGATTGTATAATTTTGTTAATTTGTTTTGCCGGCCGTGTTGCGGGATCGCCATCTATTTCACGGGACCGGCAAGGTCATCAAAACTTAAATCTTTTTTTCTCTCAACTAGGCAAAGTCTAGTCTCCAGAATAGGAGGTTCCATCCACAGATCACGCATGTTTGTATTTCATCTATTCTTTTGCTAATTAAATGGGCGTAACTTCATATCATTCCTTTCGAGCGGTCATAGCTTGAACAGTTTTAAAGTTATTCAACCTTTTAGCTAAGGGGGCCTCAAACCCTTCCTCCCCTGGTCTGTATAGCTTTATAGGGTTAAGGTAAATCCCACTGTTAAATTAAAACGGCTGCTCAGCTGCTGAATCTTATTATTTTGAATACGGATCAAGTTATTAGAGCACTGTTTATACGTGAAGATTTCTTTATTTATTTATCAAAGTGTTTGGTGTAATACAGATAACGATGCTGTTTTCTCTGGCTTGTTTGATTCTTTTTCATTTGTCAAGTGGTGAGTTTTTAGAGTTTAGAATTATGTTTCTAATGTTGTGGAACAGTCTCGGTTACAGATGAGATGAAAACCCTTTTTCGTCATCAGTCACATATGCCATTTTTAGTATAAAAATTCAGGTGTGTGGAGTTGTCAGTTATCAAGTTGTATTTGGCCACGTTGGTAAGCTACAATTGAGAGCGTTGCCACATGATTCTGTTAAGCTCACCATTTTTCATGTTCTTGATCTACTGTTGGGCAATTTTCACAGGATTGTTAACTAGCACGTTTGCATCAAATATGACAATAACACCAGGCATGCGAGACGGCACGCTTTCCTAAAGCCACCCTAGCCCTAGCTGACTTTTAATAAAAGAAGGAAAATTGTCCGCGACTACATGGATATGCAAGACAATGCATGTTGATCACCATCACAACAAACTGGAACAAAAAAAAGTCTTAAACCGGTTACTCTCAGTGGAAAAATTAGCAATAGTCTTTTATTTGCTATACTTCGTGGTTAGATGACCGTTTCATGATATTATTGGTGGTGACTTGCAATTTAAAAGCTTTTCACTCAGCTCTTGCGATACGAAGACCTTTGGGCAATTTTGTTACGAGGCCTTCTTTATAATGAAAATAATGACTGAGCGCTTAGTGCGAGGTTAAAATTTTTAAGTGGCCTAGGAGTGAAGGTATTATCTGATTTAGTGCACCTTTATCCAATGTTTTGAAATCAACAGTTCAGTTTTGTGTTTTATACTTTACGGATCTGCTTTTCCATTTGTTTAAAAAAAATAACCTGTTCAATGCAATGGAAGGGTGCTTAACATATTAAGTAATATTGCGTAACGTGACGATCTATAGGGCTCGTATGGGAACGTAAAATTCGTAAAAATTATTCTTAACTTCCTTGTGCTAAAAGCCTAGATTGCTTTAAAAGACAAAAGAACTCAAAACAGGGTCCTAAAAGGTTTATTTTACTTCTTTTCTCCACAATAAGCTAAGTGAAGGCGAATATTATCGATTTTACGTTTCCCCAAAAGAATCATCTTAAATCGTTACGTTGCGTATTGTTTGCTAGATTGATTACTAAGCGTTCAACTAGTGACTAGCTATGACATGATTGTGATTTTACCAAATCATATTTATTTATTCCTTCCCTCATTTTTCGGTCTTTAGTTCATTCATTCATTTACTGGTCATTCATTCCCTTTTCCCCTTTCTTCCCTTAATTTTTCCTTTCTTCCTTCTTTCCCCCATTCATTCAAGTCATTTCCTTTGCAATACTAAATTACTCATGGACTGAAGCACACTTTCCCCCGCTCATTGACCCGAGGGCTATGCTATGCTGATGAGCCCTAATAAGGACAAAACAGCTGTCTATGGCCGTCACTACCAGAGTAATATGGATGTGCGCATGCGTAAGGTATTGGCCATACCGCGTAGTTGGTAGGTGTGCTTCAATTCAGTGCATAATTTGGTATCATTTCCGTTGCCCCTAAATATAGCACCTTATATCTATTTGTGCATTGGTATCCAAGTCGGAAAAAAATCAATTACAATCCAAAGACATTGTAACTTTTTCTCTATAGGTTGGCTTTTTAAATCCAAGGTCTGTTATGACAAATATGGCTGCTTTGACCGTCATCCGAATCTTCTGGTGCGGTTTCCACAAGAACCATCCAAACTTGGAACTTCTTTTCTCCTTTTTACCAGGAAAAACAGTCAGACTGCGAAGATCATTGATGACAGCGATGTAAACAAGCTCAGAGATTCATTTTTCGAGATTTCCAGACGAACGATTTTTCTTATTCATGGATTTACAGGTAAGATCCAGCTTTTACTAATTCTAAAGTTGATCAAACTAAACATTTATTACTAAGGCGTAGTAAGCAGTGGCGGATCTAGGGGAGGGGCCTCAGGGATCCGCCCCCCCCCCCCCCCCCCCTTATTTTTAAACCAAACTGAGAAGCCGAAACAATTTTTTTTAAGATCATCTCCCCCCACCCACCTTATCTCAGGGTCTAGAAGACCAGGCCCCCCTTTATCTGAAGGTCTGGGTCTGCCACTGGTGAGAGCGCTACCAAAATAATACTTATAAATAATAATAAAAAACCAGCTACACGACATTTAGTACATTTTTAGTGGAACCTCGATATAACGAACCTTGATATAACGACCTCGGCATAACGAACGATTTTCTTTAACCAAGTAATAGTAAAATATATGAAAAAGAACCTCGATATAACGAAAGCTCCTAACAGCGAACAGATTTTGCCAGTCCCTTGCATTTTTGGCCTTTCGGCGTTATATCTACGGTTCCAGTGTACTCGGCACTGTACTAATGGTTCGGATTTCGGAATCTTACAGAAGTGGTCTTTAAAAATAACTTAAATTCACTCCATTGTGTCAAACGAAAATCAAAGTTTGTGTATTTTACGTCTTACTAGGCAATCTTAAGGATATTTATTATGAAATCAAAGGCGCACTGTTGAATCGTGAGGACTGCAATGTGATAATGGTAGACTGGTCCAAAGGAGCTGCATCCCCATATGGCCAAGCCACTGGGAATGCTAGGCTTGTTGGGGCTCAGATAGGAGAGCTCATAAGGTTCCTCATCGCCAGTACTTCTCACTCGCATAGTTCCGCTGTAAATCGATTCTACATTGTGGGCCACAGCCTTGGAGCACAAGTCGCAGGTTACGCTGGGAGTTATTTGCAGGATAAATATGGATTGAGCTTGGGCCGCATAACAGGTAAATAATCAAACACGTTATATAAATGAAGAAAGATACGTCCCTTACACACACTGGTCACGCTAACCATTTTTATTGGCTATCAGGCTTAGATCCTGCTAGACTGTTTTTCATAACAGTCCGGACCAGCTTTCGGCTTGATAAAAGTGACGCTCAATATGTTGATGTCATTCATACCAACGCTGGGATCAAAGGAACTATCCGTGCGAGCGGTCACACCGACTTTTGGCCAAATGGTGGAAGCATCCAGCCAGGCTGTCCTCTCAGTGATCTGACAAAAAGTAAGCATTTACAAAACGGAGACAATCATAATTATTCTCCCGAAATATTTCTTATCTTTTTACGGAATTTGGGAGGTAGTTCTGATTTTTATCGAACAAATTCTTGGGTAAATACACACATTTTAAGCAATCTACGAGAAGTGAATAAATGTTTTTTATAACTTTTCTCTGGTATTGAAATAATATAATGCTTGACAGTTGAGGTAAGGCCAAGAATAAAACTCAAACGCACTCACTAATCTATGATAATTGCTACAAGTCTGAGGAGGTCACCTGACCTACAGGCAAACGTAATTGCTTTCTGTGACGTTTTCGTTGCCATCGTCGTTGGTCGTCATCTCGTTAACTCCCTTAACAACCTTCCAACGAGCAGAGGTGGCAAGAAAATCACCATTTAACTATGACATACATTATTCGCATCACCCAGACAAAAATTTCCTCATCTGCTTTTTGTATGAATTCACTTGTTATCTTTTTTAAGATTGCGACCACAGAAGGGCACCAAAGTACTTCCTCGCGTCTGTTGAAGAATCATGCTCCTGGAAAGCCTATCCGTGTGTTAATTACAACAGATTTCTGAAAGGGAGTTGCACAAGCTGTAATGGCGAATGTCCAAGCTTGGGTTTCGATGCTGATCTTACTAAAAAGGAAGGAAGCTTCTACTTGGAAACAACCTCGAAGGATCCTTTTTGTGGTACGATGTAATCCATTAACGACTTATTAATGTAGGCATGTGTTCAATGCACCTTTTTTGTCCTTTTATATATCATGATCACAGTTCCTGTTCACTGTTGAAAAGAATGCGAAGGAAAAGGAAGAAAAACATTACTGAAACGTTCCATTACAGGCACTGGATCCAATTCAAACTTCTCAAACTCCCTAAATATTACACCCTGAGATTCAATTTTGTTTTTGGCAGAAATTAGATCTACTGCTGATCGTTTGATATCGGATTCCGTTTTGAATTTAAATAACTGAAATAGATACAAATGATGTTTCGCTTTTTCTCCGAGATTGTGAAAGGCATTTTCAGTGCATCGCCTTACATTGGACAGTGTCTACATGGAATTTACGTAGAAGGCCGCAGGCCTACCTTGTCTTTGATAAAAAAAGGCAAACATTGCAAAGCTAATAAGAAAAACTCTAACTACCGTACTCGGCTTCTGCTACATGAATTTGGTGAGCCGTACTTTATCCCCCCGGAGGGGGTGGCGGGTACTGTCATTCCTCTTTCATCTGATTTTCTTTCAACCCGAGTCAGCATACGATATATTAAAGTCGTCACAATACTTTTCTTGGTGCATGATTAATTCTTTTATTCTTTTAAAAGACAGTTATACTGGTTTGGATGAGCAGTGAATTTTTTAGGAGAAATTAAATGCTGATCAATTTTTAGAGAGAAGGAAGCGTCTGGGATACTTTGGCTAGAGCAAAATATCTTTTCGAACGAAACATCACAAAATATTAATACTTTCTCCTTTATTGCAGGAAAGACGCCCTAAAAGCCGTTAGAAACTAAAACAGCAGGAGTAATGGTTCAATGATGGTGCATTGTTTACTTTGTCGGTTAATTTTACGCACCTTGGTGTTAGTGTACTGTCTGCAATAAAATCAGTGATATGTTTAAAGTGTGGGTGCTTTTGTTTATTCCGATTTATTTACAGATCCAGTCGAAAAGGCTTAGATTTGAAAAATTTGACACTTTCTACGGCTACTTTTATAATCAACTAGCATATTGGAGATACACAGTTAATACACAAGTAAAAACAAATTTAGCGTTTTTCGCTTGGATTGTCCAAAGTTTACTGTTGCATGTGGAATCCGGAATTCTGGACTTTGGAATCCGGAAAACAGCTCAAGGAATCCGGAATCCAAGTTCCACTGACAAAGAATCCAGAATGCAAGACTGTCTTGGATTTCCTTGCATAATGCATAGGGCGTTTACAATGTATATCGAGACAAACTCTACTTATTCGCCTCTTAACGTTATGTATAACTTAGACTCAAACGCCACTGAATCATTAAACGAATAACTGGACAGAGGAAAATTTGACTGACTATAGCTACCGTTCCGTTACTACTAATCACATTCAGAGTCTTCAAATCACGGCTCAACCAATTAGAGCAGTTTCGTTCATAATATTAGGAACATTCTTCTTTCACCCGGGGGAAAGAAAGCCCTTGCATTTTCTCTAAATTCACCCCGCCTAATACGCCGGACATCCCGTTAATACGGACACTTTCTATGACACCCGGGGTTTGACTCTCGGTATTCTATTTGACACTGACGGCAAATTCGATCTGCTGCTGCTGCACGTTTTTTTTATTTCTATACCTATTCGGAATTGTTATTATTATGCAATGTATATTACCAAGGACGGTAATTTTCCCGGGGGGAAAGGAAGCCCATGCATTTTCCTTAGATTCACCCCGCCTAATACGTCGGACACCCCGTTAATATGAACACTTTCTATGGCCCCTTCAGAGTTCCGTATCAACGGGGTTTGACTCTAGGTATTCTATTTGACACTGACGACAAATTCGATCCGTTGCTGCTGCACGTTTTGTTTATTTCTGTACCTATTCGGAATTGTTATTATTATGCAATGCAATGCCGGTAATACCAAGGACGGTGATTGTGAAACTGTTTTTAAGATCAGTGTCAATTAAACTGTCTGCAATAAATGAAGTTAAATGTTATGAAATATGAATATTTCCACTTGTTCCCTTTCTTATTAGTGGGTTTAAATTTGATTTGGAAACCTTACCGACACTTTCTATGACGTTTTTAGCAACATTTTGACCTCCATAATGCTTTGACTTTAATATACACAGATCAGAAGCATACAAAAGTTCCTTTGACAAAAAAAAACGTGTCGCCCAAACAGATAACCTTGTAATTACAGAAAATAACGTCACATTTCTGCAGTGTTTGTTGCTTGTGTTTTGCATGGTATTCCATGCATCTCAGGACTTGCTTAGGCAAAATTTAGAAGCTACAGGTTAAATAAAATAAAAAAAGTTGTTTGGTTATTGTTATATTCTTAGACTTTCACTCAACTAAACAGGAACTGTCATTGGTTGAATTACCCGCTCGGGATTGCTCGGGATGCATAACTAAATTACAGCACGTGATCAAAGCATGGTGGAAAGTGGCGTAACAGAAGGCGGGAAAAACACTGGCAGTTTGCACTTTCGGGGATGAACAAAATAAGAGTCCACAACACAAACACGAAGCCTCAAGCTAAAAAGCAACGATTTTCAAAGTTATCCCTGAAGAGAAATAGCAGCTAGTGGAGGGAAAAGATGCAGATAATACTGATAAGGAAAGTACTTCTTTGTAAATCATTCATTCAGTGGTTTTGAGAATTAAATTTGTGTTCTTATAAGAACCGAGTCGACTGTTTTGATTCGCTCCGGTTATACTTTTGTCACTGTTGAAGTGAAAGTCAAGAAATATAATAAAACAGTTAATATCAGGTCCCTCGGCATTCTCGGAGACCTAGGGGCAGTTAGTCGGGACGATAGAATATTCGTGATAAAAGTTATAGTAAACCTTCACCAAGAACATTTTATCGTCCGAACTCATACTGCTCCTGGGTCTCCAAGGATGCGTGCATGGTCCCTCGGGAAACCAGTTAGTTTTGTTTTCCCTCAAGTCCTGATGATTCCCTTGACTTCATCTCGGGAAAAATCAGGACTCTTGGGAAAGCAAAACTAACTGTTTCCATCAGGATCTGATATTAAGTTATAAAATTCTATCAACTCCGCGAACAACAGTGTAAGATGACCAGCATATGACCAATATGCTAGCAGGGTGCTAGTATCGGCGCACGCGATCACTCGCGATCCTTGTTCCAAAGTCTCCCTTCCCCTCCCTTCTTCCCGTTTTCCAAAACGATTTAAAAATGACTTCATGTTATCACTAGTACAACCTCTTTTATTTACAACACTATTGGAAATTACTATTTACACAGCAATGAACTCAAATATTTTTTCTCCTATAATTACACTACTGTATCACATATTTTGAATGCTATCTTTTGTACACATCTTACTTACAAAACCTAGAAACTCTTCAAAGTTCTTTCAGGCCGTTCATCGAATTCAATACATTCTTACACTATTCAAAAGTCTTATCCGAACTTAGTATGGTTGATATCTGTAGAGGGCGCGGCTGTACTGCAGTCTTGCGGGCTCAACAGATCTGATTGTGAACTGGTCAGGGTGGAACTTGGCTACACGGTTTGACTTGACTGAGAGTTGACGACTGACAACTGTTCTCTGGTTTATATCTCTAAAGTAGCTTTCCATCGCTGCACAGGACACTCGTTCGCCTTGTTTCCAGTCATCTGAATGGCTAACAAACTGGTTTGACGGGCTGGTCTGACAAACAAACGACATCTTTCTCTCCAGTTTCCTTGATTTGGCTCGTCGGTTTTGAAACCAATACTACAAGAAAGAGAAAACAAAACTTAGTTATTAGTTCAATTAGGGCAATAACAGCGAAAGTTCACACAATAAACAGAACCCATAATACTGATTTGAAAGAATTCCAAAGCATTTTCTGACATCAAAATAGCGTTTAAATCGCCTTGAGAGTTTTACATTTAATTACTAAAGAATTACAAGATTGCTAAAAAATAAATGACTTGGAAAATAACGATGACTAACATGAAGTAAAACTTTGCAGGATTACATGCAATCATACTGTCCGAAAAAATCACATCGCAATTCGAGCTTTGAATCGATCAACATTTACATCTTAATACTTCCCGGCAACACTGAAAATGATTAGAACAAAACCAAACTGAAATTTCATTCCTTTTAGGTTATAAATGCTCATTATTTCCTGAAATTTACGGTACATGATAGGAAACATGAAAGATAGAAACTCACCTTCAGACTTTTAGCAGTGATTCCGAGTCTTTGTACAAGTTCCTCCTCGTCTTTCTTTAGCAAATATGGCCGCCGTCTGAATGCTAATTCCAGCTCTACAAGTTCGATAGGTGAGAAGGTCGTTCGCTGTCGCTTCTTCTTCGTTGAATGTTCGGTTGGAGACGAAGTTTGATCGGGCTCACTGTCACAATCGCTGCTGGAACTTGAGATGTCAGAGTAAGGAGTTAATGGTAGACTGGTTGCCCTGTGGCTGGGATGCGGACTTGCGCAGTCGGAGTAAGGCGATAACGGCGAACTGGTATCACTGTTGCATTCTGTACATTAAAAATGAATTGAAGTTTAGTTTTTCAAATGTCACCTACAATTTCCTCTTTATCTCCCTTAAATGCAATTAGTTAACATACCATAATCAGTTTATTCCTACGGACAATTTTCGGTTTAGATAGATAAGTTTTTTCATAATACCGCTCTGTTGGCCAGTTCTAACAATAGAAATCTCCTGTCTCAAGTTGAGTATTCTTCTTTTTCTTTTTCCGAGATGGATTAAAATAGTAGAAGGGAAAAAGGATAAAAATTGATTTCTAATGGTTATTGCGGTAATCAAAAATGCCAAATGATGCCCTCAACTAAGGGCTCGAGAGGGATCTGAAGATGGAACTCTTAACTTACCGGAACTTGAGGGAGATTGGGTGATTTCAGGTTCTAGACCCAGGATACTGCAGATGGAAAAGTCCGTTAGAGACTTGCTGGAGACTGGAGCCAAGGATGGTTCTCCTACAGAAACTTGATTTGATGGCAGCATACGTGACCTTCTGACATGCGTGTTACGTACAAGAGAATCCACAAGGGAAACGATAGATTTCAACTGAGCACAATCCATTTGACTGAGCTGATAACTTTTCACAATTGAGCAACAAACTGAGTGAAGAGTCGTTCGGAACTGAAACCTTATTTATGGCTCTGCATATACCGAGTAACAAAGCTAGCGGCCCGACAAACATATTATTTATCGACCCGCATGGCTATAGTCTGCGCGGGCCGGCGGCGGTTCTTTTAAAAGACCTAAAACCGATACAGGGACGGTCGCGGTATTCTCTGACTAACTAAGATAATTTTGGATAACAAAGTTTTCCAAAGTTGCTTTTATGTTTATTAACGGCGACGAATCCTTATTTTCTGTAAAATTGGAAAAAAAATTAGTTAAACAACCTAATGAAACTTTAAGATTCCACGAAAAAGTATGAGTAATTTCTAATGAGAAATAATCACTTCTCCTGGTTGATCAACGACAGACACCGATGTGTCAGCTTGTGTTTATTCAAGTGTAGCTTGCCCGTGGTTAGGGAAGAAAGCCCATCTCTACTCTTGTTTTACTGCGTTCAAAATCATTAAACGAACCATTTCAACAATTAAAATTTAGCATTGTGAGCCACTAAAATACAACTGCTTCATGGCACTGCGACAATTGATTTATTAACGCTCAGTCGTTGTTTTCAGGACCATGGTAGCTTAATCAGAAATAAACACAACCATGGTGAAAAAAGTTGATGTTTGTTATCACTTTTATTCGGTTTGAGCTCAGTAGAAGTATTTAGATGTTTTGTTGACCCAGTGGGAAGATAGAAGAATTTTGTAGCCCTTAGCACTAACTCAGATCAAGCTGGATCGGATCAACTCCAGTATTACCGTGTCGCTAATAATATCCTTTCGTCATTTATTGAGTTAAAGTGGTTTATCCAGGTTATGTTCAAGTTTGAATTTGCCTTGTAGCCTGTTCCAGCTGCAGGCGTTTAAATAGTGAAGTGCGGCCCGAAGTCAAAAGGCGAGGAAAAATAATTAAGGAGGGAGATTTTGCTGTTTTTTCGGATCACATCTTTTTGCGCCATCCCCACAACGAACGCCTGTAACAGTCCGCAATATGTTTCGTAGGCTGAGAAAAATGAATTCCTTGCAGCAGAATACAGCCGCGCCTTTCGCCGCTGCCCGTCGTTGCAACGTTTCGTGAAACGCTCCCAGCTACGGGAAGCGATAAGAAGCGGCCATTTCTGGGCGCTGAAGAGAAGCACGCGTATCAAGCGCGCGTTTCCGTGCGGTTTCAGAGCAAAGAACGAGGAATGAGGGTCAAAGACCGCGAGAAAAATGGCCGCTCGTTCCATTTTTCGCGCGGCCCAAACCGAAAATCCCGTTATACGTCCTTCCTCGGTTGCTCTTTGCTCTGAAACCACACGGAAACGTTTGCTTCGCAAGCCAGCTCCAAAGCAATAACAGTGAGCGAACTGTATAAACACTTTCTACACCGCAAGACGAGAAGCGGGCCGCTACTTTGCGAGGTCGCATGCGCAGAACGCACAAGAGAATCCACATGTGAAATAACGGATTTCATTTGATGACACTCCATTTCAACAGATTTGATTAGCTGGATCTGATACTAGCAAACTGAGTGAAGAGTCTAGTTGAACCGAAACCATACGTTGTCGGTACCCTTACATCTGTCAATCAACGCTGAGATAAAGCTGAGCGGCCCGACAAACAAATCGTTTGTTAACTTAAATTTTTGCTGTTTCTAGAACAGTTAACATTACTACTGTTACTACGCGCGCCGTCAAATCTTTCAATCTTTACATTGAATAATAAGACGTCGGCCGCGGTAATAATATCCGAATGAAGGATTTTTTAAATATGGCGCGCGAAGTTTTTTAAACAACTTAAACCTCATTGGTGAAACGATTATTAATTACTTTAAATGAGATGAATCGCTCAATAAACGTCAATAAGGTCCAAGCACAAGTGAGAATTGGACAAAAGATTTCTTGCTATATACTGTCTTTTCTCTTCTGCAATTTTGTAACGTAGTAATTACCCGATCTAATAAACAGATAAAACAAAAGATCAAAACACATCTGATAGCTGTGATAGTCCCGCAATAACATTGATACATCCCTCCCAATTTTTCCCTAACCTTTAACTTAATAATAAATGTATTTACATTCGGCGGAGCTAAACGTAGTGGCAGTGACAGAGAATGTAAATACTTTCCTATTGGTATGAACGCACGTGAGCCGTTATGGCGTTAATTGACTCTATTGTTATTAGGTATATAAGGTTTTGATAGTTGTAATGTATTCATCTCAGCTCTCGAACTATCAACTTTTATTTTTATGTCTTACTTTATTCATCTATCGATTGATTTTTTACCTTTAACCCCCAGAGGTTGTGCGACCGCATCGGTTGGGGAATACGTTCCCAATTTTTTCCCATTGGGTTTTTGGGTTTTCGTATCAGGCGGCGCACGTGAATAGTTTAGCCTGAGTGACTTTATTTAGGGATATTTGTATACCATTCTTTAGTTATGATGTTGAACTTTGTATGATATTTGGACGGCATTAAACACTCAGGCTCCTTAGTTCGAGCTGCACACCCATTCCCGTCTCTTAGTCGTGAATATAAATAGGAACACTCGTCACCGACTAAATGCGCTCTTTTTGACCTGAAATAAAGTAGCATTGGTTAAAACTACTATGCCGAACTTTACGTTTCTCTTCTTACTTGCGCATTCGTTGACGTTAAGGATGTGACAAGCAGCTTAACCTGCTGCCATTTTTGTAAAGCAAGTCAACTAACATGAAGGATTTTTTTGGCGTTTTTTCACCATTTATACAGTACAAAAATGTCATTCATTATCGTCGACCCTTAAATACCGCTATGCTTTCATCCTGAATCCCGGTACAGGCTCCTTATCATAGATTTAGTTCCCGTTCAGTTCTGCCGCTGCCGGCTCCTTTGTTAAATAAAAAAGAAGCATCCTTTACTCTGAAAGCCATTGGAAGTTCCCACCCTTTTGCTCTCCCCACCACCTCCCCAAACACTCACGGCCCTTCTTTCCATCTTTTCTTCCCGTATTCCATAACGATTAGATGAAATGACTAGTAAACTTCATGCTGTCTCTAGTACAACCTTTTATTCACAACACTACTAGAACTTACTATTTACACAGCAATGAACTAAGATATTTTTTTCTCCTATAACTACGCAACTATATGACAATTTTGAATGCTATCTTTTGTACACATCTTACTTATAAAACCTATAAACTCTTCAAAGTTCTTTCAGGCCATTCATCAAATTCAATATACCCTAACACTATTCAAAAGTCTTATGCCAACTTAGTAGGGTTGATATCTGTAGAGAGCACGGCTGTACGGTAGTCTTGCGGGCTCAGCAGGTCTGATTGTGAACTGGTCAGGGTGGAACTTGGGTACACGGTTTGACATGACTGAGAGTTGACGACAGGCAACTGTTCTCCGGTTTAGATCTGTACAGTAGCTTTCCATCGCTGCACAGGACACTCGTTCGCCTTGTTTCCAGTGAACTGGATAGGGTCGGCTAAAAAACTGGTTTGACGGGCTGGTCTGACAGAGGAAAGACATCTTTCTCTCCAGTTTCCTTGATTTGGCTCGTCGGTTTTGAAACCAATACTACAAGAAAGAGAAAAAAAACGGAGTTGTTAGTTCAATTAGGGCAATCACAGCAAAAATTCACACAACACACAGAACCCATAATAATTTGTATGAATTCCAAAACATTTTCTGACATCAAAATAGCGTTTAAATCGCAATATGAGTTGTAAATTTAATTACTTAAGAATTATACAAGATTGCTAAAAAATAAATAACTTGGAAAATAACGATGACTATGATGAAGTAAAACTTTGCAAGATTACATGCAATTACTGTCCGAAAAATGCATACCGGTGTTCAAAACATTTTCTGACTGGAGTGAAAGATCACATCGCAATTGCCGAACTTTGAATCGATCAACATTTACATCTTCATACTTCCCGGCAACACCAAAAATGACAGAACCAAACCACACTGAAATAGTATTCCTTTTAGATTACAAATGCTCATTGTTTCCTGAAATTTACGTACACGATAGGAAACATGAAAGATAGAAACTCACCTTCACACTTTTAGCCGTGATTCCGAGTCTTTGTACCAGTTCCTCCTCGTCTTCCTTTAGCAAATATGGCCGCCGTCTGAATGCTAGTTCCAGCTCGGAAAGTTCGATAGGTGAGAAGGTCGTACGCTGTCGCTTCTTCTTCGTTGAATGTTCGGTTGGAGTCGAAGCTTGATCGGGCTCACTGTCACAATCGCTGCTGGAACTTGTGACGTCAGAGTAAGGAGTTAACGGTGGACTGTCTGCCTTGTGGCTGGGACGCGGACTTGCGCAGTCGGAGTAAGGCGATAACGGCGGACTGGTATCACACTTGCATTCTGTAAATTAAAGAAGAATTGAATTTTAGTTTTACACATGTCAGCTATTATTTCCTCTTAATATCACTTAAATACAAGTAGTCAACATAACTATAGACACATGTTTTGGTGTTTATTCCTACGGACAATTTTCAGTTTTTTGTAGATAAGTTGTTTCATGCGTAATACTGCTCTAATAGCTGGTTTTAACTAACAGAAATCGCCCGTCTAAAGCTGAGTATTTCTCTTTCTCTGTTTCTGAGATGGATAAAACTAGTAGAAAGGCAAAGGGATAAAAATTGCCTTCTAATAGTCATTTCGATAGTCAAAGATGCCGAATAATGCCCTCGACTAATTAAGGCCTCGAGTATCTTAAGATGGAACTCTTAACTTACCGTAACTTGAGGGAGATTGAGTGATTTCACGTTCTAGACCCAGGATACTGGAGATGGAGAAGTCCGTTAGAGACTTGCTGGAGACTGGAGCCAAGGATGGTTCACCAACAGGAACTTGATTTAAAGGCAGCATACGTAACCTTCTGACATTCGTATTACGTACAAGAGAATCCACAAGGGAAACGATAGATTTCAACTGAGCACAATCCATTTGACTGAGCTAATGACTTTTCACAGTTGAGCAACAAACTGAGTGAAGAGTCGTTTGGAGCTGAAGCCTTATTTATAATCTGCAATTACCGAACAACAAAGCTAGCGGCCCGACAAACAAATTATTTATCGAACCGCATAGGCTAACGCTGTCCATTTAATACTTTGTTTGTTAACAGTAATTAAACAGCGTGAGCCGCTGTCGGTTCACCGACTGAAAAGGACTAAAACCGTTACAGAGCCGACCGTGTTATACTCTGAACGACTCAGACATACAAATCCTTGATAACAAGGTTTTCAAAAGTAAGATATTTTAAAAGCAAACGTAACTTTTAGTTTCGTTCCAGAGAGACAAATCTACACCTTAAAGTAAAATAAAAAATCTTTGATCTTGTTCGAGTTTCATTCAAGAGAGACAAATCTACACCTTAAAGTAAAATAAAAAATCTTTGATCTTGTTCGATCTTGTTCACCGCCGTTACCAATTCATTTTGTTCTTTAAACAAAAAATGGCTTCTTATCTCTCGCTCTAGCTCTTTCATTGCGCTTTTTTTCGTGGCCTGTCGCCTATTTTCTCTTTTTCTCTGTCTTTCTCTTTCTCTATATTCCAAATTGGTGGACATGACAATTAATCTACGCTTAATACTTTAGACAACACGGATACAGAAACAATTCCCACTTTCCGTTTTTGTCTTATATGATTCTTTGGTTGTCTCTGCTTCACAAGGCGCGGGTGGCTATGCGATTTTCCCCAAAAATAACCTCGAGTTGCAGTTGGCTTGCTATACCTGTTAAATGAGTTATTTTACATTGATATACTGTGGTGCGGACGGACGGGCGGACGGGCGGACGGACACAGGACTACCAAAATTTTTCGGATGGGTAGATTACCACATTTTCTTAGGTATGGGGCTACGTGGAGCCCCGCTATAAACACGTCCTCAGACTGCAAGACGAGAAGAGGGCGGCTACTTTACGAGAGCGCATGCGCTCTGTAAATTGAAGCGGTCGATCTCCCTGAGTTGCGGCAACAAGTGTGTGGTTAGCTCTTTTGTTTCAGTCTGTGTAGATATTGTTCGGAATCTTTACAATCATTCTTTTGTGTTACAAGCAATCCGATTAAACCGCTCACAAACCGGTCCATAGCGCTTACACGCGAGTTAATCCACTAATCCAAGTACTTAAGTCTTCGGTCAGTCGCACGAGTATTTTGGTAACTAGTTTGTGTTAACTTCCCTGGAATTAAGAACGTATCTTTTATCTTGTTGTTGTTATTATTGTTTTTTGGGGTTGTAAATTGAAAATAGTTACTTACAAAAAGAACGTACACTCGGGCGCACAAAATGACTTTTGAAGAACAAGCAGAAAGCAATAATTTCGTTCTCCAAAGTAGCAGGTCTAACAGCAACTTTGAGCGATTTAATATTTCCAAATAATCCCATCAAATTTGAAAGTTTCAAGTTTCACCACCTGTCCTTTGGCAAAGACACTTTTGAGAACAGCTGCAACGTCCCGCAACTTTAAGTTCGAGGCCAGTTGTCGGTTTCCGCGGTGCTGGACAAGGCCGAACTAGCTCAGTCAGTAGAGCAATGGACTGCAGACAGGGACGTCGCGGGTTCGATTCCAGGGGGCAGACAAATACTCAGGGTCTTAAAATGACTGCGAAATGAAGGTACTGCCTTTATACCTGGCCTGCAAACTGCTGGACCTTCATCCTGTTTCTACGCTTCTCTGCGTATTTTTGTTATTTCTGATTTGGCCATAACCTTGACTGACTTTCATGCAATATAAAATCCTCGTCTTGATATTGCGTGTCAGATCTCGTATCCAGATCTTCCAGCGTGTTCAAGAAATAGTGAGATCTGGGCGTACGATTGTGAAGTTATACCCCTCCTTTTTCCAGTATTTCAGTATAAGTTTAAGGTATCCATTTAATATAAACAACTACACGATTAAAAACACATTGTTGATATAGTATTTTTGGTATATTTATTTCAGTTTACTTACAGATATTAAAAAAATATATTCATGTAACATATTCTCTAGCCAGTACACTATATGCACTAATTGTAAACCGTTCAGTTAATATCAATAACTTGAAGAAAAAGCATTCTTTATTTCACTTCATAATACAATTATTATTTTAATATAGGTATAATTCAAATTCTAAAATAAATTTCGTTCGGCAGCGATAAAACACCGCATAAATTTAAATTAGGGAAAAAATATAATAATCTTTATAGGCAAAAAGCTTTAACAAAATAAATTTCAACTGACTCCAGAAGAAAGATCTATGATGCGCAATGAATTTCATTAAAACAATTCTAAGTATTTTCATTAAATATGCGGAAAAGCTACCTTTAGCAACCATTAAAATTCCGCTAAAATTGGTTAATTTAAAGCCCCCTTTTTCACTTGTGTCAAGAATATTCTAACTGAATGGGGTTGCATACTGCTTATATACATAAATTCACTCACTCACTAGAAAAAATTCAGAAAATCATTCAGTCTCATTCATTCTTAATAATATTTCTCATCCTTTACTAACTTCACATAAAATTCTTCCTATTCATCCATTTATTTGGCTGGTCTTTCTGTTCGTTGCCGTTTGCGTTTCCAAGAGCTTCCGTTGGTGTAAACAATGGAGTTTTTTTAGTTCTTGGTGAACATTTCTTTTTTCGATGATTTTACTGTCGACGTAAAGCAGTACGGGGATGCTGCCAACTAACCGAGCGAAATGTTACTTTGCCAAATTGGTACGATATGTTTCCCCTATAAAAATACAATTTCCTATCAATAGTTTCATTTAACATGACGTTCTA
Organism: Porites cylindrica; assembly: GCA_964035525.1. Taxonomy (NCBI): domain Eukaryota; kingdom Metazoa; phylum Cnidaria; class Anthozoa; order Scleractinia; family Poritidae; genus Porites; species Porites cylindrica. Next base: position 34,887,027 of record OZ037784.1, on the reverse strand, counting down.
TCTAAGTTTGAAGTCATGCCGGTTTGACAGAGGGACTACAGTAACCGGAGTAATTCCAGTGTTGATTAATTTCAGTATGACAAGGCACGCAGTTTATAAATGACTGTGAACTGAGGAGAAGTGTTAATTCGAGGCCTGAAGGCAAAGGTCACCTACCAAACTTTGACCGCAAGTAAGGCAAAGCAAGCACGTAAACATTGAATTACTACAGCGCATTATATAAAGCGGCATCCTTAACCTTATAAAGGTACGCACAATTTTTTGAGAAAAGGTTATACGTATTGATCAGGATGTATAAATGTCACAAAATTTTGTACAACGCGCGCTCGAAAAGGCAGACTTCTCAAAACTGGTCTTTCTTTACTCATCTATGGCTTCAACGTCAGGAAAACTTGCTGAGAGACGAAAGCTGTTTCGGCTGGAAGCCGACAGAGGGCGGCCGTCATCAGATGGGGTACCTGGAGGACTGGTACTATTTATTAAGCGCCATTGCAGTTCTTCATTTTCTAATGAAAGTCTTTTACTCTTTGCACTCTCTCGTTCTAAACTGTTCCTTAACGAGTCACGTTCAACAGAAAGCTGCCTGAAATATAAGTAAAAGGATATGGAAAAAAGTTTCAGTTTTAATGTAAAAGTATTTAGCATGTGGTGCTACATCAAAACGCTATTTGCACGTCTCAGAGATAGACGACAAAGCTGACGTATTGGGCGCGGGTCTTCGGTTTGCGCACATCACCCGGCCAAGAACCTCAATCTTATCAAAGACTGAATCTTTTGGTACCAAATAGGGGTCACGATTAGCTCTGACAAAAGGCTAGTGCTCTAACAGTCTTCATCGCAGCCATTTTTGTCTCGTAACGCAACGCTCCTCCCCAGCAAACACATGGGAGGAGCATGGCGTGACGAGACAAAAAAGGCTGCGAGGGAGACTTACCCTCGAAAGGCCTTCGTTGAATCCCATTAGTTTCTGCGGTACTAAATGACGTTATTAGAAACATTTAGATTCCAGGACAAGGTCAACTCCGAGGACGAGATTTAACTTAAAGTTTCTTTGCGTATTCTAAAAAAATCACCACCGGGAAGCTTTTACCAAAAGGGTTAGACCTGTTATTTGTATTCTTGAAGGAGGTGGAGCCCTCTCCCGGTCGCAAAATTATGATAAAACGTCTAACATTTGACATCTTGTTTACGTCTCAACGACATTCTCGCTAGAACTAGTAAAGAATGACGACGCACGGCTATTACTTTTTCCCGCCAAAATTACGCTGGTTCACAAGCGCACACTACGTTAAGTATTGAGAAAATCTCGTACTCGAGAGAACCTTAGGGTCGGTTATGCAAACGAAGTCTAACTTAAACCATGGTTTAGGAAATCTTTAGACCTACAGATCTCATCTTCACTGGGTTATTTGAAGAAGACAAATGCTTTTCTAGTCTAAGCCATATGCTTTCATGAAACTGTTCGCGATGGATGGTGCTTACATTAAAGCGTTGTGCAAACTGAAAATGGCTCTGAACGCGGTTTTGTTAAACATTGGCTAAACTTCATTTAAATAACAGGCCCTTAAGGTTTCCATTAGCCGAGTTAAGAATGCGAGATTTTTAAATTGAAATTAAATGCGACAAACTAGTCTAGAAACGATTGCTGCCCCTGCAAATATCTAATTGTTACGGGACTCCTTGTGTTCGTCTTGATTTTCAGTGACGGACGAGGTAAGTAAAATACACACACCCTTCAATAAAATACACTCACCTTTCAAATCTCGACTTTGTTTCCACGACGAATGATAGTGACTCGTTTTCGTGTTGCAGTTTTTGAGTCTGCGTCTTGATATCTTCTAGTTTCTCCAACTAAAACCGAAAAGTTGTTAATACTAATTATACGACAACGTTCATTCCTAAGTAGCCTCTTAACCTTATCAGCCCAGGAAGTGATCACATCTCAACTTCCAATCTCATTTCTCAATTTTTCTCAATTTTACATTGGAAAAAACATACAAAGTTAAGAGGTGTATTTCAAACGGTGCTACTTGCTTTTCAGCATTTACAAGAATTTTGAATTTTGCTTGGAGTACGATTTAGAACACTCTTTGCAGTGAAAAAGCAAGGAAATAACATACAACATAAGGAAATGCCGGGAAGTACATATTATATACCTCCAAGTGTTTCTCCATCTTTTCCGTTCTCAGCCGTTTTATTTCCTCGTTCTTCATTTCAAGCACGGCTTTTAGGCTATCAAGTTCTGCCGGCAAAGATTCATACTTCTTAATCTCTTCCTAAAAAAAAAAGCAGAAACGTAGTTGCAGCGTATTTGGAAGACGTTCAACTTAGGATCATGGCATTCTTATACAACAGCGTCAGTGGTACATTCTTAACCCTTTAAGTCCCAATAGTGAACAAGATCAATTTTCTCCTAACAATATCCATACACTGTCAAGAGATAAGTTAGAAGAATTAATAAAATGATCACCCAAGACAAAATGCCTTGATCTATCATCAAATTCTCTCAACTAATTCTTTAATGAAATGTATGGAGATCAGTTTGGAGAATTTACCTGTTCATACTGGAGCTTAAAGGGTTAACCAGAACAAGCGACTGAAAAGACGATCAGTGACTTCCAATACAATAAACGATGGCGCTGGCTACCGTGCATTCAGCATTGCGCCGAAAAGTATTCTTAATGAATTCCGAAACAGACAATGTCCAAAACAAAGTTGAGTTTTCCAAACAAAACCACAACTCAACCTTTCTCCTATTTTTTTTTTCACTCCACTTTCTTTTTCTCGTCTTGCGTCACACTACCAAAAGCCTGGCGACGGAACATTTAAACTTTACGCGCGCTGTTAAATCGACCGATAACAAAAAACTAATCTTAAAAGCGCGCGAGAGAGACAAAACTAGTAGTTTAACGGGATAACTGCTCTTGACAAATCGACTTAACAGTTGACATAATCATAAACATAATAACCTGAATCCTTGTTTCAATATCCTTCTGATTCTGATCCTGCGCTTGCTGAAGTTTCTTGTTCAACATGCTGCAGTCACTCACTACTTTGTCATATTTTTCCTATAAAGGAATTAATAATAATAATAATAATATTTATAGAGGGAGCCCAACTCGCCAAGGCGGTTTTCAGTGGGGCCCTCATGCATTAATCTAACTAATTAAATCAAATCATTGTCGCACATGAAAAAGCAGTTTTCTCCCTTTTCATCATCTCTTTAAGCAATGATGCCTTTTTATATTAGGTACAGACCATTTCATTGTTAAACAATACATATTCCATATTTTCAGAACGCTTAATGATTGGAATCATTGAAGAGGGAGGGAAATAACAGGCAGACCAATAGGTGACACACGAATCGTAAAAAGCCCACCTCCCTGAGGCTTTAGCTAACTACTGAGCATTAAACAACTCGGAGAAAGGGTGATTGGGTGATAGGCGTTAGAGCATTCAACTCTCCACCGTCTGACCAGAGATATTAAGCAAAGCCTTTATATGTTGAAAGTATTTTTTTCCAGGTCTCAAGTTTTCCCTGAAACCTACATACACTTCCAGTCGATTCCCATTTGATCCGGAACGCACCTTAATTTCCTTTCCGTGCCTTCTTCGCATGGTAGCTATGCTAGGCGATCCTAGCAGATTGATTTTCTAAATCTTCGAGATAAACAACCTTTTCTGCAAATCTACCCCTCGTTATAAAATGTAGAATGTTTTGGTAAACACAGATTACCGAACTGGTCCCAGTTTGTATTCTAGTGAGCCTCACCTTGAATTCTAACTGCTGTTCGTCGTAATCCGCTTTGATGGTTTCAATTTCCACTTGGTGTTCTTCAACAAGTTCTAAAAAGCAGATTTCAGTCCAGAATTGCCTCTGAGTTTAAGCTTCTATTTTCTTCAAGCTCAAAATTCAACACTGCTTACCCAATAACGGTTCGTCAATTACAAGTACAAAATAAAGTATGGTAAGGGGGTGGGAGGGGTGGGGGAAAATAGAATTTAAGGGATCACGAGAAGGATCTCCCTTTGGATGACTTTTTATTTGACGATGATGCACCGGATCAAAAAGGTTTCTGAGTCATCATAGCTAATTCAACAAACACTTCCAATGCCCACCAAACAAGTTCACACCCGATCTCGGTCCCCTCTACTTACCGTCAGTTGCACTGGAATGTTTGCTCTCCAGTTCCACAATTTCATCTCTATGTGCCTCCTTAACGGACGCTATAACCTCTTCATGAGACTTCTTCAGCTCGGACACCTGCAAAAAGATCATACATTTATCAACCCATTAGAAGGGGTTTTAAGCCATTACGATGGCAATACAAGAAGAAATTACGCTTAGACTGAAATCCTAACAAACTTAATGCTAAGAATTCTTTGGTGTACAAAAAATTGGATGCAAGTATCACCTATCTACTCTTGATCTTCACGGTTCCTTCGCGCTGCAACTACGAAATTTTGTTTTTGTTATTCGTATTCTTAAGCCATTCAATTAAGTTCTTGAGCAAATAACCTTTTTATCACAAAAAAATGACAGCTGAATTTTTAGTCTGCAAATGAAGAGGCTACTGAGGTGGCACCTAACGATCACTCTATGCGATAAAATTTATTTTTAGTTTGTTTTGTAAAAACAAATAATCATAACAATAAACATAATACCTCTTTCTCATGATGCTGTCTCATTTCATGAACTTGTGCCTTGTGTGTTTCAATAGCTAAACCAAAACATTACCGGCAGAGTATCAGTGTTATAGATTTAGACATTGTACAAAGATTGGTACCTTTTGGACCTCAATACTGGGAACTCTCCATAATTCAAAGGTGCTGTCATTATGCGAATGATCATAAAGAAAGATCTGAGTGTCATCATTCAATTCCCTCTGCAATCTATACTAGCACTAACTGAGTTTTAAATTGACCAATACATCAATAATTGGAACAATAATACCAGTCAAACCTCTATGTGTAGCGAACACCTCTCATAAGCAACTGGTTACTCAGGTTCAAAATACCCAAAATATTTTCCCAATGAAAGAACCTTAACCGTGTTAAGTCTAATGTACATCACATAGATGAATGTGAGAACTATGTATTATGTAGTAACTGACACACAAACTGATCTAATTGCTTTATTTAATCATTTATTTATTTGTCATTACTATTTTTTTTCTTCTATTGAGCATTCTAGTTAAGGTGAATAACTGTATTATCCTATTGTAAATAACCATATCATTTTATCGTAAATTGCTGTATAATTTTATAGTATGCTCATCTAGGCTAGCTTTTTTAGGATTGAGAGTTGTCATTTCAAAATTAGTCTTATTTCAGTGTCCCAATTAGTAGAGGGTTTTTACCCTTGGCTAAGTACCATATTCTGACACTTTAATAAAGTCATGATGATGATGATGATAATGATAGAGGGGTTACAATAATTGATGAAATTATCCCCAAAGGAAATTGCTTTGATCTTTAAACAAATTCTCTCAACTACTTTTTCAAGTAAAAGTACAGAGATCAATCTGGACAATTTGTATATGGACTTGATGGGTTAACATTGTAACCTCAAGTAAACAACTACCTCCCTTAAAAAAACTACCAATCTGCACATCCTCAGTAGGTGGTAGTTTACAGATAGTTGCTCACATAAGAACAAGGTTCTTATTCCTTAATTTCAGGTCCATTGATAACTTTTACGATAAATCCCAAATCCAAGGTCTTACCAAGTGCAATTTCCCCCTCATGTTTCATCTTTAGTTCATTGCTTGTCCTTTCCAACACATTTTCATAATCAGCCTTAAGTGTTTCTATAGCAACAGCATGCTCACTGCTCTGATACATCATCTCCTCTTGTAGCTTAACACTGTTCGCCTCCTCTTCAGCTGTATAGACAAAAACATGAACCTTTTCAACTCTGAAGCTAATGGAGAGATGATGTAGTTTAATTTTACCCTTGGCTTATTTTTTCCTTTGTTTTTGGTTTACCATTATGTATGATAAAAAGTTTCAGACAAAGGAAAATAAAATTCAAACCAAGGATACAATTTAACCACAACAGAGAGAACTGGTATACTGTTTTGGCTATTGTTGTCCATTAGATAGGGAAGGGAGTGATTAACAGTGAGTGACCTGCAGGATCATTAGAGAATCACACTAGACAAAATCCTCCTCGGCAGTTTTACTGCATGGTACTATTTGATAATTATTTTATTTAGATAGCAGTTCCAACGTTTAAGTCTGTGGACCAAATCCCAAGGGTGGGACCATTTGTAGTGAAACCTTGTCAGAAGCACTTTTACTTGGTAATCTGCGTATTTCATTGGTATTTAACAAAATAAAGCTAAGCTTACCAAGTTTTTCTTGAATAACACTTAGCTCCTCCATGGTGGACTGTATTTTCCTTTGCAGTTGGTCTGAACACCTTTGACTCCACTGTAACTGAGTTTTCACGCAAGAAAAAATTAATATCATGTCAGATGTAAGATGAGCATATCCATTTTTATTTTTAATGTTGGTGACTATGACATTGATATTAGTAAAACATTCCCTCTTACCTTATGAACAACAGAAAGAATCATGACAGAAGCTGAAACAAAATCAAGGCTATCCTCATCAATTTGATCTTGAAGCTGCCAACAAAGCTCTGTCCTCTGTTTTACCAGCTCATGAAGATGTCGTCCTTTTTCTTTGAGAGCTTGGATAGTCTTTGAGTCGCTATCATCTTCAACCTGAATGCCAATCGAATGCTTGCTTAGATAAGGTGTCTCACTGAGGATATCAGGCGGCATTATCCTACAGCTAGGTACTTCAATAGGAGATTCAACTTTTCCATCCGCTTCGTCTTGCTGGAAATGTCCATAAGATGGCAACCTTGCATCACGATCTGATGTGTCAGTGCTTACAGACACAGTGTCAATATCAGCATCATGTAGATCATCTAAGTTATCCTGGTCTTTCAAGCTGCTTGTTACAGATGCACTGTCACTAGCATTGCTGGGTGCTGCAGACAGTTTTCTGGGCAATTTCGAGGATCCCGGTCTTTGATTTGAAGGAGGCTGTTTTGTAATTTGTTTCCAGGTTTGCGCTGCAGGTTTTTTGTTAGAAGGTGCAGGTCGGCTTTTGCCTTCTTTTGCAAGGGGTCCTTTGGCTGAAAAATTTAACATTTGAGTCATGTTATTCTAGTTTGCTTGGCATAGCATTTTGTTTGCAATTCATTTTCTGATTATTTTAATCCTAACAACGACATTTTTGTGACAATTCTCATGGTCATCATTCATAGCATTAAAAGATAAAGAATGCACTTTCGATGTTTTGCATTGCGGAGCATGAAAGAACATTTAGCATCAGTGAAGTAACAGTCACATTAAGTAATTCATGTCTATATATTGTTATTCTAACTAGAGATATTATTAGGCCTGTATTCACTGGATGACAGACTGACTAAATCTTCCTCAACAAAGTGTCTGCATGGCACAAAATCTTTACATATGTTTATTTATTTCCACTTCCCAAACAAACATTTTTTTTAAAATTTACATTTCATAAATAAATTTGGGTAAAATACTGTAGTTATGTGTTCTTCTGAACGAAATACCATACAGGAAAGGTTATTATGAAATCTACCTCTGAGACTGCAAACACAAGACTACTTTACAGAAAACTTAACATCACCCAAATTCAGTTTTAACTACTGTATGCAATTAATAATTCAGCTTCAAAATGATAGCCTCTGTTATGTACTTTTTCCAGCTAACATATTCAGCAGTACATAAGTTGGTAGAGTGTTTCTAGCAGTTGCTACTAAGATTTTTCACACATCACAACAGACTTTTAAACCTTTTAAGCACTACCCTACCCTTCCCCTACAAAAAAAACACAACGAAAACATTATAAAGACTGGAATGAAAAACTCTGTGTAAACAACAACGGACTTATGCACCAGGCATTAAAATAATAACACACATATGTTGCACAAATTATGTTCTCTGCATCGTGAGACTGCTTCAATGTGTTGACAAAAATATTTCAAAACTAAGAAGCTTCAATAATGTTTTTATATGGTAGGTGGTCAAAGAAATTGCTTCATTAAACAAACAATATTGCCACCTCAAACAACTCACTTTTCTTCACTTTTATATAATATTTTTTAAGGCTGTAGGAGATAAATAAAAACTCTTAAACATCACTAGTGTCTATTTATTAACTGACATGCAACAACCACCGTGCATAATTTTTTAGATAATTTTTCACACAAAGCTATCTTTAATGTTTTGCATTAAACAATCTCGAAATCATAATTCTCTATAATACAGAGAAACAATCATTAGATTTATTATGAAGCAAAAAATATTATTACCAAATCAACCCATTTACCATGAGTACCGGTAATGCAAATTTAAGAACTTGTTTAACACTTCACTAGCATTCACCCATATATTCAATTTGTTACCTGACACTGTATCATCCAGCTCATTGTAAACTTTACTTGTCTCAGACTTTGCTTCTTTCCTTTCGCAAAAATATCGAAGCAGAAAACGACAACAACCTGGATCTTTCATGTCCCACTTAATTCATCACAGAAAAAAGTAGAGAAATCACAATTATAGTTTATAACTCTTTCCATGGAAGAACAAAAGCTTAAAGTAATTTATTTTCAAAGCTTATATACTAGAAAAGCATCAATTATGGATGAAATTAAAACCACTTATAAATAAAACATTTAAAGAAAATAATTGTAAAGACTGCCTGTAGTAATATCTGTAGATAAAATTTACAAATTTACCAGCTGTGCTATAGCATTATTGACCAATAGGTACTTCAGTTTTTAAGACTTGGCTTAATTTGGCAGATAATATTTCTATAAGTGGTATGATCCAAGCAAATTTTCAAAGTAAGTGACTAGTAATAGTGGATTTGAGACTTCTGTGCCCAAATACAACGTATGATACTTTTACATTGGAAGTCTCGCTAAACCACCAAAGCATGGATTAAAACAAAGCTTTCATTACCATGTTTATCAATTTTAAAATAACCCTTTTATAAACACGTCTTTGGTCAATTGAATCTCCGCTGACAAAGGCCTTGCTAAGAAGAATGACCTATTTTTGGACATACATTAATCAGGGAGGATTTGAAAGCAAAGATATCTGAATAAACTAACAAAGTAGCATTTTCAGCCCAAATAAATTAAAATTTTACTAGTCAATTTCACGTGACAAAAACTCTCTCCAAATTGAGAGGCATTATATTGCTATCTCCATTCAAACTTCAAATATTACACAGAAGTTTACTGTAACAAAAGTATGCTTTGCATGTATATGGTAAACCATATTTAAGAGACATTGTTGCTACATTAGCTTATAAATTTCTCTTCAAGTGACTTCTCTCTATAATTTGCAAATTTGTAATACATTTTGGAAATAGTACCAATGATTTTTTTACAAAACAATACATGTTATGTAGGAGAAATGAAACTGGTAAATACAGAAAGAATTCCTATGTCATGTGATATAATTTATTGCTCTACATTTTGGAATTCTTTCAAATGCTTATGATGCTTTTAATATTATGGCCATTATGTTTTTGGCATGGGCAACTTGGCACTTTTATTAATTTTAAAGTTGACATAAGATGTCATAAATCATCCTGAACACAAAATTTTGTGAACAAAGAGCCAACTAACAACAATTCCAGCCATGGTATAGAATAAAATAATTTCATTTTTTGGTCATTGTGGTCATGATATTTTTGTTTTTTCTGTCAGCATTTTGAAACAATATCTATTAACATCTAAAGAATAGACATCTTGGTATAGTTTTTGTGTAACAAAAGTATGGTATTGAAAATTGCAATCAACCTTTCATTTTTGGCAAAAAGTTAAGGGCTTAAAGGTTGCTTATATAGCTTCAAAATCAACTTTTTAACAATCACAGGTAAACCTTTATGCAAACAGAAACTGCATAAATAACAGGGGTTTATGAGCAATTTGCTATAAATGAATAGATGGAAAACTTCATAGTACGGGTGAGCTGAGAAAAACAAGCACATTTCATTAACAAAGGCTAAAGAGGAAATAACAAACTAAGTCTTTAGACCATCTTGCTCAGGTCTAACTCCTTTTAAAATCTCCTTAATCCTGGAATAATTTAAGGGATGTTATTTGCTGTTACCATTATTCATGTGTGTCATAAGCTCATCCCTATCGCTACGGTTACCAGGCTGGCAGGAGATAACCATTTCCTGTTATTTTTTGGTTAAGTTTTATCCTTATCAGTTTTCCTTTGTTGCAAACTTATTATCATTGATAATAATTATATTAAAAGTAAAGGCAAATGACACTCAGCGTACTCAGCATGCAAAGAAAGTAGTGTCCCATAGCCCGGGGTTGGTGGATTTTTCTATTGAGCTAGTGAATTCTGTTTTTAACTTGCCCGACCGGCAAGTGATGTTTTTTGAGGAATTTGAATAAAGGAAGAACTGTGAAATCAAGTGCTAGTCAAAAAGTTTTTGCGGCTAGCTGAAATGAAGTCTGAGCTAGTAAAAGCTAGCTTCAGCTTGCCCAAATGGCAAGCTGTAAAAATGATTTTCCTTGCACCCTGGACACTTAAAACAAGGATACAAATTGAACCAAAATCCAGTGATAAATTTATAACATTTCTAAGTCACTTAAAACACACTTGATTCATGTGCATGCAAACTGTGACCTAACCGGTCACTTTTCATTTTCATTACTATGTATGCCAGAACCAGCCAACAAGACCTGTCTGTTTGCAAACAAATCATATTGTTTTAACCTTTTAAGCCCCAAGAGGGACAAACACCAATTTTCTTCTAACGTATCAATTGGTACACTTTTTGGTAATCAAGAGAAGAGGTTTCTGAGAATTAGTAAAATGATCACCACAAGAAAAAATGCTCTACTCTGTCATCAAATTTTCCCGACTAATTCTGTAAAATAAATGCATAGAGATCAGTGACGAGAATTTGGTAGGGATGACAGGTGAAAAAATTAAACTTACTAACAGACAGATATCTATGACCAGTTCAGAAAGAGCCCTCTCATAAGTTACCTTTAGGGAGGTTGCTTGACTGGATAGCACGTGATGTTTGAGACTTGGGACCAGATGCTACCACACCCTTCAGACCCGCAGATGCTGAAGGTGTCTGCTGTGCACCTGTTACCTTTTGTCTAACAACACCTGATCCTTGATCATTGCTTTCAGACTTCTGAACAACATTAACGTCACTCGGCTTTCGGGTTTTGGAATTGGATCTTGCCACAGAGGAGTTTCCTTTTGCAAGAGGTGCTGTAGGGGGTCGACTTGTAGCAACACTATGTCTCTTGTGAATCAAGGTAGTAGCTTTGGAATTCTTCTCATCATGAAGCGCAGTTGATGGCTTTGAAAACTGAGGCATTGACATTTTCTTGACCGGCAGTTTTGACGTAGTGTCAAGTTCTTTGTCTGAATTCCCAACTAAACTTGCCACTCCATCACTAACAGGTCTCTTGCACACAGATGGCCGAGGTACAGATGTTTTCACATCTTGTACTGTGGCCAGTGTGTGTCTTTTTGTCATTTTACTGTCAGTTTTCTTTCCTGGATTGGCAGTAGTCTGATCTGCCAGCTGTGTTTTTTTGACTGCTGATGGTAAAGCACTCTTACGATTATGTTGCTGTTGTCGAATTTGCTCTAATTTAGATTGCTTTGGTATTGATTTTGGTGCATGTATGCCACTTGGTTTTGAACCAGGAATTTTTGCAGAATTAATAGGAATTCTATTCTTTGCAGGTATTTTTTTTCCTTTACTATCACTTGTTCCCGTAGATGAAAGTGAACCTTGAGACCCGGAGGGGCTGTTGGCATAACTTGAATCAACACTGTCTTTCCCAGAAGACACGGGCCCTGCTTCTTTACTCTCTACAACGATATCACCAGTTCCTGAAAAGGTGCCAGATTTCTCTAATCGAAAGCTCTTATCAGCTAAATGACTTGATATTAGTTTTGCATGTGCCAGTATTGGTCTATAACCTTCATCCAAAACATTATCATTGCCAGTCATGTCTCCACCATTAATATCGTCACTGCTACCATAACTTCTGAGTGAGCTTTTAGGAGTTGAAGTCAGCCATGGCCAGCTACCTTTCCTTCGCAGGTCAGCATCTCTTGAACTGGAAGATTTACTCCTACCGATTTCAGTTTTCTGAAATAATTTTTCCAGAGCTTCAGACTGGGAATGTGGTTGAACTCCATGATTAAAAGAGAAACCAGAAACTTGTGCAGTTTCTAATGTAGCTTCAGTTTCTCCATTTGTTTCATGAATGACTGGCCTTTCTGCTCGTCCCAGGCTTAGGCATGTTTTTATAGCTTCAGAAAAATGGTCATCACTATGAAGACTGGGGCAGCTACAATGCCGTCCTTGTAAAAATGGATCCTCCTTGTTTCCAAAATGTGACTGACAGCTTAATTCATCATTGGCGTCAGTTGCTGTGTAAGTGAACTGTCCATTTTCCATCAACAAATGGGTGTCCAAAGAAACAGCATGACCCACTTTGGGCACAGCAGTCACGCTTCTGGGAACATTTTGGCTCCTGCTAGAATTACAATGTTTTGAACCATCCTGACACTCACTAGGTTTTCTTGAACCGTTTAGATCTTCTTTTTCACAGCCAGAATCACAAGTACTGTTGGTGGTTCTATTAAAACCTTTCTGCTCTCCATTGGCAGTGCTTCGTTCTTCCTTAACGATATTTTCACCTTTTGCTAAAGGGGCCATTTCGCCTGCCAAGCAATCGTCGGTAGAACTGTAGTGGCCATTCTTGGTGATTTTAGGCAATGAAACAGAACGGTTAATTCGATTTGGATCCCAGCTGTTCTTATCACCCTTATCGGTAGCATTCTGTATAAAAATATTCAAACTTTTCGCCAGCTGTTTGGTTTTCTGGAATAGAATTCTATCCAAAGAAACTGACCGATTTTTCTTGGTTAACCTCAAAGATTTCACGTCGGGGTGATTATAAATATTGTTTCCGCCACTGATTTTATCCACATTGCTTGAAGACATCCTAGATATAGTGGTATCTAGACCTTTTTCATCCGGTTTTTCTGTTGATGCGGGACTAGAAAATCCATCCAACAAATTTAACCTTGAAAGAGTTGTTTCATCGGCGCGTTTTACCTTGTACGAATGGACAAATATTCCGTACTTGTTTCTACAACGAAAATATCGAACTCCACGAACAGATCCGTCGTTTTTCCCACAGGGTTCGTCTAATAAAATGCCACACCATTCGCCATCTGCAAAGTGAGTCGTGCCTATGTACTTTAAAATCCCGAGCTGTGGTGTTTTATTCAAAATGCAAACGACTTTATCGCCCTGCCTCGGTCGTTTTCTTGAGAAACTGCTATCTACACTTCCGTCAGGGGAACTGGAAGACGGCGGAGAATGGCTTTTGTTGATCTATAAAAATGAGATTACAAAGATAAGTTAGTACCCAAATACTAATCCTTCATAATTTATAATATATTAAAAATTGAATGAAAATTGAAACCTACGGTGAATGCGGAATAAACATGACTTTCATAAGTCAACATGGACCTTCTCGCTATAGCAACATCGAATTTTGCTGCGTAACGTTTATTCAGGCGCGCGAAAAACAATAAAATTTTTATTTAAAGTCTAAACAGACACTTACCAGGCAAATACTAAACTAAATTTACACGACAAGTTAAAGGTGTTAAGAAATAACTTTAACAACGACGTGGACGCTTCAAATTGCCAAATTCACGGTTTCCTCTGAAGTTCACGAAAATTGCGCGCCATTGGGCCGGACGAAACACGACTTACAGAGCGCAAGTTTTATCAAACGTAAAACGTCCTTTTACTTGAAATTATTCGCTTCTAGGCCATTACTTAGGATGATGTAACTTCGCTAGCTTGCAAGCTCGAGCGAAGGCGACAAATTACCATGAAATTGAACATCGCGGTGGCATCTATGATTGCGCTAATATTTCGTAGTATATTACTCAAACTGTCATTGTTTTTCACAGTAGGCTTTATATGTTAATACTTTTCTGAACGTATACATTCTTGAAAATGTTAACGCAGGTACATTCAACAACACACGACTATTAAAACTAAACTTCATTGTCAGGATAGTTTACGGTTCATCGCACTATCGGAAGGTTGCTCAAAACGACTTACAACACCGGAAGATTATTATTGAAAGAACCAGGATCCCTGCCGAGCAATCTTCTCTTGAAAACTAATGGATGATATTGTAAACTTGTTACTTCATAATAAGCTCACTATCTCTCAAATGTTCTCCACAACTATCATTTTAATAACACGCAAAGCTGAAAAAAACATGACACGAGCTTCTCGCGAGTCTCTCGCTTCATCCACGAAATAAGCTCAACATTAAACCATACTCACAATGTCCTCGCAAAGGAGCAGAGTTCAAAAATCAACTAAACAGTTATCCCACCTGAATCCTAAATAAATTGCCTCCCTCTAAAACAGTAGTAACTTTCTTGCAGCAACGTTGTTTACCTTCGTGATATTGCTCAGTGCTGTCACGCTCAAATGCCTCAAGTCATTTGATCACATCGATTACAAGCTGAGTTTATCACGCGGGCTCATTTACCGCCACCTCGTCCTGGGGACGAGACTGATGGCAAATAGCTTTTATTTTTGTGAAAAAAACTTCCTTGCTATAAATGTAGAGTTTATCGCAGAATTTATAACATTAAATAGCAGCAAGCCCACTGACAACGACGAACTCTTGCGTGGTGCCGCATCTCACAGTTGTAGACCTGGATCAGTACAATAACAACTAATATATAAAATTTAAGTTGACAAACTGCTTCAGACTTTGATATTAATCGCATTGCCGTCAGGATCTGTTTCCCGTCTTAACATTTTAAGTATAACTTGATGATAGCCTTTGATCATGGTCTCTCATTCTTCACTCAGTTTTATAACCTATCCTCAAGGTGAAATTTAACAGCAATAAAATATCCATTTCCTGCCATTTGTAAAATGTTCGAACTATCGGCAGAGCCAATTATAGACCTTATACAGTGTATTTTCGAAAAATATGATTTTTACAGGAAAAGATCGATCCTTGTTCTGCTGGTTTCAGTAAACCACGTGCGCGCAAGTCGGGCCACCTACATACCATACTAAACAGCTCTTACATAACCCGGGCGAGGTAGCGCGTATCCACCAATTTTTTTAGGCGACAGAGCGACTGTACACAGGCAGGCTCCGTGGCTTGACGGCCGTAGCCAGTATGAGACAAACCGTGGCACTTGCCTCAGTCATTACGCGCGCGTGAAACCCTAAATACATGGGAAAAGAATGTAACCATGGGCACTGCCTCGGTCATAATTTTTTTCTGGCAACGGCCCTGACAAATTTGCCAATACTTCACTATTTCTTTGTCTCGTAATACCAAGTACAGACTTGAACACAAAGAAAACCTCACAAAAATATAGAAATATACTGAACCAGAAAGCCTCGGGGCCATGTGCTAGATTTTTATAGTCTAGCCAGGAGCCTGCTCCGAGATTGGGTTATTAGAAGCTTTAAGGCCATTTGCGTCCCCTGAGCTGCCTCCGTCGTAAGCGCGATCAGGCATTTTTTCCCTTGGGAATAACAAGAAGAGAGCATGATCTCAGGCTACCGCTCGCGTGGCTCCCGACCCTTTTAGCCCCTTTAGTAATTTATGTACGGTAGCTTCATCAACTAACACTCAACAACAACATTGACATGAACTTGTGCATAGTGAAGAGATACCAGAATGAGCTGATTGAGCACGAATCAGTCAAACAGACAGGAGTAAAACCTGGGAGACACACTATTTAAAAAATATGTCTTAAAAATGTCAACAGGAGAGCTTGATTTAATACAAAAAGGCAGCGAACTGAAAAATATTAAAAGAAAGACTCGCACTGAGGAGAACGTTGCAAATGATTTGAGCAATGTGAACCATAGATTAGAGTTTGACTAAGATTCATGTTGTGATCAGGCCTGCGTGGGAAACAGTAGTCAGAAATAACTGGCAGTTACCCTAAGCCGGTGTCAATTTGTAATTTCAATCAATAAAAGTCCAGGGCGGAAGTTTTTTTATTCAATGATTGAACATCGTCAAAAAAGCGTGAGTTTTGCCTTATTATTTAGTACTGGATGGTCGCGTGCTAAAAAACATCATCATGCGTTAGAAAAGTTCTTTAATTAAATAGTTTCCCTTTTTTCGTTGTCTGATTCGTGGAACTGAAAAATTCTTCCAACTTTTTCTCATTTGGTAACGAGTCTAATCAAAAGCAGCGCCTTTTGTAACTGTTTTGCTTCTCCTAGCTTCTTTAATAAAATCTCACACGTAACTGGACGCAGCTGCAATGAAAATTATGAGAATTTGTTCACATTTTCTCTATTTTGTCGAAAGACCTTACAGTCCGGTGGAACTCCTAAGGTCACATTGAAAAATATAGCATTAAAAGGGCACTCTTTTAGATTTAGCGTAGCCCTTCTTTCTCAGTAGCTACAATAGGCCAGTAAAACATTTGACAACAAACATCAGGACTTGCTGAATAAATCCGACATAAACTTAGCAGGGAGTGAAGAGCTATAATAGGATTTTTATAAGTTCATTATTTTAGCGGGAAATTTTTCGGTATTCCATTCTCTCTTGATTCAAGATTAAATTAAATTAAATTAATTTTATTTAAGCTCGATAGCGTGAGGAGTGGTTGCCCAATCTCCCGAGCCCGGGGCTCGTGTATTAAACGCTCGAGCATTCCGGATCGAATTGGAATTTAGAAATGTTCGTTTTTGATAAAGACAAAAAGTTATTATTGCATTGGATAAATCTACTCAATATTCGAGCAATGAAAACGTTATTTCGTTATTCTATATTATCCTTCAACCCCACCCCACCCCCCCCGCCCCCCAACCAACACCAAAAAAGGACACTATTCCATTATCCCTAGGACAAACTTTTTGTTGTTCTCAGGTTCCATTATTTCTCGTGAACCAGCGATTGGCTCACAAAAGAAATTCCACATGTGTTGTCCATATATATTGTTTTACATCTTCCGCTGAAAGGATTGTGTGGTTATAAATAATTCTTTGGTTCTTCAATTGATGTCTGAGAATCGACCTTTTGTAATTTAGTCCCTCTATTTATTTCGGGTTAGTAATACATGATTTCAGTCTTTTTCAGCAGATAGTAAGTCCAAATTCTGAATCCTTTCTTACGCGTTACAACAATCAGAATCAGTAGCAACCTGAAATCAAAACAATTTGACAAAGCAAAGCGGTTTCATCATCTCAATCAATAATATTAGTGTTTATGCCACATTAAGCCGGTATTTTTATCGCTATGTTTACGAGTTTTGGGATTAAATTTAGAAATTCAAAACCATGGAAAAAATTAAATAGTCCGGATGCTGCCAGTTTGCAAGTTGAGAGATTGGGGTCTTGGATGACCGGCTTTAATAAATCACGTAAAAATCTCGTGTAGTGTACAAGTTATACTTGAATATATCGTATGTATAGTGACTGGTCGTGAATGAGTATAAACTTACTTTTCGTCTGCGAAATTTGGCTGAAGAATTTTCTTCTTTCTTGCTGACAGTCCACAACAATGACGGCCTTTTTAGAGGTTTATAGCTGTCTTTTCTGGGTTTTTTATCAGCAGGAAAAATTGTCGGATCTGTTTGACTTCTTCTCAAAACTTTTGCTGCTTCACTGCGACGCGAACACTCCCCCGAAAACTTTGGAAACGTTTCGCGTCTTTTCAGACCTACTCTCTTTATACGGGTGCTATTTGGTTGAGAATTTAACGAGGGTTTTCTTAATGTTTTTCCACGGCTTTTCGGCGTATGATTAACAACTGGTGGCGAACCACTACACTTGTTGTAATATCTTTCAATATCCTGGTCATCTTCAAACGCGTCCTGAAATTCATTTGAAGTCCACAACTGCGGCACACCAAAGATTGACCGTTTTCTTGTTTCTGTGGGACTGCTCCTCTGAGGGGAACTTCTTGTGCTGTTCCATGGTTTTGTAGGAATTGAGTTTTTTCTCAGTCCATGAAAAGATGAAATCGGCATCCTCCAGCCGGACGGCTTCACTTGGCCACTAAGACAAACAAACAAGTCTCTTAAGGTTTCAGTTAAATGAGTTCTTGTCTTGATAGCAAGGTTAAACGTTCTGCTAGAGACACTTTAACCTTCCAAATCAAGGTTTATAAACCTTCGATCGAAGCGCGCTCGTTTTCCTATATACATTACACTTACACTACGTTCTTAGTATTTACTTTGCATCGTTAAGCCGAGTTTGGTCGCCACGATTTTCACACGGTGCGCTTTCTATTCTAAACTCTTCAGTAAACGCTCCGAGTTCTCTTCGACTCCAATCTCCCGTCGAGGAATAATTAAATGAGGTGCCTTTTCAATCCATTCAAACGTTAGAAGACCAACACAATTCGTCTTAAAACCTCAACAATTAGTGAAAATTTAGCCAACCGAGAGCCAGCAGGTACCTGGCTAAACACTTGCAAGTCGTCCGGCAAAGGCACTTGTGTTGTTGCGCAAACTTGATCGAGTTAATGTACCTTCTTGTGCCTCTTGAATATAGGAACCACTGGCTGTAGCAGCCATCTCTCTTGCGGAAAAAGCGGCAAAGCCAATTTTGATTAGGCTCCTCGAAGCGTAACAAACAGCTGCAATTTTTCGCTTGTTGAATTTATCGCAGTAAGTAACTTTTGTCATTTAAAACCCCGCATGCATAAGATAGCATATATCATGTCGGGTAAATAGCTCAGTAACTTTTGTTTGAAGAAGCACAATAGTTTAAATAGTTCACACACTTAACCAGATATCTCTGATTTGACAGAACCTCAACTGTCAATGTTTAAATTAGACTTTAAACCGATAACAAAACAGAATGCATCAGTGTTATTACGGGTCCTCGGCGATTTGTTTTGACTTTCACGTCCAATGACGTAACTGCGACGGATTTTAAGAAAAAAAATTGACTAATGCATCATGTAAATAGAAACAAAGTTATTCATATGGCTAACTTAAGAAATGCAGCGTAGATATCGACACATTTCTGAGGTGCGAATCCGCTGAAGTAACGAAAGGCAGCCTTCCAGAAAAAGTGAAATCCTTGCACGAAGCAGACGATGGGGAGCCTGCTCGGGTCTGCTCGCAGGCAAACGAAGATAGTCGACCCAAGCCTTAGCTACCAGCACAAGGTTGCCAAGCAACACACTATCCAAAAAACACAATCAATGAGCTTTCTTTGGTTGGCTAATTTGCGCCGGCGTGATTAGCTCTCATTATAAGGCGTTTCTTTAAAGGAAGGGGGACGGGGGGTGAAGGAGAAAGGAGAGGCAAGAACGGTATCAAAGAGAAACAGCCTTCTCCGCTTCGTCGTTTGAAATTTCCCCTCCCCCGCCCCCGCCCCCGCCCAGTCTCTAACGAGGGCCTGATACTCTGGTTACGTTGTCAATTTTATATTTGAACGGATCGCCAAACTGCAGTTATTTTTTCTTTTCATAATGTGCTCCTGGAATCACTTTCGAAAACCTGGATTACAGCCGGATTTTCAGACGATCTGTGACACAAGTTAGGTTGTGGTGAGGAAATGAAGAGAAAGCAATAAATGACGACTTCTTTACATTATCTGCCTTTTTATATTTGAATGACATATTTTAAAGATCCATTAATAAATCTTGACCACCCGTCAGACTAGTCTCATTTAGCCTGCGAAAACATCCGTTTCTCAAACGTCCCCAGCGGCGAAGAGCGAGGAGAAACGGATGTTTTCGCAAGCTAAGTCTCATTTTGGGGTTCAAATACAAGTAGACACATTGAATTCTGCAAAGCTGAACCTACTATGTGAAAATTAACTTTGCAAGACATGACATTTTCAACACGACACCGAAAGAACCCAAAACAGAGCGGGGTTCAATAATTATGTTACAGTTCGTTTGGTGCCGGATTGCCATGATGCTTCAAATAATGGGCTTATTGCTATCAAAATGACTATACATAGGGAGTCGAATTCATGCCTGAGTAGTCCATGATTATTGCTTGATTCTCTCGGGCCCATGTTCATTATTCAGCTGATTGTTTGTGTGATAGTCTCTGCATTTGCTGTTGTAAATCATGATTTACATGTAATTCAAGAAAATTATTTTTCGTCATATAAAAGTGATTACGAAGGGAAGTTAATTCGACAACATGTTCACCAACTTTGGCGTGGGACTGCTCAAATACTTTTAGATATGAGAGGGGAATACTGCGGACACTTCTTCATGAAGGATCAGCCTGCAATAAAAGACTAGACAGAGGGGCAGAACAGTTGTGAATAACAAACACCAAACGAGTTAAACTCGAGGCAAATATGTACATTTAACCTCATTTACACGCGCTAAACATCGGGCACGGCACTCCCAATTTTCGACGTGTAATTCGGTCCCAGATGTAATATGGCACCAGAGCTCAAAATTTTAGGGGTGCCGAGACTACCTCCCGGGTAAACCAGGCACGGTGCCAAAAATTTGGCGGGCCGTGCCGATTTTTTTAGTGCGTGTAATTTCAGTGCAATGCTTTTGTCGCAAAACAAGGAAGTAGTTAAAATGACGAATAACTCTTTCCATTCATTTTAACAGGCATGCCAAGCCATTGTGAAGAGCAAAATAATTCACCAGCAAGAAAGCCTTGAAAATAGCAATAAAATGTCCTGCCACCGTCCTTAACAGGGATATCAGGGCAGCCAACTCAGTTGTTGCGTTGATTATTTCAGTATATACCACACCGGTGGTAAGTTCCTTTTTTGCATAACAGTCAGTTAATTGGGACTTAATTCACATTTTCTTTGTTTTAAACTAGTTATTATGTTAGATAAATATTAGAACAGGTCAATGAAAAGGAACAGAAGGTGATTATTACGAATAATAACCTACTGTTCCAAACAGCTTCCAAGTCAGTGCTTGGCCAAAGTAATGACTTGCTGATTTTAAAACTACAAAAAGGTGAAAGCGCCCTCAGGCACTATTTTTTAAAAGGCCTAAATTTTCAAATTCTATTTTTTAAATCTTTCAAAAAACATCACTTTAATATATACACACTGAAAACTGCATCTTGCATTTAGTATAACATTTAACCTTTTCTGGTCTTCCCAGACAACTATCAGTTTGAAAAAAAGTTCGTCCTTACGAATTTAGTTAACAGGACAGTTTTTCCAAGAGACATTACGTATAGCCAAATTCATCATCGCGAGCCATACACAGAAACCATCTCAACTGTGAACAAAATGCTACCTACAAAAAACTCAAACCCATTTTAAGCGCCACAGGACTTAGGCTCTCCCCCCTTGGGCGGAGCACTTAGTCCCCGGGGCTCCTCCCCCCTTGGGCGGAGCACTTAGTCCCCGGGGCTAAAATAGTTTTAATGAACGATAATATATGTAAACTTACCTTGCTACTTACCTTTTTTGACCTACCTTTTTCCTTTGAAGTGCTCTTTTGAATAGTATATCTCTGAGCTTATTTTTACTACTTTTTTATTGGTTTACGCTGAGGAATTTAGCTCTGGGTAAGGCTTCGTTTTTTGTACGAAGCCGAACTTTCTTTACTGAATTCAAAAGCGTAAATTTCTTTTAGATTCTGATATTTTTCTTTGTCACGACTTAAGAGGTTTAATGTTTAACTAAATACAAGATGCAATTGTCTTGGTGTATATACCAAACCAGAGAGACCAAAAAACTCACATCAAAATTGTTGGAAAGGAAGATGCAACATCAAAAGAAATATAGCTTAATCGCTGAGCCTCGAGACCTTTTTAAAAATAATGACCGAGCTCGTACTTTTCCATAGTTTTAGAACAATCAGGTTATTATTATGGTCACTGAATTGAAACAGGAGGTTATTATTTTTAATGATGATCTTCTGTTTCAACCCAACGACCCGTTCTTAAGATTTATCTAAAATAATGACCTGTTAAAACAATGGAAAATTGCATGAAGTCCCGACTAACCGACTGTACATGTGTTGTCAAAAAATGAACTTACCATAGGTTTGGTATATACTGAATGAATGACAGACACACAAATGAATTGGCTGCATATCCTTGTTAAGGACCGTGGCAGTACTTTTATTGTTATTTTAAAGACTTTCCTGGAAGGCAAATTGATCCTCTTTTCTTTATGGTCAGGCAGTACCTGTTAAAAAATGAAAAGCGTTATTTGTTGTGATAAATACTACTGTACTAACGTGTTAAGAATTGCACTCCGAATTAACCTTATTTTCTTGTTTAACTGGTCTCTCGTAACCTTCAGTTTTATTCACATCGAATTCACACCTGTCTTGCCCCTCTGTCGACTATTATCTAATGTCAACCTGAACCGTCCCGGGAAGCATTGTAATTCTCTCCCGGTCCAAGCTAAGCACTCCAACCCAAAATTGCCAACAGTTGGTTTGTTGGCATCGCGTTTCATGTGCGGCATAAACGCATAATTTACCTTCAAATCGTACATTTATTATTAATAAGGTCGCGGTTAATCAAATATGAAAGCATATAGTCTGAGTCAGAGTAATGAATAACTGTCCAACGCTTTTAAGTTTATTTTGTAAGTGTTCTCTTACATAAGTTAACACTTCTTTAATCAAACCGAAAAATGTTAACTACATAGATATCAACAAAATAGGCCTATTTAACCCTAACAATCGCAACTCGACGTAAACCTGCACGTAAACCTTTATTACATGTTTGTCCCTCCAGTTCAACATTCATCGAGCCAACATAACAAAGGGACCATGCATATTGACAAGTAACTTCGGGCGACGACAACACACAGAGGAAAGAATTATGAGAGAAAATCCGTTATGTGAAGTCTAAAGGAATAATTTCTTTCTGCAGCAAAAATAACCAGTAACAACGGTTAAAGCATTTGGACGCTTATCACCGTTTCTTTATATTGACTTATAATTTTTTCCAGAAAAAAAGTAAACGATAGCGTAACCAAACGTTAACATAAGTTACAGTTGAACTAAGAACAAACCTGCTGTTTTCGAGGAGGCAATAGAGAATCTTGACTTTCATTCCAGACCAGAGATCGCCTAGCTGAGTTTGGTCTTCACTGCTCCGCAGGCAATGCAAGGTACGGAGGTTTCTGGCTTTAAACACAGTTAAAAATCAACTTGAAATCGGTGTCTCCATTTATACGGTCGCTCGATTAAAATTCAAACCAGTGTGAGAAATGTCTTTGATAAATCTTTTCTTGAAACTGTATGTGAGATAAGCTCGCACCCTATTTTTAACAATGGGCAATCAAAGCATAAATTGGTCACATTCAAAGAGAAAAGTTGCCGACTCCCGCAATTTATACATAACGTAGCTTGAAAACAGTACTAGTCGATAAGCATAGGACTTGACAATACATTGAGAAAAGCACGCACTCAGTTCATCATTGAACAATTAACGCCTGAATTGGACGCAATCAGAAAAAAATGCAGACTTGATTAAAACTTGACAAATCGATGACAAAACTAGCTAATGAATGAGGAGTAGACTTTCAAGGGCCTGTTTACATGGAGTGGGGGACCCCGGTCTAGTGGGGTTGGTTTCTTTTGTTTTCACGCTCTGGGGGACACAAAACGAAAGAAACCTACCCCACTAGACCGGGGTACCCCACTCCATGTAAACAGGGTCTAACTTGACAATAGGCCTCTCGTCCCAACATCAAAGAAATTGAAAACAATGCTAATGCGAAATTTTGGAGGGACGAGAAGGAGTATTAAGGTATTTTTGAAAAAGGTCTATTGCAGTGTGAATTACCCCAAGCTTGCCCCTGAATAAATTTAAAAGTACTGGGAAAGAAAACTGACAAACTTTCCAAACTTCTTAGTGGAAAGTAAAAGCGAAGAAAGTTACAGCTATCTACTACAGGTGCTGTTCAGTCACAAGAACCGTTTTGACTCCTAACGTTTGATTGCACATTGATGTTCATCACCACTATCAGTTTGACAAAACTAATGAATATGCGAAGACTACAATAGCCTGTTTTGCACCCGCTCGTCACGACTAATGTTAAAAGTGCGAAAAAGCGAGAATACAAACTTTAGAAACCTCGAGGTAGACAAAAATCATCATTCATTCGAAAAGCGCAGCAAGTTGAGGAAAACGTATGACCTAAAATTGCCAGTTAAAAATCACTTCCATCACACTGACACATGAAAAGCTCGCGTTAAACGAAAATGTCGCGAACACACAATATTGAGGAGGTCAAAGATCATAGCGTGGGGTTATTAGTTACTGGGGTCACAAGAATAGTGGAGAAGGTTTATGTGATCACATGCATCAGGCCCGGCTGGTACAAACTCTTCCCCCAGCTGGTCATTTCATTTTCGTTAACTTCACTTGATTTTGCTCGTTCGCGAGACCAACCCAAAAGGAACTGCGACCATTTAGCGAAAATCTGTCAACGCGGCTGAGCGTCATCACATGATGTCACGGCGGCCATATTGGTGTTCCAAACAAATCCTGTGAGAGTTGGACTCTTCATATGTAAAAAATTTCTCTTGTTCCCATAAATTTGCATGGATGCTGGCCACGTGAGAGAGTACGCTCTGTACTAAAAATGTCAAGTTTGAACGTGATTTGTTAACAACTAACGAAGAGTATATGCAAAGTCGCCTAATTTTACAGACGTTTGGGCTTAACTGCAGAATACCCTGCCACTTATTTGCATGTCATTGAATAAGAATAGCATCTATTGTGTTATGCTTCGTTCTTCAAAGAACGCCGACCAACGAAAACAATGGTGGTACAGAGTGGCGGGGTATTCAGCAGTTGCTTCTCTATGTTAACATTTTGATGCGGGCGGCAAGAGGAGCCCGCAGTCTTAATCTCCAGGTAGCATGCGTCGCATGTACGTAACCAGCTTTCATTTGGAGTTCCACTGGAATGTATAGAACGCAATCTGATCACGCGCTTTTGGACCTTCAAACACTCGCAATCTGATCACGCGTGTTTCAACCATTTGTAACAGGGCGGATAAAGGTTGGGCGGTGAAACGAGCGCGTCCGAGCAAAAAGGTGTGATGCAGTGGCCTGGGACTCTGCTTAGATTTCCCTTTTTTTTTGCTCGCTTGTTTTCGACTTCGGTCAGGGCTTGCGATGTGGTTTGTCCATTAGACACTGCCGCTGTCACTAAATTATGACGGTCTGATTTGTTTTCTTGCACTTCTTCCTCGTTCCTTTGTGCTGGTACGCTGTCTGCGAGAGGCAAATGTTGACAAACATCTCTTTCAAAGGGTTTCTCTTATTAGTTCCATGACAAAACCACTGAATTATATTTTCGTTCTACTACTTGCCAATGTTGATGTTATTTCAAAACAAAAACAACTAAGTACTGTCTAAAACACGAAGGAAAATCTCATCCATGTCATCGATGGCAAAACTAAAAGACAGCAGATCGTGTTTCATAATATAACTAGATGACGTGTATTTTATAAATGCGTGCAGCTCGTGCAAGGTGAAATTATGCTAATTTCTGATCACCATCATCCTTCTTTTTAATTTTGAAAAAACATCTCATACGTCTTTCTATTCCTTCGAAACTTCAAAATTAGTTTCCCCTCAGTTTTTACTGTTTACCTTGTTTTGTTTTAGAGCGAAAAACGGAGAAAAAACCTTACAACTAACCTCAATAAATTTTGTTTACAAGCGGTTGCCGTATTTGCGACGCATTGCGCGAATCGCCATGGCGAGTTGCACCCGAGAAGCAAAGTTTGAAGCAGTACAACGCCACTATATCAAAATATATCAAACTAATTTTTTGTTATGTTACATAAAATTCATCCCCCTTTAACATATGTGAAAATTAAGGTTAAGAAGTGTTAAGCTTTTGCAAACGAAACGGCGAAAGACGATTAGGTGATATTTGGTGGAAGGAGGAGGTATTCAACACTTTCAAATTAAACTCAAATTTTGGCATTATACGACCAACAACTTTGACTTTTAGGCATACAAACACAAACATATGACACTTTTTATTGATATTGTTAGGAAACGAATTTATCTATTTAACATTGTAGCCTAAAATTACAGAAAGAAAATAGGATTTCCGGTTTGCAAAAAGGAAAATTTCGCCGGCCTTCAAGTGCACCGGAAGCGCGGAAAGAGCGTTCGTGCCAGTCCTACTCCGCATCACACATTGAATGAACAGCGGAGCGCTCGTTTCACCGCCCAACATTTATCCGCCCTGATCCGAACCGCATCGGCTGCGCGCAGTAATGACGCCTAAGGACTAGGCAGGGTTTGAATTAGGACAGCAAGTAGTCTCAGCCTCTCGTTAAATTTCAGAGCCAGTATTGAAACCCGCAAACAGCCGTAAGTCCCATTAAGGTTCTTGAACCCGCCCTCGGCCTCCCTAGTAACACAATTTACTCCATTTTCCTCTCCGCTCTCGTCCTTAATGTTTTAGGGACCACCCTCCTCTCGCGAGGTTCTGCGAGCCCCTCCACGACCCCACCAACCTTCAACGCTTGTGGAGGCCCGAGGGTGATGTAACCTGCCAAAGAGGCGTTGTTGGGAGCGCCAAGAGGGGTTAAATGGGGGCGCGAGCGCACAACTAAGCAGATGAAAGTTTACCCCCGATTTGTGATCAAGAATAGTTTGATAGAATAATCCCAAAAACTCTCAAATTGAGCTCGATATTTAAAACAACTCGCCTAAAATACTGAAATACCTTTGCCGGCCATGGGGAGCATAGAGGCGGGGAGATAGTTTTTTTTCTATTCGGAGGATCCATACTTGGCTCCGCAACACAATGAACGCCGAACGACTCAGCCATCTCTATGTATGATGATAAAGTTTCCATCAATAAAAGGTTGGTTTGTGAGAAATTTGTTGCGCAGCACCGCAGACCAACGATGGTGACTAACAAGTTTCTTGCCGGGGTTTCTTGTAACAGTTTAATCTGTACTGTATATTTCTGTGTTGTGCTTGATATCGTATACAGTACTGCAATTGAGAGTACGCGATTTTAGCGCTGTAGTATGTGGCGTTGCGAGAGTTGCAGTGTTGTTTGTTGAAGTTCACCCGTTAATGGTCATCATCTCCCATGTTGGCCGGCGCGGAGGACCCGAGATACTTCATTTTGGGCAGAAAGCAACCGCCACCCACCCCCACCCCCATCAGCCCCGACACCCAAACTTCGAGTTCTGGATCCATCCGTTTTAGATACAAAGTTTATATCTTAGCCGAAAAAGAAGTAAAGGAGGGGGGTGCATAGGCCTCCAACCCCTCCCACCCCCTGTCAGTCTAGATCCACCTTTACTTCTTCTGTCCCATAAACATTTAGCTGAAGGAAGGACAGTTTGAATTACTATAGCCTGCGTGGCAGGCGTTTAAAAGGGAAAGGGAAGGTAATTAGTGCACGAGACAGCGCCCAAATTTCCCCTTCCCCTTTTAACGCCGGCCACGCAGGCTAGATTTACTAAGGAACGAGGCCAGGCCGACATTTTACTGGTCTAACGGAACTTTAATAACAATTTTAAAAACCAAGGTTACGTACAATAATAAACAGGAAACCTGACAATGTATCAGCCAGTATATGTACAAAAAATTCTAAAATGACGCTTGGTGTAGATCAGTGAAAGCATGATCACATTAAGCTAATAACATTTCAACAGAAAAATTTCTTAATGCATATATCATATGTAGCCGTGTATACGTATCTTACGAGCAGTGGTTTAACCACCACTCGCAGGGTACTGTATAAATGGCTTTCTAAATTGATCATATATGTCTGCCAATTTGTGACAGTGTCGCCATTATGGAATACTTTTTAGAGTTAATAGTAAAGCGTCATGTACATATGAACTGTTTTAGTTTGTTTAAATACACATTGTTAATATGACGTTGCTATCTTTACGCAATACTATATAAAGCCACCGTGTCCTAAAAAACATTTTTCGCGTGGTGTTAGTTTTATTTCGCAGAATGTTACTCAATCCCAAATTGTACTATGTAAAGCTATAATATATCACAAGTAGCTTTACTGTATGAACAACTATCTCAAATGAATAAATACTGTGTCTCTCAATTTAACCCAGTCTCCACAATCGCATTGCTGGAGATTTTTAGTTACGCGTTTTCCATATGAACCTTTTAACTTTTGAAATCACAACCTGTTCAAGTACACTATAAAGACATAGTAGTGTCCAAAAACAATTTCGCTTCACCTAAAACTGAAAGTATTATGAAAGTAATACAACAGAAAATCGAAGGGCTGCGAGATTGCTTTGAAGTTACCTGATCACTGTGAAGCTTTGCAGAAAAAGAAAAAAAACAACTTCTTTTAAGGCTCCAAAAACGCCACTGAATCCAGACTAAAATCAGCACTATTCAGGGAAAAACCAACACATGTTTAAATAGATTAGATAAGCGTACTTAAAAGAATATTGTCATTGGTTTTAAGATACTTTTAGCTTCCTGGGTTATTTTATCACTAAAGAGGTTTGGGTAGTATAGAGGGATGCAAAATCCTCGAGAGACGCCAGATGACTGATGGAGGAGTTAAACGCTTCACTGCAGCACTCACATACACTAAGCTGAAACCTCCATAGTACTAATGAAGACACTAATGAAGGAGTTAAACATTTAAGTATTCTATCCCGCTAAACTACACATACATTAACATGTTTTTAGTTCGCAAAAACCCTGATTGTATTCGTTCCCAGGTAAGAACTTCGCAATCTCAATACATCCTAGCGATTGAAGGTTGTTGATTCTTAAATCAAAATCCAAAATTCCTTCAACAGAGAAACATTTACATTGCAGATATGGTTTAGAAAACTACTTTACAGTTTATGTTCATTGAGTTTAGGAGATTTATACCTTTATCAGTTATCTTGTTACCCCAGAGGCATAAGCTGTTTAGTTTGCAGTTAATGTGTGTGAGTGCTGTAGATAAATGTTTAACACCTTCATCAGTTATCTTGTTACCCTCGAGGTATAAGCTGTTTAGTTTGCAGTTAGTGTGTGTGAGTGCTGTAGATAAATGTTTAACCCCTTCATCAGTTATGTTGTTATCATAGAGGTTTAAGCTGTTTCGTTTGCAGTTAGTTTGTGTGAGTGCTGTACATAAATGTTCAACTGCTTCATCAGTTATGTCGTTATGCCCGAGGTATAAGCTGTTTAGTGTGCAGTTAGTGTGTGCGAGTGCTGTACATAAATGTTTAACTGCTTCATCAGTTATTTGGTTATAAGTGAGGTTTAATAGTTTTAGTTCGCAAAAACCCTGATTGTATTCGTTGCCAGGTAACAACTTCGCAATCTCAATACATCCTAGCGACTGAAGGTTGTTGATGGTTAAATCAAAATCCAAAATTCCTTCAACAGAGAAACATTTACACTGCATACAAGGATTAGGCATATACTTTACAGTTTATGTTCAATGAGTTTACGAGATGCTTACCTTTCTGGGTCATCTTATTATTAAAGAGGTATAAGCTGTTTAGTTTGCAGTTAGTGTGTGTGAGTGCTGTAGCTAAATGTTTAACTGCTTCATCAGTTATGTTGTTACTAATGAGGTCTAAGCTGTTTAGTGTGCAGTTAGTGTGTGTGAGTGCTGTAGATAAATGTTTTACTCCTTCATCAGTTATGTTGTTAACGCTGAGGTTGAAGCTTTTTAGTTCGCAAAAACCCTGATTGTGTTGGTTGCCAGGTAACAACTTCGCAATCTCAATACATCCTAGCGACTGAAGGTTGTTTCTGTATAAATCAAAATTCAAAATTCCTTTAACAGATTTAAGTGCATGCACTAATGCTAAACAGTCGAGAGGTGACAGGTTACAGCGACTAAACTTAAGCGCATTACAACCAATTTTCTCCAGTTTCTTTTGAACTTCTCGATCAGAGGCTTTGTTCTCATACATGCAATTGAATAGCGTCACCACTAAAAACCTGTCTTCTTCATCAGCTGGCCAAAAGGTCCGGGTTTCAGTTCGTTCCTCTGAATCTTCATTCATCTTGATTATAACTTTTCCAGTAAAAGTTAAAGAAGGAAGAAGGTTGCTGAAAATATCTGTTGATTGTCCTTCTTTTTCAGCCAGCAGTCCAGCCACAAACTGCATCACAATCTTCCACGCGCCATCCTGGATGTGAGCGGCAACAAAATCCCGCAGTTGTTCGGAACTCAACGTGTCCACCAAATACTTCGCTGCCAAGAACTCCTGTAAGGTCAGGTGTAAAAAGCAATATTGCGCTCTTCCCTCTGCTAAAGGACGGTCTCTAAAATCAGGTAAACGGTGAAACAGGCCATTACCCTTTAGGTCGTTAACTTCGTGTGATTCAAAAATTAGTCTTCCGTTTTTAATTCCGTCAAAAGCAATTTTTCCCAGTCGTGTGAACACATTTTGCACAGAGGAAGGCAGTTCCTTAAACGGCTTAAGAAAATACTGTTGACCTTCAGTTTTATTGAGGCGATATTGATCATCATCGTAGCTAAAGTAAAACATCCTTACAGCAATTGAGTATATTTCTGTCAGTCTCGTCGGGAGGCTGGTAAAGCCAGTGTCACCAAGCAGCTCTAACAAGCAACTACAAATGATAAAGCAATTAACAGGAACGTAGCAGAACGCTACAAGGTTTAAGTTACTGGTGATGTGTTGCTTTATGGTTTCCGCTTTGTCCGCCTCCTTTGTAAACTTCTCTACATAATTATTTACTTGCTCAGTTGAGAATCCCAGAATTTCAACTGTTTTGTTGAAGTTAAGACTTGTGATACATGACACGGCATTGGGTCTTGTAGTCGTTAGGATTGTCGCACCGGTAAGAATTTTTCCGTTTACTATTTTCTTCATAAGGATATAAACAGGCATCCTTTCCTCTTCACTGTTTCTGTACGGAACCCCATCTTTATATATTTTAGTCCTACCAGAATATTCGTCAAATCCATCAAAAATCAACAGTACTCGCTCTGGGTTCTGGCGGATGTAGTTCCAGAGCTCTTCGGAAAGAGCGGTTGAATACTCTGAGTGATCCAGAATCTCGCGAAGATTTAGTTCTTGGTTTCTAGAGTTAAACATTCTCAGCTTAATGAGAAACGCAACTTTAAAATCGACTTGCGATTTTTGTGTTTCGTTGAAAAGGTTATTGGACCCCCAGTTGCGAAGAATCTTTGTGCTAAACATGGTTTTTCCAATTCCAGGACGACCGACAACAAGAATCTTCTGCTTTTTAGCATCAAAAATATCTCCTGGCGGTGTTGGTCGCAAACTGTCATTGGCTTTGTGGTACTCGTTTAGTTGTTTCACTCTGTCTCCTAAAAAGTCATACTTAGCTCTCCCTTTATAAACAATCAAATTAGTGAAGATTTCGTCAAGTTTTAGATCTCTTCTAGGTCCTTCGCCTGGATTATGAAAAGGGGATTTGAGGTCTCCGTAAGGTTTTTCAGTGACATCTCGGACATGTTTCTTCATACGTTCGATGAAAGGAGCGACTAACGTTTCATCATAGTGGGTGATTAACTCTTGTGGTTGCGGTCCTGAAGAAAAAACACTAATTAGTTTGATAACAAAATTGATATTTTATTGATTCACCGATGACGAATAAAACGATAATAATAATAATATTTTCACCACTGTCTAAAATATGCATATCAAATGTCAAAATATCATTACCGTAAATCTTCCTTATTTGAGATTGGGGGGGGGGGGGGGGGGGCTTAATTAATTTAGAAAAGACGAAGGTAGCAGCTCTCCATAGAGAACTACAAAACTAAGTGGAAAAACTCAAGTACAAGAAGACTTAAGGTCATGCACGGAGGATCCGAATCAAATCCAACTTCCAGTTGGTATGAAACAATCCTGGATCATTCCACACGAAGTTTCACAGTCGTGATTGATTAAAACGGTCTATCAATTATTAGTAAAGAATAATAAAGGGGAGGGGAGGGGGATTATAAGAGGGACGGGGGTTACTTGAGAAGAGGGGGGCTTAATAGAGGATTTACGGTATAATGCGGACTATCATGATAGCTTCTAAATATTGCAAATTATCTCAAATTGTACTGGTCCCTAAATAATAAGATGCACACTTCTAATGCTTCTTGTTATTTTACAGAAACGTATCCCATTCACTATACTACTTGAATCTCAACTTAAACAACTTGAACAAGTGGTGAGTGTTGGACAACTGAATTTGGGATGGCATGCACCCCATAGCATGTACCATGTAGCTTATCTGTGACTGTACTATGGAACGAACCCAACAATGGATTCAATAAATCAGATACCAAGATGTGGCAGCACTTTATGATAGCATGATTACCTTGATAATGAGGCCATGAATGGAAAACACGGGGTTCACTCAACATGTGTGCAACAAGAGATGCTGCCATCACACTGGCACAGGAAGACCAACTCTCTGAAGCTAACTGAGAACCATCTGCATAGTCAGCTATTCCTTTCACAATTAACCACTCAATTCCACAATCAAATGCTGCTGTAAATACTCCTGTAGGACAACAAAACAAACAGTACATGAGTTTTGGGAAAAGTCCTGTTTCATTTAAGTGTTTTCATCAGCAAAATAAGAAACTTGACCAGACAGTGGGAGATGTTGGCAGCCATTTTTGTATAAGTTTCATTATAGTGTAATTTAAATTTATCAACAAAGATGAGTGTGGGTGGAGGTGCTTGCAAGGCTTGTAGAGCCAGGAAACTGCAGCCGAGTGCAGCTGCTCATAACCATGACAACCCTTCGAGTGGCAATAATTTAGGCACCATCTCAGAGCTAACCAATGGAGATTTTATTAAGTCGAACCCCGCCTTATGGCCACCTTAATAATACCGTCACCTTGTTATTTTTGGCCTGGCAAAATGGCCATACACTTTCCAATGAAAAAACCTCGTTAACACGGTCACTCATTGATGTGGCCAATTGCCATATTTTAAAATCCCAAACAGTACCATCTTTTACAATAAAATATTTCACCCCACCAAAACGGCCACTTGCCAGAAATTTTGAAAATTGAAATGCCTGTGATATGTCAATTTCATTGACCTAGTAATTAAGCTGAGCTTGTTTTTCTACTGTTTTTAAACTATGGTCACTTACAATGTATTTTGTGGTGGTCTAATAGCCGATTTTTAAAAACTGTTTTATGTCCCGACGGAGTTTCAAGTAGTTTTTACAACTACGGTACGTGATATCTACATTCCTGTTATTTCTTTCAGAGAACAGAGTTGT
Source organism: Porites cylindrica (assembly GCA_964035525.1). NCBI lineage: Eukaryota > Metazoa > Cnidaria > Anthozoa > Scleractinia > Poritidae > Porites > Porites cylindrica. The sequence continues at coordinate 34,853,750 of OZ037784.1, read as the reverse complement.
ACCAGAAGTGCGACAGCAATGTATGATGTGCTTGTCATTACAGTCCTCAAGTCATGAAGTTTGACCCTGCCCTTGTAATACAGCCACTCCGTTGATGTGGCCAAATTGTTTTGACCCATTAGTGACAGTATTAACGGTGTTCCACTGTACTTACCAAAGGGAAGGCAGGGTAAGGAGCAAAACAATTGACGAGTACAAGCAACGTTAATAAGCTACTTGAATGTAATGGTATGACCTCAACAGAGAAGCTGTGAATTCCCCAGGGTCCTTGAAGAGCCTTCTCATTTGAAAGACCAACTTAACTGGCCAACAATGTCTAGAGTTAAACTTAGCCTAAATTCGATTTAGCCGCATAATGTTTTAGGAAATATGACAATTATTTCTCTAACAAAAACGAGGGGATTTCCCAACAAAACTGACAGACATGACTTTAAGTGCCAAACTCCTGACCTTTTGATGCTTTGAAGGAAACACATTTTTTGCTTTCCTAGTACAAGACAGTATGATGCATGCTACTGTGTCTCTTTCCACTTCAAGCAAAGCTTGACCTGGCTGTGTGCACCTTCTTATAAAGACTGGCTGCAAAAAAGCAGACGGCCTACCTTCTCCTTCGTTTTCCATTGCTATTGCCTGAGGATTGGTTTCAGCAAGTTGATCACGTCGCTGTCCAGAAATGACTTGTTCTGGTCCACTCAGAATCTCAGCAGTAGTATAAACTTGAACTTGTTGAGCATCAGCCAGGTTCTTCACTGGTGCTTGCCAGCCATCAGCACAATTCTTAATGACATCCAGGAAACATTTGCTCACATAATTTCTCGTGCCAGTTGACTGCTCTTGATCATTGATCACCACTTTGGATGCATATGTTGCTAATTTGGCAGAAACAACAACATCTCCTAGCTTGCATTTCTCAGGGTGAAGACCACTACATGCTCCTACAGATATAACTGCTTTAGGTCTTAGTGCAGTAGCAGCATTCTTAACAGAGATGAGAGAACCACCAGGACAACTACTGTTCTCGTAACATTTTAATAATGCGACTTTTACTTTCTCTTGACTTCCATCCACATCAGAAAAGTAAACATACCCAAGACCATCAAAGTAACATCTATAGGGGTTCTTAAGCTCACTGTAACAAGCTAAGAACTCACAATTCTTCACTGTCAGTAACAACACATCAACTGGGAGATCAGCATGTTTTGAAGGTTTGGTGATTGTGTTAATGTCAGCTAAGGATGGGAGAACTTTATTAAGCTCAGGAGTGCCTCTAATGGGCTTCGTCCCTGCAGTATTTTTTGAACAAGAATGGAGACTGCCAGTAAGCTGAAATGCAGTACTATCACTGCCCTCTGATCTGCTAATAGTATCCTCTGGAAAACTGGTGGTAAGCTGGGTTGTATTGCCATCATTACCCTCTGATCTGCTAGTTGAATGCTCTGAAGATCTTGATGATCCTATATGATGAATTAAATGAAAATAAAAAAGAGAATTAATGATAATAATATTTATAATATATATATGTGGTGTGCTAGTCCTTGCTAGCTGTCAAAAACTGTAGCCAGTGAGTTGACTTCCACAGAACACAGACTGGACCTGGCCACTTTTAAGCTTGGTTACTGTAAAGAACTTTTTTTAACTGAAAATATTATTGCCCTGAAAGATAAGAAGTTATGGGACAAGATCACCGACAGCAGTTCAACAACAGCTTAATTTGGATGACCTAATCTGCCACTGAAGCGAACTATATTTGGTTATGTTACATAAGAGGTGTCATAACTATATTCTCCCGTCTGTCAGAACTGAGAGTTTCAAGAACTTTTGTAATTGTTTGTTCTCTAGTTAGTTAGTTACCTACCAAGTTAGTTAATTATCTGTATGACTAAATTTATATCATTGTAACTAAACACATCTGTTGTTTAGAGTGTTTAATAAAACCTTTATTATTAGCGCTATGGGGTTGATTCCAAGAAAGAAGCTTTGGTTAATCTCAGGAACAAGAATCGCTGAAAGACGATTTTAACTGGGCTACCAAGAGATGATTTTTTTCTGAGGGGAGGGCCGGGGGCGGCTGTATGCACTCAGGCTACTATAAAACCTTGTCCATTGCGTGTGAGTAAAACATACATAAACTCATTTGAACATTGTACCATTTTGGAAGGCTTTCGTAACAAGAAAAATGAGTACCATTTTTAAGTCGGGGCTGTGTGGTAACTTTTAAATTCCACCATGATGAATAAAAATAAGCAAGTAGAAAATGATTTACCATTATTTTCACGCAACCCTCGCCCAATCCCCCTGCCCCTTAAAATATAGCCTGACAGTATAACATCACTATTTTGACCTCACCAGAAATTTGAAAAATTATTGTCCTTCTACGTGTCATAAAACACGACAGGGCAAACAAGCAGTACAGGCCAGCCCAGTTAATAAGCCAAACTTTCTGCAAAGTTTTCCTGTCTAGTAACATGTAAATGGAGGTCATAAATGGTGTAGAGCCTTTAATCTAAGATCCATTTATGTGAACACATAATCAAAAGGAATGCCAATACAAGACTTGTATTGTATTGTATGCAAATTTAATCTACACTTTGGGCCTTTCTACTCTGGCAAAAATGCTGTTTATTTGGGCAGATTTTCTGTCATCATCAATGCTTAACAAATGCAGACGGTTTGTCAAGTTTTTACAAATTTTGTTAAGATGGGACAATCTACAAAGGTGCAGCCATAGACAAAATTTGCCCTGGGGTAAAAATTGGACAAAACTTATAACTAAACAAAAATGTGTTTTTCTTGGCTATAATTATGTTGTAAAGCCATTTTGTTCTTTTCATTAACAAAAGCAAGTGTTGTCACATTTAATGGGCATTCCCAGGTCAAGGGGGGTTCTTTGAACTGGAAATGCGAAGGCATTCAGAGGGATACTTACAACTGGAATTCCGAACGCATGGGGGGGGGGGGGGGGGGGAGGGGGGAGGGGGGGGAGTTGGGGTCTAGAATTTCCACAGGGGACAGACAAGAGTGTATGTATTCCTTGAAAACACTTATTTTATAGATTTAATCAGTTCGCAAATGAAGCATGAACTGACGACACTGCCAACAGACAAGACAGGCATCCATTGACAGGGCTCAAAGTTAACGACTAACTGGTGGCATATGCGACTGGATTTTTGGTTTAATAGTCACCTGAAAATTCATGTGTAATCGCACCTGTGCGCCATAAAATCTAAAGCACAGTGTGACTGACTTGCTTCTGACTATACTTACGAACTCCAAACCAGATAAGACGGTGTATGTTTAATTGGTCTTTTCTCCCAATGGATTCCACGGACTCAAATGTTCTTTTTCGTTTCAATGTTTTACTCCATCCCAGACTCTTCTGTTTTGTAATAAATACCGCTGACACATGCAAATATATGCTACGAATGAAACACATGCTTTTTGCGCAATGGACGATCATGTCGAACGATCAGTTTTAAGGTCAATCAAAACAAAAACAGTGCGGATTAAGAGCCTTTTTTCCAGGTAAGAAAGTTTTTAAGTCATATCCCAGGTACAAGTAAGTCATTGCGCATTTAACAAATTCATTAAAGATTAACTTTCATTCTCGTTCGACACACTTGTTGTTGTCAAACTGTTTTGAATTTTTTTTCAAGTGTAAATTTTCTTTAGTCACAGCAGTACTGTCAAAAACAGAAATTAGTACTAAAAATCACAACAGTATTACTGCGTAGCAAATCGGTTGTGTTTTATCAATCACAGGACTGAAGTAAAAGTAACAAACTGAAGATGACAAATAAACGAGGCACTGTTAAGCTTTTTACTTTTTCTTTTAATTTGAAATAGATGCTCCCAACATAATATAAACTGTGCTCCTAAAATTTTCAGCTGTGCACCTAAAATTTCGGCAGTGCACCTAAAAATTTACATCTGGTAGCACAAGTGTTCCCAAACTCAAATTTAAACTTTGAGCCCTGATTGATCAGTGATGTTTTTGTGTTGATTTGTAGAAGAAAACCAAAAAAGCTTGAATTGTACATCAAGTTTTAGAGGCCTTTATGCTACGAAACATTCTTTCTTCTCCCGTGGAAAACAGTCTCATAAAGTTTTTGTCCACTCAATGCAAAACATGCAGGTCTTCTGACTGAGGACGCCATGTAAAATTTTGAAGCTTGTGGGATTGGGAGCGGCGGGGCTAGAGTGCAGGTCACAGGTCACAGGTCAGGTCACAGGCCACAGGTCAGGTTACAGGCCACAGGCCACAGGTCACAGGCCACAGGTCAGGTCACAGGTCACACAAAAAACAATAGGACACTGGACAAAACTGTTCTGGACTGACGTTTTACTATACAAAAATAAAATAAGCCAAGGAACCTTGATGTCCTTTAAACAATATTAAATTCCACACATGGAATAATATTTTCATGCTGATCATACGGCATATCCAAACTTCGTAACGAAATCACAAAGGTGTGCAAAATCATTTTGTACGAAAAACAAATCACATGTTTTTCACTGAAAACGAAGTGTTGTCGTGTTATTAGAATGTCATCTCCAAATAAACCTTGCAGCCAAGATAACTTCGAGCGAGTCATTGAAATGCAGCACTGTGATCCTTTGATACATCAGCAGTTTATAGAGTCAAAGATTCAAGTTGTAATGGCCGAATGTTCCCACCTAAGGCCCACGAGGCAAATCCAACAGAGGTTTTTCAAGCTGTTGTGCAACAGAACGTGAGAAAATGGCAAGCTCTTGGGAGAAGAGCCGAGAAATATGGTCCAGCAACTATTTGAGAGGCCCAAATAGCAGTGTCTGAGAGTTCTTAACCCACTACACTTTAACATAGCAGTATTTTGTGACTGGTACGAAGCGCGAGCAACAGGCCGCCACCTTCAAAAGAGGTTGAAGACCGATCTGGTGGCAACAAGAGTTTAGGACAAGAAAAGTCTGAAGAAAGTTGCCGTATTTCAGTGGTCAAATAAGTTTTAGACTGTCCTTAAGTTTTTCTTCCTTTTTCCCGTCGAATGCTTTTCAAAACATCCACAAACACGTCATAATATTCTTAACGCAACAACCCTTCGTTTTGAGATTCATTTTTTCTAACAAATCACATGATTTTGCGTACCTTTGTGATTTCGTTACCAACTTTGGTTACGCTGTAACGCAAGTCCTCCTTGCGTGATCAACATGAATATATTTTCTCATGTGTGGGATTTGGTAAAGTTCAGAACAGAAAAAATATAATTGAGGTTCCTTGGCTTGTTCTATTTTTGTATAATAAAATGTCAATCAAGAACAGTTTTGTGTGTGTTTTTGTGTGTGACCTGTGATGTGACCTGACCTGTGGCCTGTGACCTGCACTTTAGTCCCGCCGGATTGGGAGCGACTGCTGACAAAGGAGGCTCAAATTCAAGACGGCAGAAATAACGAATTACATACTCGATCGTAATGGCTAATACCTTGCAATTGCAGACACAAGTTCATCACAAGATATTAATTCTTATTTTTGAAGTACACAAGTAGTTTGAGTCATTTGAAATACTTTGAAGTAAAATAAGCCAATTTGGGCATATTTGGGAACCATACAGGTATTTGCGAAGGATTTGACTAAAAAATGGAAAATCTGCAAGGGAGGGGAATGTAATGGAATTCCGAGGGCATTGGGGGGATACTGCAATTTGGAAATTCTGAAGGCAAGGGGGAGGGGGTAAAATATGGAAGCCGTCAGTAGTATAGTATGGATATTTTCTGGAATCACCCAATGGCCTATCAAGAGTATAAATAGTTTCCAGCACAGATAAATTATTTTAAACAAAAAATTAACACCGGACAATTTTGGGCCAGCTGGGCCCAATTCCTTGAAAGACCGTTAAGTTTAACCCTGAGGGTAACCCAATTACAGGGTATTTGTGTATGAATTAAGAGCTCATTAAGTGTTAGCCTTTAATTCAAAACCCAGTTACAAAAAATAAAATCTACTCTAAAACAATCTACAGCAAAGAATCTACATTATTGTCATGGAAGTTTAACCCTTTAACCCCTAATAAGAATGGTCAGCATCTAATTTCTTCTTTAGACATCACATGGCTTAACCCACTCACATGGTACATTTTAAAATGAAAACAGACAAAAATATAAGAAAAAGAAAAATGAGGTTTGAAGCTAGGGAAGCTATGTTTTGATCAACCACAGGCCTTGGCATATGTTTGTGCTGCTAAATTACAGCTTCTAAAATTTGAGCATGCATGGAGGGAAAAAGTTCAAGAAAGGTTTTGAGTTTAAAGCTGACACTGCTCCCTCTGCTTCCTTTCACTGGTTTGAGTGGAGCAACTAACTGCTTGGTCAACAAGGAGCTAGCTTCCATGACAGTGTCTTCTTTTGATTACTTCAATTAAGGAAAAAAGAAGCCAAGGTTGACTGAAAGCACTGGACTACTAAAGGAAAAACATTTTGTCTGTTAATTATTACAGGATGATTCTGTTATTTCCTGATTGCAAATATATTTGGGACTGGTTTTATTGTTTCAAACATAACGCAAAGTAGAGAAACATAAGAAATGAGTAAGCAATCAAATTTAGGATAGCAAAAATTTCAAAAAATTCTATAAAGAAATCCTTTAAAATATGGTAAGAGATAACCAGGAAGATGATATATGAGTCCATGTTTCACAGCCTTCCAATACACCAAGAAGAAAGAAAACTCTCGATCAGATTTAGCAAAAAAGTTAAAAAGTGGTTATATATTAACCACTTCAATTTTGTACATGTTACAGGTCAAAATTAAGTTGATTCTCTTTTTCTTTTGTCTCCTAGCCCTAATTATTCATGAGTTAGGGCTAGGAGACAAGGGAATTCAAGAATCAACCTGGGTTAAAAAATTTTAACCTGTTTCCCCTTCCAGGGTCTTCCTGGTTCTAGAATCTTTCTGCCTCCATGTTATATTAATGGCTCCCTTCCCCTCCCTCCCTGAAAAAATGAGTGAAAATCAACTTGAATATTTTTCAAAACTTCAGTTGTGTCCAGTATCCAAAAAAATTATGGCCAAGGTTGCAAGTTCCAGGGATCATATTTCCACTTTCAGGTATAAGTGGACCTATGTTTGAACAACAGAAATTACCTTCTTCACCAGAGTCTTCAGCCACATCTCTTCTGTTCTTTCTTGCTCGCATAAACGGCTTCATACAACAACAAACTAGAGGATTAAAATTTATTTTTAAATATTTATAAGCAAAAAGGGACAAATTAACAAACAAATTTTTTTATAAACAAGACAAAATGAATCCAAGTAAAAAAAAATTAAATCAGTGAAAATCAGTGGGTTTGTATGCTGAATCTCCTGCATTTTTGATACAACACAAATCTCCTGGTCTCCCATACAGGTCACCAAATTTCCTGGGTAAAATTGAATTTTGAGCTATTCAGTGCTTTAGTTTGGACTTTAGCTCTTCTAAAATTCAAATTTTTTTTTCAATCAAATGATGCTTTCTGTGGCATTTTTGAACATAGTATTTTCATCACTAGCTGCCAAGACTATTTTGTTAATTTTCACAGTCTGTAATTTATGTGAGACTTCAGAATGATAATGTCCTGAGCCAAACCCATGTCATAATTTGGGATCACTGGGTCGATTTGCGGTTATGGGGACAGCGGTGTTTGATGTTGGTGGTACTGCAAAATAGACAGTCTCCAGATTTCAAATCTCCAGAGGTTGGCACCTCTGAGGGTGATGGGTTCTGCCAAATGAAGTGGCCAAGGTTGCAATAGTCGTACATTCTACAGAGATCACATTTTCACTTTATTAAAACTGTAAGTGGACCTATTCTTTACCTTCTTCATCTGATTCTTCAGCCATATCTCCTCTACTCTTTCTTGCTTGCCTGACAGTAAGTTGAAATGGCTTCACACAACAACAAACTAGAGAATCAAAGTAGTTTTTTAATATTTATAAGCAAACAACAAACAAACAAACACACAAACAAGATAAAAACAAATCCAAAGCAGCTATACCACACTTGTCATCAACATGAGAAAAATATAGGTAGCCAATGGCTACCAGTGTACTGGTTGGGGAATTGGAAGACGGAAAGTGGAAGGGCAAGAAATTGTGATTTTATAAAAGTCTAAGTGGGAAAGTGCACTGAATGTTTTTGCATAACTTAATTTGTTTACATACTTGTAACAGGCCTTATTCACTTGTATGTTTTAATTTTCTGTTCTGGAATGACATTATAGGCGAGATTTTATCCTTTGTCTTGTTGGAAATATAGTGTGTGTGACAGCATTAATATGCATGTCCAATTTTAAAAGAGAAGACTCCCTTGAGTATCATCACCTGATCTACAACAGGGCAAAATTATGCACACTCGCCACAAAAAGGTACAAACGAATAATATCAACTAAATCAATAAGAGAACAGAGCTGAGAGTTGTTTAACCTCACAATAATTTTAAAACACCAAACAACTTTATAAAGATAATTTCACTTATAATCGCCAATTTGTATAAGCTGAGATTCAAGTCTTGAATGAAAGCAAATCTGACTTCGGCATTAAACTGAGTACCCTAGCCTAGAGCTATGCATGTATAACTACTTCAACACTTGAATACCACAATTTAACTATTTCAGAGAGAGCGCAAAGGTTATCTCCTTTATTTCCAACTTTATAGCATTTGTTTATGCAAATGCACCCTCACATCAACTCTAAACCACTCAAACGTACAAATCCCCTTTTTTTAAAACCACCTATAATTTTTTCCCAGGTTTCAGGGTCACATTTAAACTAAAAGTTTGCCAATAATTTTTCATTCCCACTGGCAAAAATGCAAAGGCTTAATCCCAGATCCAATGATTAAATCTCAGGGAGAAAGGAGGTGGAGGAGTTTTTATGGGGCCGGGGGTGTGTAGCTAGTGAGACCCCTGGAACCCTTAGCCTATATCAGTCAACCCTGTTCAGCTGCAATTTTGTGACATTTTTCTACACAGTGGGAACCAAAAGTCCCTACCCTACCCCAGACTAACTATGGACAAGGAACTCCATTTTATTCTATAAAATAACTAAGATAGTACCCACGTTCTGATTGGCCAAGAGGCGTGTTTGCATGAGAGTATGTAAACATGATTGTCACATCAAGATGTTTTGCTTTTTGCACACAAATCACACCAGCATGAATTTGAAAAAGGTTTCGAGTTGAAAACTCAACAAGTTTACTCTATTTACCCATTTCCTTGTTGGCCCAACCTTGGAAAATCTTTAGAAACATGTTGTGTCAATTTTTTTTTGCTTGAGCTGACATTTTAAAAACCCGTATTTTGGAAAGCATCTTTATTGCAAAACAAGGACTGATTACACATACAAGCTTCGTGTACAAGACTTCGCAACTGGTAAGAATTTCTCTTTTAATCAAAGCTCTAAACAAGAGGGTTTTGCTTTTTTTCTTGGAAAAGTTATTTCATAAAAGCTGTAGAAAACTTTTTTTCTGTGTTTGCATATCCTGATATGAACACTCGCGGAGTTTGGAGAATTCTCGACAGTTATGCAAACCCTTGACTTTGTCTCGGGTTTGCATAACTGTTACGAATTCTCACAACCCCTCTCGTGTTTATATCAGGCTATGCAAACACGGAAAACCTTTTCTATTGCTTAAATTTATAACACTGATATGTGTACTCTATTCTTGATAAAAAAATCTTCTAAATTCTGATATCTACATATATGAATTAATGTCGCAGTTCCTTTAGACAAAAAACATATGGCGTAAAGGGGGGAACACCACTCTGCGATTGGCATGATGGACGACTTCCATAGCATGACCATAAAGCCTTCCTTATCTCCCCGGCACTAATTTACGTGTGCCGGATCGGACAAGTTCAGGTAGGTCCAAAAGAAACAAACTTAATACGGCCTAACACTTCATGGCACTACAAGCTGAAACCTATGGCCAGCATCGTGCAACCTTATGGAATGGTGAAGGCAAATACTTTTTTGGTTCTAGGAACTTTATCTTATCAGCACTATGAGCCGACTCCCCTGGCACGTGCTGGAATACAATCAAACATAAAAGTCTGCATCAAAATCAAAGCTTGGGAAAGTCGCCGTGAGACTTAAACCAAAGGCGAAAGAAAGCGGTGAGCACGTGTTTATTAGGAACAACAGCAAAGCCTCCAAAGTGAGGGAAGGGTGGGAATTACAAAACTTTAGGATGGCTGAAGTATTCCAACTTGGCAATAGGCCTTTTATAGTCCGAGTGCTATCCCAAGGTAAGCCGATGAAACATACTGTACTACTGAATAGAAAGTACACCTAAATTGCTCCACGAGATATGCATGAGAAAAAATATTTTAACTTAATTGATTCTTACCTTGACAAGCGATGCATACAGTCAAATACAATGCAGAAATCTGAAGAGGTCACTTTGATTAGCAAGAAGCAGCGAGATGGGGCTTGATGATTGTTTATACAGTGATACGCTTGGTGAGAAAATCAACTCAGTTGAAAGACGATGTTTGTTGGATTTACCGCTGAAAGGGAAGATAGAGAAACACAGTAAAATACACATCCACCTTCACAGTTAATGCACGTGCATGTTTCGTCGAGAGTTTTATGTTGATCTGCCTGATAGTCTTCACTGATTGGTTCAAAAGTGGCTCATGACCAATATGCCCATGTAAGCCGAAAAATTTGGAAACGAATCTGAAATTCTACATTAGTTGAATGGATTTTAGGTTTCACTACATGTAATCTCTGTATCGATCAATAAACTTCATATAAACTTGTGCATTGTGCCCACAAAGTTGTTGTGGTCTGTGATAACTCAACTATATAAGGTGTTTCAATATTGTTTTTCAGAGGCCATACTGATATGTTTCAATCGCTTTAAAAATGATTTTATCCTTGTCTGATTGCTATAAAATTTTCACCAATGATTGACTATAGATGGAAATTTGTCAAAATGTAGGTTTTAGTAAAATCGATATTCCCATGACAACAATATACCAAAAACTCTGAAATTGATAAACACCTAATTTTGCGCGATCTAGACCACCTACTGAAATTTCAACACTAGGAACTTAAAGTTTGGTGTTAAGCAAAAAACCTCCATTAGTAAGAAATTCTGTACGTTTGAATTCGACTAAAGATAAAATATATTTCAAACCTTAAACTTTCATTAGCCGTGATAGATTATTTAATAAGAACGTTATCAATGACTCAAATTACTTTTAAGTAGCATCAGAATGCTGCTTAATATCATATTTCAATGCTAGGAAATTTTGGTGTATTTTGTTCTTGCGATCTTAAAAACTAACCCGTTTTCTCACCACCTGTCTAAGTATACCTTTATTCAAAATTTGGACTTTTAGCGCTTTTTTGTATATCTCTGAAACTACTTGAACAAATATTTCCAGTGGGTTCTCGTGATGCATAAGAGTGTAACAAAGAAAAAACACAAAAACTTACTACTAATATTTATTTGCAAAGATATAAAACACGACAAAAGTTAAAGAGCCACTAAACATAAGGATTAACGAACATATTTTGTCAGTCCCTTGGCGTGACCGCTCACGCGAAAACGTTCCTTGCAGTTTGCCGTTTTCGAACGGATAGCTGTTTGAATGGATTTGGTATCAGTTTGAATGGCTCGGGCTATCCGTTCAAAAAAAAATTGTCATCCATGTATGATAAGTAACACAGTTGTCATGACCTCAAGAAAAATAGTTAGTCAGTAGCTACAAGTGTAAAATCTGGCTTTCGTAGGAGCATTAACCATGCATCCACAGATATGCTTGTGAATTTAATTTTTAAGGAAGTTTTTGTTTGCAGATAAGGAGTCAGACTGAATTTTACAGCAAGTACCACAGGGAACACCCTGGCAGGTCTTTGTGTTTTGGCAGATATGGAATTCTACCTTTTATTTGTTAAGTCAAAATAATCCAAACATAAGAATTAAGTTGATAAACTTGCAGCTCACATCTTATCATGTCTAAGCCAGTGATGAGGCATACATTAACTAAAATTTATGTATGTGATTTCCCCCAAAGAAACTTAAAATTTTGATTGGATGTTATGTGACAGATTGGGGCTCATATTTGCAAATAGCCCATGTTCAAATAATACATATGCATGTTAAAGTTCTAACAAGACTTCTAGCAGCCTGAATCACAGACTCTGGGAAGCAGCGCCAATATCCTTGTTCTGGCCCCCAACAGACTCAACAAATTACCGGAAGAGCATTTTGAATTTCCTTTCATCTTGATTGGCAAATCGACAATGGCATTTTTAACAGGCCAACCATAGCTCGTACTTGAATCCTGGTAAGGATTTAGGGTCAAAACTGCGAATTTCTAACCACTCTATTGTATTGCAATTCCCAGAAGAGACTTGAGCACAAAGAAGACCAAACCAACTAATCATAGAAAACAGACCAGAAAGCTTGAAGTCATGTTAGAATAGGCTGATTTAGCAACAGAACGGGAGCACTGTTGAGGACGGGAAAGCGCGCCGAAAGGACTAAACATGACTTCCAGTGCCCAGTTTGTCACTCTGCCATTGGTCAAGCCAGTTGTTTGATTATGTTCTGTTGCTAAATCAGCCTAACATATCGAACGTGGGTGGGCTATTCTTTCCTCCCACGCACGTCCTTCGTATACTCGCGCGACTTCGATCATTCCCTCACGCCATCTCTCACTACCAACGTTTGTCAACTTTTGCACGAGTAACCAAAACCATGTAATTGATTATCGAATCAAGGAGTCACTAAATTTCCCTTCTTTGACCACTAGATCGTTGTTTCCTGCCTCAATACTTTTTAGAGCGCTTTAAAGAAAGATGCACAACACAACAGGCACTTTTAAGCTAATGTTATTCACGTATGTGATGCAAGTGAGCTTACATGTGAAAAAGTGGCGAAGTATTTTAAAGTTTAACCTCAGGGGTCCTGATATGATACTTGCACACAATATGAAGACACAGTATGCTTAGATTTCACATGAAAAAGAAATGAATTAATTTCGATTCTTACCTCGACAAGCAACGCATGCACTGCAATGCATTGCGGAAAATCTACTTTACAGAGAACACCAGCAAGAAGCCAAGCGATGTAGCTTGATAAAGTTGTATGATGGGATGCTTGCTGAGAAAATCAACTCGGCTGATGTTTTCAGGTTTGCCCCAAACTAAAAAAAGTCAAAAATTTACCGTTGAAAGGGATAGAGACAGCGAGACACTTTGTAACTTCCACACCGACGTCGATGTAATCATGATCTAACTTTTATTATGTGGGAGTGCCTGTCGATGTCTCTAACAATTGTCTTCGCATTCATTGGCTCAAAAGTGTCCCATGACGTATTAAGACGAAAAACTAAGAATCTGGATCTGGAATTCTAGGTTAGTTGAATGGACTTACATGGTAAGTTTTCGTCACATGTAGTCTCTATACTAGCGTCACAAGTAAAAAAATAAAAATAATAATTTAAGCTTAAAAGTAAAAAAAAAATTGTATCCATCTGCGTATTCCGAAAATCGCGAGGAGGCGGGAGTTTAATTCATGAAAAGGAACTAATTCGTTTACCCGGAGTTAAAGGAGTAGTTGTTGTGCGGTTTAATATCATGTCACTTTTCAGTGAGCCTGACAGATTCTGACACAGCGATGGTTCCAAGAATAAGCCGTGAATTGCAAGCAACAAGATGGTTTTGTATTGAAAGGATAAAACAGAATAAGATAGATGATATAATAGTCTCGAAAGCTCTTGCCTGTGTTTGCCTTTTAGTTTTTTTCCACAAACGGGTTTGCTCTCGCAAAGCTATAGACACCAGGGCGAGTGACGAGGAGAGGGCTTTCTGGACAAAGTTTTTGCAGAACTCTTAAGCCTAAAGGGCCAAGCCCTTTATAACCTTTTGATATCTATACCACTTCTGACCAAACAGATAACCGGTCATATGGATGGCATAGAATTTACTGATACCACTTTCATATGCCTACATTGAAAACAATGCATACCATGCAGATATAAAATTAAGGAACGATATCCTAAGACGTGAACTGATGATAGTAATGTGATTTTCATACTTTCTCCAATGATGAATAACGATTAGCAAAATATCATTTGTGGCTGCCATGTTTAATTAACGTCTACGGTTCCTAGTATATGTTCTTGTAACAAAGAAAAACAGTCTTCCTCGCCCATACCCCTTTTTTAGTCTTTTTTACAGACTTTCAGTTGCTGTTAAAATTAAAAGGAAACAACTGTTTTTACGGTAGAATTCCAATAGTAAATTTAAAAAAAAAAAGTTTACATTATTTTTTAGACTGTTTCATGGCGTATGCGCTCAAATCAGAAAAATGATACTGAACTGAATCCCCGACGACGTTTTCCCGTGCTGAATCCAGTCCGGAGTCAAATTTTGCTTTTGTCCCAAATCATTCCTCTCAATACAAAGGGTCTTTGAATTCAAGGTCAAACAACTTCCCGTACCAAAGGCCACTATTTCACACCTTGTAAGCACGCTGGTATGTTCATTTGTACTACACATGTTGAAAACCGATAGCTATTGTAGTTTCCAACAAAAATTGTTACGGGCGAGCAAAAGCAAGCTTAGTTATCGGCGGCACATGTCGTATTTAATAACGGAAAAGCTGGAAGCTATTCCAAATGGTCAACCACTACCTGCACAGCGGGCGTCTGATGACGTTAAACTATGTACCTGCCAGATACGCACGAGTGCAGGCGAAGGGGAGCATGTGTTCGCCTCGGGAAGATTGGTTGTGTGGAGGAACAAGGAATCAGCATTGGCCAACGTCAAAGAGTCGAGAGTGTGCCGGTTTCCAGAAAATCTTTGCATCACGAGTGATTCAGTCGTGAGAATCCGAATTGCAACAAATTCAAGGCACGCCTTGATAGTGATGAAAATAGAAATGTTTTATTCCGGAGTTCACTTAGCCTGATAACGCTGACGATAGCTGTTCAGGATTGCATAAGCGTGGGCGATCACATGATAAGATCGGGTTTCAATAAGTCTATTGTTACATCCTTTCACTTTTGTCAAAAAAATGTATATATATATGATATATAGATGTATTAATAATTACAGGAGTTCAGGCTTCAGGAGTAATCATTGATCGTTTATTGCGACAGTGCTGTTTCGTATGGTCCGAAAATTGTAGGACCACACTCATCAGGCAACTTCAACGATTCGACGAAGTTGCCTGATGAGTGTGGTCCTACAATTTTCGGACCATACGAAACAGCACTGTCGCAATAAACGATCAATGATTACTCCTGAAGCCTGAACTGCTGTGATTATTAATAGTCAATGCTCTTCAATTAAATGAATTGACGGCGCTCTACGAAATACGTTCTACCCAGAATCCAAGTAATATATAGATGTATGTATACATACTTATACTAGACTGTTCCGGTCGATAAAGCTATATTCTATACTGAATTGTTCTTGTTAAAAAAAAAAATCAAATGTCTCTTGTTACCTAGCCAAAATACTAATTCAGTTTAGTATAATTGCATTGATGATTATCGAAAATAGAGCGCTATGATTGGCTAGGAGCTTCGCTTCATCCCGCTACAATCACCGCGCGGTGATTATAACATTGAAGGCTAGCAGTTTTCCAAAATGGCAGCCAGATTTGTTGATGTTTCGGACTCGGAGATTGATCAGTAATTTTATTTTCTCGAATAATCATAAATGTAATTATACTAAAACAATTAGTCGCCTCAGGCCACTAATTGTTAAAAACAAAATATAGCTTGAATAAGCGTGGGCGATCACATGATAAGATCGGGTTTCAACAAGTCTATTGTTACACGAATCAGAGAAGAATGCACTTTAATTTCCAATCCTATACTATTTTCCTCTGTTGCATAACCGTTCAAAACACGGAAACGCTAACAACTGGTATTTATTTTGATTCTTGTTTTGTTTTCTTTAATTAAAAAATGGCGTGCTTTTTGCCGGGTTCATTTTTGACTTCCCAGTGAATGTTTGATTTCCGAAATTTGTCCCTTTTCTAAAATGGCACTTTTGATTTCAAATGCTTACTGAATACAGGGCTAATGGGACTGAGGAAGCCAAGAAAAAGAGGTGGAGGCCGGGAATGCAAAGCACACGGGAGGTTTGGACATCCCTGCCCCCCTCGGGTACTGTCTTTAAAAGATTTTTGTCCTGTAGGAAATGAGAAATCGCTCTTTGTTATCTTGCTCAGTAATCTAAATGGGTGATTCTCGACTAAATGCCACTTGTTCGTTAGAATCTTTTAAAGACTAGGCACTGATGGGTTGCACTGTGTAACAAAATTCGTGAATCTGATTTCTTTCTTTTTTTTTAGGTCTTCTGTGGTTAGGGTTTAGGAAATTTTCTCTAAAAAATAGTGATAAAAATAAAACTGAAAAAGAGTATGTTTCAAAACTTGAATTCCAAAAATCCAACCATTGTCTATTCTGTCCAATATCGTCTCCAGAGCCACTTGACTTCATGTGACCCAGAGCAGAAACGACGGGGACTGGGGACATGAATGGGAGCTGCACCAGGTTTTCAGTTCTGAAGCTCAAATCAATAAGAACATGTAAGTTTTTCGTGTCATCTCCTCTACACATATGAAAAACATATGTACCTAGATAGTCCGCTTGAGCCTGAATTACATATCAATGAGTTTCCAAGATTTCTTTTTGGGGAAAGCTAAGCCAATATATACAATATGAACATGGCGGTTCGAAATCATCAAATCCACCCCAAAATTCACCTGCTCACTCAGGGGTAACGAAGTCATAAAAAGCTATTATACTGACATCAAAAAGCAAATAAGAATGCTAAGCTTAATTAATTTTTTGGTCTTTTAGCTACCTTGGTGTATAATACATTAAATACAATTGCGTACTCCCGAGAAAAAAGCTAAGAAAGTAAGATAGCAGGAGATCCGAATCAGCTTTTACAACTCAAGGCAAAAATTGGTCAATACGATAGCCAATTTTGTTGATTTGCTTGCTTAATGGTCTGCTTATGCTCTTAACAATCATGGGCAACGTTCTCGTGTTGACCGCAATGTTAACGACTCCTTCTCTTCGTTCACCGTCCACAATTTTCTTATGTAGTCTTGCTGTCTCAGATCTTCTTGTCGGGTTCGTTGTACAACCGATCTACATTGGATTCAGAATTAACCCGGGACCGGAATTAGAACACTTCGCCTACATCCTCGTCTCTTTAGGCTGTAGTGTTTCTCTTTGTACGATGACAGCCATCAGCGTGGATCGGTTTATGGCTCTCCATTTTCACGTACGATACCCGGATATGATGACCAATAAACGCGCTGTAAACATATCACTAAGTCTTTGGTTCTTGGCGTGCACAACATCATGTATTATATTATGGAACGTAACTTACCCGAAACTAGTTATGGATTGTTGATCATCAACAGAACCTGGCGCGATGGAAAAGAAGTGCTATAAACACCTCTATATATTACATCTGTATGATTCTGTGTTATTTTCCGATGTTTACATTACTGCTACTACTATAGAGTGTTTTCACTCACGTCGTCAGCATCTATGCAAATTTATTGGAACAAAAGAAAGCGTTTGCATAAGAAAAGAGTTCAACTCCCACAGGACTGGTTTGGGACACCAACATGGCCGCCGCTTCATTGTTTTGGGACACCAAGATGGCCGCCGTGACGTCATGTGAAAACACTCTATTGTAACACGAGCGATGCTTTGGCTTAACCATCGTGTGAAAAAATCGACGTTACTTCTAACGATGAAATTATTACAAAAATATGAATATAGTTCACATGACGTCACATCCGCCATGTTGGTGTCCCAAACCAGTCCTGTGGGAGTTGAACTCTTTTCTAATGTAAACACTTTTAAGTGCTGGCCACGTGAGTGAAAACGCTCTATTGAATTTTCTGCACTGTCGTTACGATAGATGCTATACAAATGTCGGAACATGTTCCATCCCCTAACACAGAATACGCTCCTGCCCAACAACAACAACCACACATTCAATGATAACTATTTCTTGTCATTGAAAGGATATTTTACATCTACACCATAACTTACTTTTTACTTCGGCGGAGCGCGAAGTAAAGGATTCGCGACGCTCAGGAATGTATCAAAGTTGCAATTTTTTGACAAGATTGGGCAAGCAAAGTCTTTAGGTTTTCGGTTCTATTCGGCTATTTAACGAAGTGAGAGCCGAATTAGTTCGAGATATCTCGAGATCACTTCGATTTCTTTGATTTATTCTTTAACTTTTTCGAGGAAGAAAGAATTATTATTTTGGCTTTCCCGGGGTTTGAACCGACTCACCTATGTGACCCATCAGATTAGAGGAGACTCTAAGTTGAGGGATTAGCCGATTGCGCTACTGCGACCCAAGGTAGTTTGAGATATGACAAATAGTTATGAAATGATGCACTAGTCTCAGGACAAGATTGGGCGTGCAAGTTCGTGACTTTTCAGCTTGTTTCAACTATTTCACGAAATGAGACCGGACTACTTCGTGATATCTTGAGATCACTTCGAGTTTAGTCTTTAATTACTCGAGGAATAAATAGAGGATAGTAGTTCGTGTCTCTGCGCGTGGCCGCGCAGAGACACGAAATTTCTCTTCGAGTGTTGAAAAACATTTCACGAGTGAGCCCTCCTTTCGAACTGTTTTATGATGAATTTAAAGTTACAAAATGCTACACAAAGACATTTTGTCTTTGTTGAGTGTTACGTCGTAAAATTGTTTTCATGCGTTGCGTGACTTTCTCGAACGTTCCCTCCGCTTTTGGATTATTCATGAATAATTAATTAGGGCATGTTTACATTTCAGCATGAGTCAGCAGATTTGCATCAGTTACTGAAATCATAAAATATGTCGAAAAGCTACTACTATTCGCCTGTTTAGTATTTTCTAGAACCTTATGTCAAGCGGTATACAAGTTCCAAGCGAGTTCTTTTGACGATCTAAGTTTTTTCCCACGAGCTGGACTGCTGTGGTTAGTCAAGTGTGACGAAGGTCGATTTTCAGGTTCTGTGTTTACAAGTTCGTGGAAGCCGTAAGATATCTGAAGTTCAAGTGAGAGTTTGTTATTATTGGTAGAGGCTGTTTAGTTTTACTCGAAGTTCAAGTCAAGTTTGTGTTGGTGGATGCTGTGTTTTAAAGCTCTGTAAAGGCTATGTTCCTTTGGTGTTAAACTTCCTTGTGTTAATCCGACATCCCTGCGTGCTGATAGTCAGTGAATAATTATCCTCAAAACATTCGAACTCGTGACTTTGAGTTTTAGCCAATTCCATGCTCAACGTAATTGACTCCTTACCTATGCCTTACATATCTTTAATCAGTACATGAGACTGCTATGCTGTTTTTGAAGCCTGATGTGACTAAGAAAAATAGAGAATTGTTTTTTTAAAAGGATTTGTATGGAGTCATCAGAGCATAACTGGGCTAATACCTCGGAGACAATTTGTCCCGAAATGCTAGTTTTTGGCAAGTAGGCCTCTTGGATGTTGCTCTTTTCAGAATATCCTGACAAATCCCATAATTTCATAAATTAACACCTTACTCTTACCATATTTGATTTCTTACTATTCCTCCGCATTTACAATTAATTAGTTCCACAACCACGACGCCGAAGTGTACGCTCCGTAGCGTCTTGTCTAATCATACTTCATTTTATTCTCTTCTACGAATAACACGTGATCGTTAAACGATCTAAGGGCTTCACGCTTGGAAACTTCTTCCACTGTTACTAGATACTGCTGCCTCATTCCGAGGCTCTGTTGCACAGTACATCCTTCCCATTACACCAAGCGCTCCAAGCAAGGGCATGGAGGGACGCGGGAGACTGGGGACATGGCAGATTAAAAAACCGTGTACATTGCTATTAAAGCTTGCCGCCCCCTTAAGTGGACGACGCTAAACAGGAGAGAGTACGAAACACAAGAGATGCAGAAGAGCGCCGGATAGAGAAGGCATGGGGGAAGAAAAGAGGGCATTCTTATTTTTTCGTTACGCGTCCTTTTGTGTTTACACGTGCACAATTCATTTTTTCTCTCTTTCCGTTTCAAGATTCGTGCATTTCTAGCTAAAGAAAATTCAAGGACCTTTTCAGGAGGACAGCCAATATTTGGACTGAACTATAGGCTTTATAGTTTTGTCCACATCATTATACAGTAATTTTGCCTCTGTGTACGGTTTAAAGTTGAGTTTTCTTTCTTCAAGGAGTGGCTTTTCTTTTGGAAGACTTCTGGTAATGAAATAAAGATGTCGCTTCTATTTTGCCAGCACCAGAGAGAGATTCAGCAAACATCTTTACAACCTAAACAGACGAGTGACAGGAAATGAAGATTAAACGCGATAAAGGAAACGAAATATTAAACGAGGAAGGAAAAGTTGCGGACGCTCGAGAGCAGTTAGCTCGTTGCTTTCCTGTGGTGCTGTTTATCATGCTGTACAAGGTGGTTCTAATGTTTGAGTCTGTGGATGAAGTCCTATGGTGTTACCATTCAAATGAAAGCTATTGAGCAGTACTCTCCAGCGGTGCTGTTTATTATTCTGTCGCATTCTGAATAAGGTAGTTCTTAGATGTCCAGATCTGGCCATTGTACGGTTGCTACCTGAAAAGAAGAATGACGTCATACCTCTAAGTTTGTGATGAGCGGGACACCGGTGTCGATAGACGCTCTCCTTATAAGGTAATTGTCCTTGATGTACTTTGTGTTCTGATTGGGCAGGTTGATGACCAGGTCCACGACTTTGTCCTGGATCAATCTACAACATAACAACATCGCACGATGAAGACCAGCTGTGAACGGCCGAAACATCACGATGAATAGCGGAGTTTCTCTCGTGAGACACAAGATAACCGAACTTATGCATAATGACCCGCCGACAACTCCAATAACAGCGAGTTTAAAATACCACAACGGCGACGGCGGCGAAAACGTCACTTAAAAAGTGACTTCACGTTCTTTGAAACTGCTCCGCGATTATCACAACTCGCTCACTTTGTCCAATGTAGGCAAACTTTCCTGGATTTGAATTCTTAAGAAAGATATTCAAGTTTAAAGAGAGAAAGAGAAATTCGTCGTCGTATGTTCACGCTGTCGATAAAACGTGAAATTAGGCAATTCACGTCGTAGTCGTGCAGTGACGGCAAAGAAATTTACAAAAAAGCGTGATGCACGTGCAGAGTTGTTGTTTTGCTAATCTTAACCAATTGCTTTTTGACGTTCTCGTTGCCGTCGCCGTAGTGACATCTTAAACTCCCTAACCACTATTGCTATACGGCTGCGCAGGCAAGATGAAATGAATGGTGCGTTATGATTCGTCTGTTTTAGAGGGCAAGATGGCTAAGGGACTGCGAATGGCTATAACCAAGGGTTCTTTATATAAAGGTTTTTTCCACATATTTTGTTATAAAGAAGTTCCAATGTATCTTGCCGCTCGGGTTTGACCGCTTTTTTTCGCAATAGCATATTTGGAGGTTCTTCTAATGACCACGCTTTTTTGATCAAGATAGCTAAAAATTGACTTTGTCTCTGTTCACAAAATCAATCAATTAAATAAATAAAATAAATAAATAAAGGGAAAAAATCAATAGATTGACGCGGGAGCAAGGCTGGTTAATGAAGCATATTTAAATTTCTGTCCTAGCAGATGTTCATTTTTAAAAGGCAAAACTGAAGAAAATTTCGTTAGCTCAAATTAATATTATTTCTGTACAATGTACCTTTGTATTATATTGCACCGGTATAGAAAAGCGGGTCATTAAAAAAACACGACCTCTTGTTCCCTTTACTATGGCAGTGGCCACAGCAATAATTGTCAACATTGTTTAAATAAGTTTTCTAAGCAATTTCTCATTATATTTCTTTTTATTGTAAAGCGACAAAACAACGCCAGTTATATTGCTATCGACCAGTGTAATCACGTTGGGTGGAAATAATTTAAAAGTGATTGTCCCTGTGCGTTTTTCTCAATTCAACTTTCCAGGGAGTTTGATTACACTTGCTATGCCAGGAGTGAATCAAAAAGGGAGAAATGCTTTTCGAATGATAAAGAGCACCACAAGTTATCGATATTTGTCTTTCAGTCAACCCAGTTTCGTGGTGTATTAAATTCTTATCACGGCCAAACCTTAAACTGTGAAACTTTATTTGTTACCGTTCGAGTCAAAAATCTGAAAGAGGATGAATATTTTTATCGTCACGAATTGTCTGCTTAATGTTCTGCTAATGCCCCCATCGATCTTTGGGAACGTTTTCCTGCTGGTCGCCATATTAACAACTCCTTCTCTTCGTTCACCGTCCATACTGTTCTTGTGCAGTCTAGCTGTCTCGGATCTTCTTGTTGGCTTGGTGGTACAACCGGTTTACCTTGCATATCAACTTAACCCTGAACAGGGATTTAAAGATGCATTCGGCGCTTTATCTTCTTTAGGCTGTGGGGTTTCTTTGTGTACAATGACAGCGATAAGCTTAGATCGGTTTTTTGCTCTTCATTAGGGAGCTTAAGCAACAACGTTTTTGAGCGACGCACGTCAACCGGAAGTGGCCTTTTTTCATTTTTTGACGGTGGTTTCGCGCAAATTTTCAGTCAAATCGCCTCTATAACAGTAAAGAAGCTAAGGAATACAAATTTTATATCATCAAGGCATGTTAAGAGGGAAAATACCTCACTTCCGGTTGACGTGCGTCGCTCAAAAACGTCGCTGCTTAAGCTCCCTATTATCATCTGCGATACCCGAATCTGATGACGGATAAGCGCGCAATATGTACATCCCTAACTCTTTGGTTCTTGATGTTCTCTGCATCATGTCTTTACGTATGGAACAGAACCTACGCGAGGATAGCCTTTGTCCCTGGAATTGCTATTTGCTTCTTAATTTCTACTGTTTTGTACATCAGAATTTATCAAATTGTTCGCAGACATCAGCTTCTAATTCATTTTCAACAGCAGACAGTGCGAAATGTCAGTTGTGATCATAACCTGAACATCGCGCGATGGAAGAGAAGTGCTCTAAACACTTTTATATATTACATCTTTATGATTCTGTGTTATTTTCCAATGTTCACAGGAATAGTTGTTTTAACTATCCACAACAGACTTCAGGGACAGGAGTGGGAGTTGACAAATACTGTGCTGTTTATGAACTCGTCAATAAATCCAATTTTGTATTGTTGGCGTTTACGCGAACTTCGAACTGCAGTTTTAAAGATAATAAGAAAACTACTACGCAGACAAACACAGGAAAACTAACCCGCCCTCCACCCCCTGAGATGAAAACAGCTAGGTTTTCTCCTAAAAAGGTCACTGTGGAAGGTTTTCTACGAGTTAAGGAAACTGAGTTCGTAAGTAACGAAGAAAAAAAAATGATTTTTTTTATTCAAGGGGCACGTACGCTTATAAGCAGTGACTAAAATCTACCTGGTAGCTGTCGAGTTTACTCCAGCACTGTGAAGCGGCCATTCTACTGGCTGAGCTGGAATATTGTGTTCATTCAGATACTGCGAGGTGGCTTCCGTAGCGTACAGCGTGAATCCCAGTTTATGCAGCTTGTTTGCTGTTGGAAGGAACTTCGTTTGCAAGGATTGCTGTTCAAAAAATGAAAATATAAAGCCATTAAATTAATGTATATAAAACTCACGATCATCTAGCCTTGGCGTTACAACGATTACGAAGTTGTCTGGCTAAATAGTGTGTCCCTTCTCACTTTAGTTAAAACGCAAACCTACGATAACCCGAGCTGCCAACCTTTCCGTATTTCTGAAACCAAAGGCACCAACTCGACGCTTGGATTGACAAAATAAAGTTTAGAGGCATGAATGAAACTTTTCAATTATCCTCGACTTCTTGCATAGTTTTTTTTTCGTGGAATGGATTCAGTCGAGAAAGATAGTCTTGTGTTCAAGTGTCAGCTGTTAGACGAAGGGTCTGTGGAGAGGGAGTAGAACTGAGGCGAGATTCCTACATGTAGGGGTGTCGGGTGGGAGGGGGGCTTAGATGACGTGAGAATAAAACAAATCTTGTCTACTCCCTCATAACCCTCCCCTAGAGAAATCTTGTGAGTAACTTAAAGGTACAGACGTTTTTTACGGGCGGGGAAATCAAATTGTACAATGACCCACGTGCCTGATTGAATGAGAGCAGCGCTAGGGTGTCAATCAACGTACCTGAATACCAATCAGAATGCCTTTCTTAGGATGGGGAAGTGTATGTTCTTACAGGGGATAGTCCACCATGATCTTTGTTGCCACATCTATGAAATCAGTACCCACTGTCTTGGATACGAAAGGAAACGAGCGAGAAGCACGCAGATTGCATTCGATGACCTAACAGTACAAAAAGAAACAAAACTCTGACTGTTTCATCTCATGAATTAGATTGATTTGCAGGGCTTGACGCCGATAAGAAGATATGTGATGAGTGTCTTGATACTTATAGCAAAGCGAACAAGTTTGATCATTGGTAAAAGAATGTGTTATAACCAAGAAACTGAACTACGCGGCCAGCTTCACCAGACCGTCAACGGCGATAAAAGCGGAAAGATTTCTATTTAGTGACACACGCGAGAGAATATGCAACAGATTCCAGGGGGAGGGAAATTAAAACCGATTCACAGGAACAAAATCCTAAAACAATGTCGAACGCGAGGTAAATATAATCACAGACCACATAAACGTAATTAGTGGACATACCATGATATCATTGTTCTTGGCTAAAAATTGAGTATTGAAGGGACCAGAAATATTAAATCTCTCCGCAATCTTTCGGGTGGCTTCTTGGACCTGAAAGTATAATAGTTAAAAATCCCACTTAATCAGCAAAAGGCAAACACTACACAGAAAAAGTCGTACTATCTACGTTGGCTTAGTGTGTTATTAATTTTCGTACGTGTTTCAAAGGTCCTCGTTTCATCCGGGTATTCCCTTTTGCAGAACTAACGGATGTGGTTAAATTTCATTGGAGGTGCATCAAAAGGCGTGAATGTAATATAGTCGTTCAACCGCTGTCTAACGAAAACGTTGCTCAGTGAAAGGATACAACCAGATAAATTGAACTAATCACTCTGCACGGCCTATAAAAGGCTGCAGAACGAACTGGGGACACCGACCGTCAAAGCTTGTAAGCACAGAAAAGACACCTCTTTGGTTACGCCTCTTAGAATTAAAAGCTAGTTTAGCTTTAGAGCTACAGCGGATTCTGGCATCACGTGGACACCCTCAAACTCATAAGCGAGGTGGCGCGTGTCTGACGGTGCCCATTCGTGAGCTATTGACATCAATCATACTGTGATCAGTTGCTAGTTGCACGTGGTCAGCCCCTCCCATATTGGATAGCGTAAGGGTCCTCCTCCTCAAGTTCCTTAGCGTAAACGAGGTGGCAGGTGTCTGACCACGCCTAGTAGTGAGCTACTGACATGAACTATACTGCGATCAATTGCTAGCAGCACGTGGTCAGCCCCACCTGCTTTTTTACCTGTTGGATATCCTCCTCGCTGATTGTTTGTGAATCCTGAATGAACAACAGCATTCTCCACATGTTCAGAAATAGCGTGAGCAACAACCTTGAGGAAACAAGATACCAAAGTCA
The DNA here is from genome assembly GCA_964035525.1 of Porites cylindrica. Taxonomy (NCBI): domain Eukaryota; kingdom Metazoa; phylum Cnidaria; class Anthozoa; order Scleractinia; family Poritidae; genus Porites; species Porites cylindrica. The sequence goes on along the minus strand of OZ037784.1, from coordinate 34,828,166 downwards.
AAAAACAGAGCTGTAAGAACAGAGATAATTCCGATTAGAAGACGACTAATAGTTAAGTTAACATGAAGCACAAAAATGGTCAAACATCACAAACCTTTCCGTTCTTAGCAACGGCATCCATTTCAATTTCTCGGGCACCTTCGATAAACTTTGTCATCACTACTGGGTGGTCCTGTATTGAAATCAACAGTTTATAATATTAGTTCTACTCAAACTGCTAAGCTAACATCTTTTTTGCAGTATACATTTTACTGGTATAAATGTATAAGCAGGTTTCAAAAGTAGGAAAACAGAAGGCCAAACGAAAATCTACCTGAGACACTCTCGCAGCCTCTTCCAAGAACTTCTTCAACTCCACTGGTCCGTAAGCAACATTCATGGCTGAACCACTAAACAAATTAAAGTACAAAACAGTCCGTGTCAAAGTAAACAAAGTTTGCACAAATTTAGGGTCGAGAAAGAGGTTTTCGAAGACTGCTTGGTTAAGAATGTTGGCCACGGACGACAAGCTGTCCACGAGAACCAGAGGCAGATAGCTGAGGCGAAGACTGCCTGTCCTTAAGTCTACAAGAATGCTCATCAGCAAGCCAGGGTGAATATCCAAAACGACCGGTTGAAAATTCGCATGTTAACTCTAAGCCTCAAAATCCACATACAAATTCTCCTAACTGATCTCCATACATTTCCTTACAGAATGAGTTGAGAGAATTTGTTCAAAGATCAAAGCATTTTCCCTTAGGTGATCATTTTGTTTATTCTCATAACCTTTACTCTCGATGATTTGCTGATATTTTTAGGAGAAAATTGATGTTGGTCACTCTTGGGACTTAAAGGGTTAAGGTGGTTCCGTTCACACGGAACCACCTTAACCGTGCGAAATTTATACGCTTAGCCGTTCTAAGTGAACAGAGCGAAAATATTGTACAGTCCCGTGTGAACTAAGCGTCCGGTCAAACTTTTTCAGCCGGTCTGACGAAAAGTCGTCCGTTGCCGTCTGAACGTAGGCTCAGGATGGCTGTTAGGGCGCGTTAGAAGATGATACGTGCACAGACAAGTGTCATTTTCTGTGACATTAGCGAGTAAAAATCTTTGATTATTCTTTAAATGAGAGAGAAAGCGCATCTTAACATACACGAGTTTTCTTGGGAGAAGATATGCCTGTAACTCACTGCAAAGATGGTTGTTAGGACGCGTTAGAAGATGATACGTGCAGCGACAAGTGTCATTTTCTATGACATTAGCGACTAAAAATCTTTGATTATTCTTGAGAGAGAAATCGTATCTTAACAGACACATCGACTGTATTCTACATCATATTCACGTACATACATTTGCTTTCATTCGCTTTCATCCACATTTATTTAATTCTCGAAGAGGCACCAATTCCACACTAAAACCGGAATTGACTCAAGCATCATTTTACACAATGAAATGTAAGATGTTTATGAATAAATAAGACAAAAATAACAAGTTGACTGACATAGAATCTGTCGGCCAGAATCAGAAATGGCTGTTTTTACTTCTGTTTTATCCAAAGAGAAACTTAAAGGATTCCGAATAAAACGCCAAAAATGGCAGGAAACGAGCTAGAAAAATCCACTCGCAATAACTGGTTTTTATATGACTAAGAGTGACATCATAGATAACGTTTAAAGTTGGCGTCAAAATTTAAAATTCAAAACATTACTTCAAAACCTGCGTAGCAGTGATGAAAATTTTTGTTCAGCCGTGTGATGCAAACGAAAAAGCAGATGAAAACGCAACTGCGATTTCACATGCACTATGCAGTGATACAACGCAGACACAAACACAGTAAGAAACGCACGCGCATTTGAGTATCTCAAGAACGAAGTTTGCCGATATTGGCAAGTGAACAATCTCAACGTACTGAATGCAAACAGAAACGCGACTGTTTTTCGTGCGTCCAACGCGTGCAATTAAACGCAAACGTGCGCGCATCAGGTTAAGGATCGAAAAAAAGCAGAGTAACTATTATGTTGACGAAGCGATTGTTTCGACAAAGACGCGAGAACAGGTAGGCACCGACGAAAATTAAGAGCTTGCGTTAACTCACTTCACACAAGTGAAATAATAGTGCAAGAGCAAACTAAACGCATGCGCAGATGAAAGGAGATTTTCCTCTGCATTAATTGCTTTATACTCTGGAATTTATGCAGGTCTGAAAGACCTCATATTTCTGATATAACTGTTACAAAAGATAAGCTTCAAATTGTTTGAAATTTGTGGCAAACAAAGTTCGTCATTCATTGTGAATCCAATCCATTCTATTCCATTCATTCAAGGAAAGCTTTCTGCCATGAAGACAGTCAGTGGAATTGAAAACAATAAACACTTTTGTCTTCTGTCAGCAGTTTTGTATCGTAATAAAACAAAATAAAAAACTGAAAGATTAATAATAGTGGTACAGTTTTTTTTTATTAGTCACCGCATTAGTTGACAGTGAGTTGACGGAAACCTCTACTATGTGTTTTTTCAGCAAATGGCCAGAATGGAACTTCCTTATAACCCTGTGAAGTCAAGCCTCATTTTTCTCGTTCTTTTCCTGTTTCTTAGAACGTGCTTGTACTTCTTTCCTTGTCTACGAATTAATCTTAATCTTCCCTATTTTCTTTAAAAAAGTGATGTATATATCCAAAGCTCTTTATATAGCAGAGAAAAGCAGCAAGCCCGTTTTGATATGATGGCCCCAAGAAAGCATCTAATCAGACTAAGGCCCGTTTCCTGACCGTTTGTTTTGCTGTTCTTTTGACCCCTTTCTTATTTCCGGCTCTGTTTATTTTTTGTTTGGTTATACGACCTCGTCTTTAAGGAAAAAGAGTTTAATTTCTCGTTGCCAATCACCAAAAAGCTTTGGTTGGTTTTTATCCGCTTTTAAAGATATTTTTGTAATCCGGATTACCTCAGCCACTTGATAAAACATGCTGCTAAAGGAGTTCCACTGTTGTGACCACAAAAATTTTGTGTAAAAGCCGCACGGTCGAATCGACTTTGCTAATCAAATGTGTTCATTTTCCCCCGGAAAGATTTATCAGACATCTTTTGTTGTAGCGAATGAAATAACTTCGAAAAGAGCCATCTAATTTCCGTTTTGTTGTCTCTAATCTAAAGCCCAGTGAGGGCTGTCAGTAGGGGATGTTTCTTGCGAAAAGAAAGCCGAAATACAACGCCTTTGTTTGCCATGAAACAAACAGGGTGCAAAATTCAACGGTTTTAATACAACGACCGTTTGTTAAATCGTATTTTGATGACTACAACGGTTTTAGTAACTTTTGTTGTCTCCCTTTTATTTCATGTAGTAACTTTGACTCGCAGCTTCTTTAATTATCACCCGCGAAGCAATGACATAAAACAATTTCATGTTTGTAGCTCAGTTTTTGATCAGTTTTGATGCCCCTGATAATGTGGATCGATAGAAATCTTAATGAATCGCTTTATTAAAGTTTGTTTCTATTTAAAGACACTCAAAAAGCGGAGAAGATAAAATTAAAACCATAATTCTAAAGTGACACCTGTTTCCTGAACGTGTTTTTCAAACTCGTGCTTGCAATGTCTAGAGAAAGAAAGTCGATTAAAAAAGGCGAAAAAGTGCAACCTTCTCAGTCTTCTCGGTCTACAGTATCACTCTTCGCCGACTTTTAACACTTTTGGTAATCCTCAAACTCCATGAAAAATCATCGGTCGTAATCTGCCATATCGCTTAATATACACAGGCTAAACGTTCCATCCGATTTTGCCGATTTTGCCTTAAGCCATTTTTTTATTTAAACCATAATCTTTGTATAGAAAGCCACACGTTTTTGTTCTTAACAAACGTTAGTCACGCATGGTACTTTTTACTTTAGCGACTCTCTGGCATGAACTCTTTAAAATTCAGTTCATTTTGTGGTATTTTATTCCCCTGAATTTAGCATAAGTGTGGAAAGTCTCAATGATTTGAGCTTTCCGGAAGGTGGATTAACCAGCGATATATAACTAAGTTTTCTAACTGGAAAACCGGAATCCACGTAAACACTGTACCGCTACGAACACCCTTAAATCTCTCGAATTACTTTTGCAATGGGCAGACGTTCCTAGCTCGTTATATTACTTTCACACAAAGCGCTCTTGTAGCCGAAATTATCATTCAGCTCTTAAAACCTTTCACAGTTGACTGTCATAATCAAAGATAATAAATGAATAAGGAATTTCTACATTGTTTTCAACCTGTTTTAGTTTATGAATAAATTTGAAATGTCTTACCTCTTCGTACACTTGCTTCAATCGATTTCCTTGTTCAACAAAATGTTTAACGTTGGATAAATAGCGAGGCTCCCTCGAAAATAAGGTCGAAGGTTTCTTGTTCCACAGCAAGACGAATATTCTCTCAGTTACAGGAAACTATATTCCAACAAAAGGCCCATGCACTCAGGGAGTCATTGTTTACAATGACACATTTCGCTTTCCGATTGAGCTGTAAAAGTTAGTCATTGTTTACATGCATGGTTGAGACCCAAATAAACTTTGTCCAAGCCGGTTATATTTGTCTCCTTTCCATAAATCTTTCGGCCTATGACCTGTCATTTAATTTCATTAAGGACGTGGCAACAGTGCTTGGCCAGAGAAACACGAGATGGGGTTTAAAACATAAATATGCAAAATTTGCAAAATTTGCAAAAGACTATAATTATTTTGAACTTTAATTGGTCTAAGTTTCAATCTGTCCAATTATTATTCAAGACATGTCGGCCTTTACAAATATGTTGTTAGATTACGAAGTTGTGCGATTGTGTACACAGAGCTTATAAAATATGCAGGTGATTTGTTAATAAAACACTTACAGAAGAAGATGAAGGCGCTGGACGGAACTGGTCTGACGTCACAATGGCAATTGTTTAGACCGGAAGCCGGATCGTACTGAAATCCCGACGATAATTTCATTTACAATACCACAGAAAACTCTGGCATCCTTTGTTAATTGCTCGCTTTGAATACAATCTTTTTTAGTCATATATGCAAAGCCCATGCTCACGTTGTAATGAGGTTAATTAGGTTAAATTATCCCTTTCCCGGTCCCAGATTCCTTCAAATCCAGATAGCATTCCTCCCTTTTTACAGCCAGGGTTTGAATTTGCCCAGTCCCTGTATGGCGTATTCCCAATCCTTCTCGGTTAATAAATTTCGGTGACGTATCTGAGACCTCAAAAACTCGTTCGGACCACGTGATCCGAACCACATCGGCCGCGCGCAGTAATGACGCCTAAGGACTAGGCAGGGTTTGAATTAGGAAATCAAGTAGTCTCAGCCTCTAGTTAAATTTGACAGCCAGTATTGAAACCCGCCAAGAGCCGTAAGTCCCATTAAGGTTCTTGAACCCGCCCTCGGTCTCCCTAGCTCCACAATTCCATTTTCCTCTCCGCTCTCATTCTTAACGTTTTGGGGACCACCCTCCTCTCGCGAGGTTCTGCGAGCCCCTCCCCGGCCTAAGAAACCTTCAACGTTTGTGGAGGCCCGAGGGTAAAGTAACCTGCCCCAGGCTCTTGGGAGCGCCAAGAGAATAATCCCAAAATTTCTCAAACATGAGCTCGATTTTTAGAACAAATCGCCTAAAATACTGAAATACTTTTGCCGGCCATGGGGAGCATAGAGGCGGGAAGATCGTTTTCTTCTCTTCGGAGAATCCATACTTTGCTTTACAACACAATGAACACCGCACGACTCAGCCATCTCTATGCATGATGATAAAGTTTCCATCAATAAAAGGCTGGTTTGCGAGAAATTTGTTGCGCAGCACCGGAGACTAACGATGTTGACAAGCAAGTTTCTTGCCGGGGTTTCTTGTAACAGCTTAATCTGTACTGTATTTCTATGTTGTGCTTGATATCGCATATTGTAATTGAGAGTACGCGATTTTAGCGCTGTAGGTGTGTGGCGTTGGAGAGTTTGCTGCGGTGTTGTTTGTTGGGGTTCACCTGTTAATGGTTATCTCCTATGTTAGCCGGCGCAGAGGAACCGAGATACTTCATTTAAGGCAGAAAGGAACCCCCTCTCCCCGACACCCAAACTTCCAGTTCTGGATCCATCCGTTTTAGATACAAAGTCTGTATCTTAGCCTGAAGACAAGTATCCGTGCAATAAAAGAAGGAATGGGGGGGGGGGGGGCATCGGCCTACAACCCCTCCCACCCCCTGTCTAGATCCACCTTTGCTTCTTCTGTCCCATAAGCATTTCTCTGAAGGATAGATAGTGTCATTTACCAAGGAACGAGGCCAGGCAGACATGTTACTGGTCTAACGGAACTTTAATAACATCATATTAAAAAACCAAGGCTACGTACAATAATAAACAGGAAACCTGAAAATGTATCAGCCACTATATGTACAAAAAAATTCTAAAATGGCGCTTACTGTAAATCAGTGAAAGCATGATCACATTAAGCTAATAACACGCCTATAGGAAAATTTCTTAATGTATATATGATATGTAGCAGTGTATGAGTACCTTACGAGCAGTGGTTTAACTACTGCTCGCAGGGCAATGTATGCATGCCTATCTGACTTGATCATATATGTCTATGATCAATTTGTGAGTGTCGCCATTATGGAATACTTTACAGAGTTCATAGTAAAGCGTCATCTACATATGAACTGTTTTGGTTTGTTAAGTAAACATTGTTAATATGACGTTACTATCTTTACGCAATACTATATAAAGCCACCACGTCCAAACAACAATTCTCCGTAGTGTTAGTTATATTTCGCAGAATGTTAATCAATCCCAAATTGTACTATGTAAAGCAATAATATATCACATGTAGCTATACTGTATGTACAACTATCTCAAAAAAATAAATACAGTGTCTATCAATTTAACCCAGTCTCCACAATAGCATTGCTGGAGATTTTTAGTTACGCGTTTTCCATATGAACCTTTTAACTTTTGAAATCACAACCTGTTCAAGTACACCATAAAGACATAGTAGTGTCCAAAAACAATTTCGCTTCACCTAAAACTGAAAGTATTATGAAAGTAATACAACAGAAAATCGAAGGGCTGCGAGATTGCTTTGAAGTTACCTGATCACTGTGAAGCTTTGCAGAAAAAGAAAAAAAACAACTTCTTTTTAAGGCTCCAAAGACGCCACTGAATCCAGACTAAAATTAGCGCTATTCAGGGGAAAACCAACACATGTTTAAATAGATTAGATAAGCGTACTTAACAGAATATTGTCATTAGTTTTAAGATACTTTTAGCTTCCTGGGTTATTTTATTACTAAAGAGGTTTAGGTAGTTTAGCGGGATGCAAAATCCTCGAGAAATACCAGATGACCGATGAAGGAGTTAAACGCTTCACTGCAGCACTCACACACACTAAGCTAAAACCTCCATAGTACTAATGAAGACACTAATGAAGGTGTTAAACATTTAACTACTGTATCCCGCTAAACTACTCAAACATTAAAATGTTTTTAGTTCGCAAAAACCCTGATTGTGTTGGTTGCCAGGTAACAACTTCGCAATCTCAATACATCCTAGCGACTGAAGGTTGTTGGAGCTTAAATCAAAAATCCAAGATTCCTTCAACAGAGAAACATTTACATTGCATACAAGGATTACATTCTTACTTCACAGTTTATGTTCATTGATTTTAGGAGATTTTTACCTTGATCAGTTATGTTGTTATTCCAGAGGTTTAAGCTGTTTACTTTGCAGTTAGTGTGTGTGAGTGCTGTAGCTAAATGTTTTACTCCTTCATCAGTTATGTTGTTACACCCGAGGTTTAAGCTGTTTAGTTTGCAGTTAGTGTGTGTGAGTGCTGTAGCTAAATGTTTTACTCCTTCATCAGTTATGTTGTTACCCCCGAGGTTTAATATTTTTAGTTCGCAAAAACCCTGATTGTGTTGGTTGCCAGGTAACAACTTCGCAATCTCAATACATCCTAGCGACTGAAGGTTGTTGTCGGTTAAATCAAAATCCAAAATTCCTTCAACAGATTTAAGTGCATGCACTAATGCTAAACAGTCGAGAGGTGACAGGTTACAGTAACTAAAATCAAGCGCATTACAACCAATTTTCGCCAGTTTCTTTTGAACTTCTCGATCAGAGGCTTTGTTCTCATACATGCAATTGAATAGCGTCACCACTAATAACCCGTCTTCATAATAATCTGGCCAAAAGGTCAGTGTTTCCTTTCGTTCCTCTGAATCTTCATTCATCTTGATTTTAACTTTTCCAGTAAAAGTTAATGAAGGAAGAAGGTCGCTGAAAATATCTGTTGATTGTCCTTCTTTTTCAGCCAACAGTCCAGCCACAAACTGCATCACAACCTTCCACGCGCCATCCTTGATGTGATCGGAAACAAAACCCCGCAGTTGTTCGGAACTCAACGTGTCCACCAAGTACTTCGCCGCCAAGAACTCCTGTAAGGTCAGGTGTAAAAAGCAATATTGCGCTCTTCCTTCTGCTAAAGGATGGTCTTTAGTATCAGGTAAACAGTGAAACAGGCCATTACTCTCTAGGCTGTTAACCTCATGTCAGTTCAAAAATTAATCGTCCCTCTTGAATGCCATTAAAAGCGATTTTTCCCAGACTTGTGAACTCCTTTTGCACAGAGGAGGGCAGTTCCTTAAATGGTTTTAGAAAGAACTGTTGTCCCTCAGTTTTATTGTGGCGATACTGACCATCATCGTAACTAAAGTAAAACATCTTTATTGCAATATGGAGTATATTTCTGTCAGTCTTGTTGGGGGTAGTGGAGGTTGGTTAAGCTAGTGTTGACAAGCAACTCTAACAAGCATGAACAAATGATGAAACAATTTACAGGGATGTAGCAGAAGGCTAGAAGGTTTAAGTTACTAGTGATGTGTTGCCTTATGGTTTCTGCTTTGTCTTCCAGTTTTGTAAACTTCCCTACATAGTCATTCACTTGCTCAGTTGTAAATCCCAGAATTTCAACTGCTCTGTTAAAGTTAAGACTTCTGACACATGGCACGGCATTGGGTCTTGTAGTCGTTAAGACTGTCGCGCCGGTAAGAATTTTTCCCGTTACTATTTTCTTCAGCAGGAAATGGACAGGCATCTTCTCTTCTTCATTGTTTCTGTACGGAACGTCATCTTTACTGATTTCAGTCCTATAAGAATACTCGTCAAATCCATCAAAAATCACCAGTACTCGCTTTGGGTTGTGACGAATGTAGTTCCAGATCTCTTCGGAAAGAGCTGTTGAATATTCTGAGTGATCCAGAAGCTCGCGAAGATTTAGTTCTTTGCTTCTAGCGTTAAACATCCTCAGCTTAATGAGGAAGGCAACTTTAAAATCTATTTGCGATGTTTGAGTTTTGTTAAACAAGGTGTCGGACGCCCAGTCGCGAAGAATCTTTGTGCTGAACATAGTTTTTCCAATTCCAGGACGACCAACAACAAGAATCTTCCGTTTTTTAGCGCCAAAAATATCTCCTGGACGCGTTGGTCGCAAATTTTCATTGGCTTTGTGGTACTCTTGTAGTCGTTTCATTCTGTCTGCAGAAAAGTTATACTTAACTCTCCCCTCATAAATAATTACATTGGTGAAGATTTCGTCAAGCTTCAGATCTCTTCTGGGTCCTTCACCTGGATTACGAAAAGGTGATTTACGATCTCCGTAAGGCTGTTCAGTGACTTCTCGTACATGTTTCTTCATATCTTCGATGATGGAAGGAGCTAATTTTCGTTCGTTAGTTTGAGTGCGGTTGAATGACGAATCATGTGAGGCGTTGCTGCATGAAGATGTTGATGGTCGCCTTTCGGTTGGACCGTCCTTATACTCATGTTGCTGCAGCCCTGCCGGAGAAACAATCAATTATTACTATTTACTTGAAAAAGTGGTTAACTAAAATATCAAAATATCACCATCAATGAGAATAGCATGGAAAAGTATATTTCAGAAGAGTAAGTCATATGAACCAGTAAGGCCCGGTTCAGACGCCGAACTTTTCATGAGCCGAACCTAATTCATTGAATTAAGTACATGAAACGTTCGGCGTCTGAATCAATTAAGAACGCCTGTTTCAATTTGGAACGGCTCAGCCGTTCTTTTCGCCTAGCCCGGCCGAGAATTTCGCCTTTGGAGCGACTTTGGAACCGCTTTGATTCAGACGACGAACTTTTCATGTACCGAACCTAATGCATAAATCATTATAAAGTATTTTGTAAGCAGTTTGACCGAAATGAGCATTTTTCACCTTTTGAACTTAGTTCAGCTGCAATTAAGATCGGCGTCTGAATCAATTCAGCTGGTCTAAATAATCTGGGTCGGCCTTAATTCGAATTAGGTTCGGCTCATGAAAAGTTGGGCGTCTGAACCGCGCCTAACAATCTCAAATCTTAGTCAAGTAATTTTAAAATTTAACAAAGAAAAACAGACAAAATGACTGATTGATATATCATGATGACATCAAAATCGTTCAAATCGGGGTTAGCGTTTTTATCCTCCTTCATTAAACTCTCTGCTAACAACATTTTAAAACTATCACAGGAATAGATAAAATATGATATCGAGATAAAAATCTTAAACAGAATATTAAAAAAGAAAGATGATAAAGCAAGTGATAAATCAAGATATGCGGATTACTGACAAGAAACATGGGTTGAGGGCGTACCATGTGGTTTGTTGAAATATTGGTTTATCTCCACCTTAAACAAAATCCGGGCTTGTCCAATACTAAGGGAACACATTCACTACGTGAACCAATCACACAAATGGAAGACATTGTTTGACAATTCCTATCACTCATATGACTTGCGCAACTTGAATCTTAACTTACACAATTTGAACAAGTGGCGTGTATTGGACACCTAAATTTGGGATAACACATGTGTGTACCGAAATTGTATATAATTTAGACCATGTAGCTTATCTGTGACTGTACTACGTAACCCACCAATGGATTCAATAAATCATATGCCCTCTATGAGAATGATTACCTTGATAATGAGGCCATGAATAAAAAGCACAGGGTTCATTCAAAATGTGTGCAACAAGAGATGCGGCCATCACACTTGCACAGGAAGACCAATTCTCAGAAGCCAACTGAGAGCCATCTGCATAATCAGCTATTCCTTTCACAATTAACCACTCAATTTCACAATCAAATGCTGCTGCAAATACTCCTGTAGGAAAACAAAACAAACAGTACATTAGTTTTAAGACAGTCCTGTGTACATGCACAAAAAAAATTGTGTGGACCTCAGAGACATCATTCAGCTGCTATTGCTTTAGCACACCTCTAAAAACGTACCAATAGAATTAAACTATTTACATTACGCATCAAGTTAAAGTAAAGTTAAGATTAAAGTTTATGGAGTTTTAAGGGTACAAGTCTACTCCTATTCTATGAGAAGTTAACTTAAAGAAACATAAGGCACGGTGGGCTAGGGTGGCTTTTTCCAATAGAAATCTCTTAAATTTAGATCAGTTTTATTTAAATCAATGACAACTACACAGACTATAAACCAAGAACTGAACAAATTTTCAGAGTATGGAAAAACAACAGCAGCCATTTTTGCTTAAAAGGTCTGTAAATGTGTAATATTAAAACTCAAAGATGAGTGATGGCGAGGTGCCTGCAAGGCTTGTGGACCCAAAATGCTACCAAGTGCAGCACATAACCTTGACAACCCTTTGAGTGGCATCCACACTGGCGTCATCTCACTGCTTAGGGAAAGTTCATTTAAGGTGGCTCGACTGGATTTTTTGGGGTTGATACCTTCCAAGTTTGAGCATTAACTACGTTGGCATGAGTAAAGATATGGAAAAAAGGTTACCACAACTGTATTACATAAAGATGAAAATTTCTTAAGATCTGGGTTTTATTGCAATCGGAGTCGCCATGGCAACGTAATGACGCCATTACGTTTTTCATTTATCCTTGTGTTTCTCTGTACCAGGAGTTTTTTGAAGAAATCGCTTAAGGGAGTATGTGTCTGCCATAATTGCCTCAGTTATGGCAAAGTTTGAAGAAATTCTATGAGAGCGTTTTCGAAATATTTCGAAATGTAGTTTTAAGAATCATCAAAGCAGTGAAATAGCATGTTAGCCGCTCAATTCGCTAATATTTTAAGAAAATGATAAGCTTTGGGAACGCGGCTTCATCTCATAGTGGTTTGATTCCATTGAAAACTGCATACAAAAAAAGAGGGGAATTGCTCTGGGAGGTCGCGAGTAAGAAGAATTTTATTCACTTGCATTCAGCTGCTTTTGATACAGTTTTTGAAGGTAATTTGGTCCATGCCTAAGAATTTCGCATTTTTCCAAAAACCGCTCAATAACTTTTTTTATAAATTCGACAATCCCGAGATCAATCGTCAAGAAATATTCCCTGCACGTTTTAAGAACATTGAAAACAGGGAAGGCTTTTAAATAGGGACTCAAACATAACCAATTTTCCCCCCAGATTTTGTGTTTACAAGTGAGCGTCTTCATTATTCACTGGCATTGTTTTCAAGTTTCATATGCACGTGCACAACTAGCAAAAAATATAAATTTGCATCAAAAAGAACTCTCGATTACTTTCCAAAGAAATATCCGGTATATGCTAATAATTGGCTTGTCGTCACAGATAGCAGTGAGAGCCGAAACGGTGAACGTCTCGGCTCATCGTGTAGGATGCAATACTTAGTTATCTTATTCGGGTTATAACATCACAGAAACTCTCACAAAGAGTTGCTCTGATGTTATAATGTATCACTAACCTCTTTATCCGGTAATTAGCATATCCCGAAGATTTAACCGAGGGTCCTTTTTGATGCAAATTCTATCTTTTTGCTAAATGTGCCCGTGTATATGAAACTTGAAAACAATGCCAGTGAATAATGAGGACGCTCACTTGTAAACACAAAATCTGGGGGGAAAATTGGCTATATTTGAGGCCCTATTTAAAAGCCTTCCCTGTTTTCAATGTTCTTAAAACTTGCAGGGAATATTTCTTGACGATTGATCTCGGAATTGTCGAATTTATAAACAAAATTATTGAGCGGTTTTTGGAAAAATGCGAAATTTTTAGGCATGGACCAAATTGCCTCCAAAAACTGTATCAAAAGCAGCTGAATGCAAGTTAATAAAATCCTTCTTACTCGCGATCGCCCAGAGCAATTCCCCTCTTTTTTTGTAAGCAGTTTTCAATGGAATCAATCCACTAAGAGATGAAGCCGCATTCCCAAAGCTTATCATTTTCTTAATATATTAGCGAATTGAGTGGCTAGCATGCTATTTCACTGTTTTTATGATTCTTAAAACTGCATTTCGAAATATTTTGAAAACGCTCTCATAGAATTTCTTTAAACTTTGCCATAATGGAGGCCATAATTATGGCAGGTACATATTTCCTGAAGCGATTTCTTCAAAAAACTCCTGGTACAGAGAAACACAAGGATAAATGAAAAACGTAATGGCGTCATTACGTTGCCATGGCAACTCCGATTGCAATAAAACTCAGATCATAAGAAATTTTCATCTTTATGTAATACAGTTGTGGTAACCTTTTTTCGATACCTTTACTGATGCCTACGTAGTTAAGGCTCTTTAGTAAACACAACTGATCATGTTTAATAGTCGAAATCGAAATTGCTTACTGACAAAAATATTCCCGCGTCTCGGGTTACTTGATGGTGCAATAAGATCACGTGACTAAAATATTACGCAGAGATCAATAAATCAACATAAATTATATAAAAATGTTCACAACACTCCCCAGGGTTGCATCACGACTTCGTGATAAAACGCTTTGACTCAACAGTATAAATCTTGAATGTCCACTATTCAATAAATGTCAAAAGAGCTTCGTCGTCTACAAAGTTCACTGTTTGAAAAGACACAATTTTGAATTCATCTCATGTACAGTTCAGTTCAATGTTCACTCAGAAACTTCAACAGGAATTAAGTCCTGTATCACTCTACGTAATACTTGTGGCTTTCGATCCCCTTTGCCAGCAACCTTGACCTTTGCTGATCGAATCTGACCATCTCTACCCGGTAACAGTTCTTGAACCTTTGCCAGTTTCCAAAATGTTCTTTTCGTCAGATCAGACTTCACGATCACAATGTCACCTACTGAGATTGGGCTCTCCTTGTTTTGCTTCTTACATCTCTCATTAGAGCGCTCTCGTAGACTCAAAAGATACTCGTGCTGCCATCTCTTGGTGAACTGATGCAGTAATCGTTGGTGATGCTTAGCTCTCTTTGTCAAGGTCTGATTAACACTAACAACTTCGAAATGCTGGTTACTTGGTTCACTAGTAATTCGTCTACCAGTAATTAGATGAGATGGCGTAAGTGGAGTGGAAACTGACTCTTCATCATCATAGACATATGTTAACGGTCGTGCATTTACGATTGCTTCGATCTCCACCATTGTGGTTTGTAGCTCATCATAGTTTAAAGTAGAGCGTCCCACTGTTTTCTTCAATGGTTGCTTCACAACTTTAACCATCCGTTCCCAAAAACCCCCCCACCAAGGAGCTCGCTCAACGATAAAGTTCCATGTGATGCGATTGTCAGTTAAGTATCGCGTAACCTCGTCTGATTGTATGATCTTCCTTATATCTTTGGATGCGGATCTGAAGGTTTTGGCATTGTCAGACAGAAGGGTGACTGGTAATCCCCGGCGACTAACGAACCTACGAAAGGCCAACAGAAATGAATCAACGCTCAGAGAAGGCGTCAGTTCCAAATGAATCGCTCTCGTGGACGCGCAAGTGAATAAACAAATGTACACCTTGTCGGAGCCCGTTTCTTTTGAAGACCTTCCATCACGTATGTACAAAGGACCTATGAAGTCTAATCCTGTGTGGGAAAACGGTGGGTCTAGAGACACTCGTTCCAGTGGTAAATCTGGAGTCGGTGGTGGTCTGTATGGAGCTCCTTCTACTCTTCTACAGATGGTACATTTTCTTACAATTTTCTTCACAACTTCTCGACCTCTTGGTACCCAGAATCGTCCACGAATAGTGGTTAAGGTGTCCTTGATACCACTGTGTTCAATCTTGGAGTGCACATCCTGGATGATGAGACTAGTTAGTGGGTGTTTAGACGGAAGTAAGATTGGATTCTTGCTTTCTTCAGAGAGCGGTGCATTGTTTACTCTCCCCTTGCATCTGATGATTTGTTGGTTGTCAAGGAACAAGTTGAATTGCGTGACATAGACGGGTGGAAATGTTCCCCTTTTGCTTTGAAGAAATTCGAGTTCTTTGGCAAATGAGGCTTTCTGTACAGTCTTGATCCACAGCATTTCAGCTTGATTTAACTCTTGAGCATTAAGTTCCCTTTTTGACGAATGTTCTGGTAGCTTGTGAGTTTCACGGTTTGATACACTGTTCTTCGCATTACCTATGAACACAGGGTCCAGAGAAGTTTCGTGTGAATAAATGAATTACTTATTTTAAGTCTCACCTTGAAAAATGTCTATACCAGTGTCGCTTAGCACGGTTAATTAGCCCAATGGCATCTTTATAAATCTACTGTAAACGATGATCGACTTTTGAAAATCGATGACCGCAAGCCATATCCTCGCCGGCGCACGGCAAGTCGCCCGAAGGGCGACCAAGGCACGAAGTGCCGAGTAAAAGAAAGGACAAGGGAGGAAACTTGTATCACGTGTCTTCGTTCGCTGTGAACCGCATCACTCGGTGACGGAAGTGAATGAGACCGGAAACGCAAAAGCAACAGACTGATGCTAATTCGAGAATCAAAACATCAGCTGCGGAGAGAGTTTTTAAGATCTCAGAGATCTATGCGAAGGCAACAGAGTTTTAATTGAAGTGAAGATCTTTCAAGACTGAACATTGTAGGTTTCAACAGTCTTCGATGTCTTAAGCAGGTTTTGTTTGTGCGAAGGCTTCCCAGTAGTCGCAAAACGCACAGCCAAAGACGCAAGAGGTAATATAGTTGGACCACCGAAGAATGGCACAGTCGTGATGATATTACAGTTGCCTTGTACGCCCGCTCTACTCAGTGTCGCTTTTTATTGCAAGAGTACACACGACCCGTAAATCACTATCCGTAATAATTTAACATTCTCCAAGCAAAACTAACAAGCTGGTCCCAGCGTGATACAGCATTGAAGAAAAACATTACATTCACGGACTAAAGAAAATCGTTTAGTCATTCACATCCAGAAGGCACTTTGGAGAAAAGTGGAACCCTTGTTCAGCCGTAATAAAAAGCTCTACGCTTCAAAAGAGGTCAAAGAAAATGCGCTTGCATCAGCGGGCAAATCCTGCCGACCAGAAACAATAACCACAGTAAATCGATATGTGTCATAACCTGTCAGTGTGAAACATGCGGCTAAAATCCCCGCTAAAATCACATTTGCTGTAGAACCTTCCAGAGCATAATCTACCCAGCAGAGGAAAAAAACTTTATTGGAACGAGCAGCATTTTGGCATGAGGCAAAAGTCGTGTAGGCTTCGCTTTTATTGCTCCGATCTTGAACACATTTACTTTACTACGTCATTTCCGTCACCATGTGTTGCGGTGCACACCGAACGAAAGCGCTCTCTAGAAGCCGTAAATTTCGGTCGCCGAAAATGAATTTGAACGCTTTCTTATGCCGTTTTCCTACAGTATTTGGCAAATACATAAGAATTCTAGATCAGGTTAGTAAAATCAGGCGATTTCATTCAATTCCATTTGAGTTTCAGGGATTCGAAAATCGGCCCCAAATTTGTTTCCTCCCTTTCCGTATTTTATACTGTAAGCCGATCTTGCGAGCCCTCAGTCTCTTGGTTTGCGGTCTATAGAATGTGTAACGAAACTGTAACGCGATCAAAATAACCCATTTTTCGGAGGTTTTCGACGGGCTTTGATGTTCTAACGACAAACAAATCTCCTCTGGACCCTGTGCTATGAACCGTAATAGGTAGGCTGTCACGCGGAATAATCGTGTTACACTGCAGTATCGTTCAATGTCAATGACTTGACTGAGATTGATTGAATGGTCTTCTGACTCTGTCGTGACCAGAGAGTGCGTGACACTCACAGGGCTTTTTAGAACTTCTTGAAGGGCTTCTTCGTCATCAGACAAAGCACTTGTTTGGGGCGACTCAGGCCAATGTTCTCTCACTAACTTCAGAAACTTGGGCCCGGATGGCTAATTAGGCGCTGTCAAAGATGGTCGTTTCTTTTATCGCTCCGTCGTTTTCGATGTAAACTCCGCTTATAATCATGGAGCGCACTTAATTTTTTACCGAATGGCAGCCAAAACTGACTCGCTTGGGAAGAATGACGTTTCCTCTAGAAGAAGAGCAAAAAGAATACGGGAAAAAGGTTCACAAACTGACGACGACCTCGAGGAGCTTCCCGACCACGAGGGTGACGCCACGCTGAAAGCCCTTGACGATATCAGGAATAAGTTAGAAAGCTTACTTCTTCTCAAACCAGCTGTTGATGACCTAAAATCAGTAATTGCTAAACTCACAGAGGAAAACAAGCAACTAATGGAAAGTTTGAATTCTGCAACTAAGGAAATTCAAGAAATTAAAAATGCTGCCGCGGCGACTGAAAAGGCGACTGCTTCGCTTCGCAAAGAAAATGATCAGTTGAAGGCTGAAGTCGACAAATTAGTATGTCGCAACATACGTCTTGAAGCTCAGTCAAGAAGAAGCAACTTCAGAGTTTACGGTGTCAGAGATTCTCCACATGAAACTCCAGCAGAAACCGAGCAAGTGTTGAGAAACGTCCTGTTACAACAGCTTCAAATACCTGAAGAAGACGTAAACAATATGAGCTTCGAAAGAGTTCATCGAATTTCTAACACCCGAGCTGTTAATCAAACCAACAAATCTAAGAGTCCGCGCCCAATAATCGCCAAAGCCAGCTTTTATCAAGACAAGGAGCAAATTTTTTCATACGCTAGAAGCTTACCAAAAGGCTCAAAGATCGGTGTTGCCAGTGACTTCCCAAAAGAAATTGCCGATATGCACAAGAAACTTTACCCAATCCTGAAAGCTGCTAAAGCCCAGAAGAAAAAAGCTTTCTTTAATGTCGACAAACTTATTATTGATGGGGAAGTTTATCGTGGAAAAGAAACTAAAGATCTTCCTCTGTACGGTAAAGTTATGGTACATGATTAGTCAGTTGTTGTAAATAATTGATTCCTTTCGCGCTCCCAAGAGTTGCTTCGCTCATAGCGCCTACTTATTTAGCATTAAACTGTTCATAGGGAACCCGTTTAGGTGTAAGAAGAGGTTTCCCTACTTTGAGCAATTTGTGCTCTAGTAACTGTGCGTTTTGTGTCTTAGCGTTTCTGTATAGCCGTTTCTATTTACATGTTTAGAATCTATTTTGATATACTTAGATTTATCTCCCTACAGCTTAGTCTTGTACTCCTTCAGCTTGCGTTAAGGCTGATTACTAATGTTTATTATTTAATTTACATTAAGTACACTTTCAATTCGAAATTGCTCACATTCGAAAAGTTTTTCAATATCTTCCTCAACGAAACCGATAGAATATTCTATGCTGCTAATTCACAGCTGCTCCGTTTAGACTCTCATTTTGTTCTTTAAACGTAAGAGGTTTAAATCAAGCTAGAAAGAGACGGCGGGTGTTTAGATGGCTCCACAATCAAAAATTCGACGTTGTTTATTTACAAGAAACTTACTCTTCCAAAAGTGTCGAAGAAATATGGAAAGCAGAATGGGGAGGGAAAATTTATTACAGTCATGGAACAACACATTCAAAAGGTGTGATGATATTATTTAAACCGAGTCTGGATTTCGAAACAGAAAGCATCTTCGCTGATAAGAATGGACGATACTTGCTATTAAAAGCCAACGTGCTAGAATCTTCCTTCTTGTTTAGCAACATTTACGCGCCAAATGACTCTACCGCCCAGATAGCTTTCTTTCGCAATCTTGATAACATTCTCCTACCATTTGCAGATGCACAAATCATCTTGGGAGGTGACATGAATTGCCCATTAACACCTACAGATAAAATGGGTGTTGCTACTGTTCAGAAAAAACAAAAAGTCATTGACGAGATTGAAGGCTTAACCCGGCGTTTTAAACTTCATGACATTTGGAGAAATCAACATACCAACAAAACACAATTTACATGGCGTAACAATTCCTTTAAAGTGCAATGCCGCTTAGATTATTGGCTTGTGTCGAAAGAATTGTTGATGTCTGTCATTGATACTAACATCACCAACCCCACAATATCTGATCATAGCGCTATCACTTTCCCTCTTCAATCGAAAGAATACGCTAAACGTGGACCTGGGTTTTGGAAAATTAATAACGCTTTGCTGAAAGACGCAAATTTCATTGACGAGCTCGTAAGCAAAATACCCGAATACAAAAGCAAACACTGTTACCTTACTAATGAAGGCCTGTACTGGGACATGCTCAAGATAGAGATTAGAGGTTTCTGTGTACAATACTCAAAAAGGAAAAACAGAATAAAAAGAAATAAGGAACGAGACCTTCAGAAAGAAATTGATCACCTAATGGCCTTGCTGCAATCCAACAGATCGAAAGAAAATATCACTAAACTCTACCAATTAAGAGCTCAACTCAATCAGATTGCTGAATATAAAACCGAGGGTGCAATGATTAGAAGTAGGATACGCTGGCACGAAAAAGGAGAAAAGAATACTAAATACTTCTTAAATCTTGAGAAAAGGAGGTTTGCAAAAACTCATATAACTAGGCTTAAAACAAGTACTGGCTCGGAAACTTCTTGCGAAAAAGAGATTTTGGAAATGCAGAGAGCATTTTATGAAAATTTATATACGAGCGCTCCCTGTGATATTATTGCACGCGATGCTTTCCTGGGAGACCCTAACCTCGTCAAAGTCGACGAAGACGAGCTAAATGAACTTGAAGAGCCTTTGTCGAAAACCGAGTGTTTCACCGTTCTTAAACAGTGTGCTAAAAACAAATGTCCGGGCAGCGACGGTCTCTCAGTTGAGTTCTATTTGCACTTCTGGCATCTACTTGGTGATGAGATGGTCCAAAGCTTTAACTATGCTCATAAAGTAGAACAACTCAACATAACACAAAGTAACGTCTATAAAATAGCAACCAAATCTATAGCCCATAGAATCGCTAAAGTCCTCCCCAAATTAATAAACGACGACCAAACTGGCTATGTCAAGGGCCGCTATATAGGACAGAACATTAGACTCATTAACGATATCATGAAGATTACTGAGCTAGAAAACATTCCCGGCATGGCGATTTTTGTGGACTTTAAAAAAGCTTTTGACACCGTCGACTGGAACTTTCTTTTTAAGACCTTGGAGGCATTAAATTTCGGCCCTCAGTTACTACAGTGGATCCGAACCTTTTACACTGACTGTTCTAGCTGTGTAGTAAATAATGGTTACGCCTCTGTCTTCTTTAAATTACAAAGAGGTGTTCGCCAAGGGTGCCCTCTTTCCGGCTCCCTATTTGTGCTGTGCGCTGAAATTCTTGCTAATGCAATAAGGTCTAATGCAAATATTCAAGGAATCAACATATATGGAAAGGAATTCAAAATTTCACAATACGCAGATGATACCACTGTTTTTGTCTCTGATATAACATCTGCCCAAAACCTCTTCCAACTACTCCACGCTTTTCAAAAATGCTCTGGTCTTGAAGTAAACAGAAGCAAGACAGAGGGCTTGTGGCTAGGCGCGAACAAAAACAACCCGGAAGAACCTCTTGATATTGCATGGCCAAAAGATCCTGTATTTGCACTTGGTATTCACTTCTCTTATGATGACGAAGCTGCTTTCAAAAGGAACTTTGAACAGAAACTGTCCTCGATGGCTTCCTTGCTAAACTTGTGGTACCCTAGGAACTTAACTTTACATGGTCGAATTATCCTTTTAAAAGCATTAGCCCTCTCCAAACTTATTTATAACACTGCTGTCCTCACTGTCACCCCCACATTTATTCAAAAAGTTAATAAAGCTATTACTCAATTCGCCTGGCAAAAGAAAAAACCAAAAATAAAACAAACTACCCTGATTGGCCCTAAAGAAAAAGGTGGTCTCTCATTGCCTGATTTTGACATAATTAACAATGCTCTCAAAGCAACTTGGATCAGAAGACTTGACAGCTGTCATCCCACCGCGAGTTGGACTCACATTCCTGTTTCCCTGCTAGAGCGAGTTGGTGGTCTCTTTCTCCTTAAATGTAACTTTGAACTTAAACATCTTAACATCCACATTCCATTGATCTTTTACGAGAAAGCCTTGTTGGCCTGGCAATCCATAAATTCGTTCACTCCCTCCTCAAAAGAAGAAATACTGAATAAAATCTTATGGAACAACCGCTTTATTAGGATCAACAATTATTCAGTATACTATAAAGCATGGCATGTAGCGGGTGTTGAAAAAATTGGAGATCTCTTCAACAGCAATACCTTTCTATCTCACCAAGACTTCTGCTCTTATTTTGGTCTTAAAACTAATTTTCTTACCTACTAGGGTTTATGCAAAGCAATTCCTCCTAACTGGATTAAAATAATGAAAGGTAAATTACAACCGCCTTCGAATAAATCCATAAGTATGGATAGAATTCCCGTTGAGAAGCTTTCTTCTAAACTTGCTATTAACTTTTTTGTTGAAAGAAAATTTGTTCCTGCCACCGCCAAAAAAAGACTCAGAAAAGCTAGTTTAAACGAACAGCAAATTTCTCAAATTTACAAGATGCCTTTCAGTGCTACGAAAGACATACAACTCTCAATGTTTCAGTTCAAGATCTTACACCACATCTTACCCACCAACGCTACATTATATAAATTCGGAATTAAGGAACATGACCGCTGTCATTTATGCGCTGAAAAGCAAACAATCACACACCTATTTGTGACTTGCCCCAATGCTCAGCTGTTTTGGACACATTTTTCAGTTTGGTGGCGCGAAAAAAACAACATTGAGATCTCGCTTTCTGAAGCACAAACACTTTATGGCATTACAGACACCGTGCCTCAGTGTCTTGGTTTAAACCTCTGCTTGATAATTGCAAAATACTATATTTACACCGCGTCTAAAAATGAGGAAGATTATTTTTTCGACGCTTTTTTGTCTATCCTTAAAAATAAAATACAAATTGAAACTAGCAAAGCAAAGGTGCAAGTCAAGCTGTAAAAATAATTTTCTTGATTCTGGCTAATTTCCCTTGTTTTTTGGCTTTTTTGTTTTGTTTGTTTGTTTGTTATTTATTTATTTATTTATTTATCTATTTTTTTGTCGTTTTTTTTTTTTTTACGTATTTACTCTTCGTTAATAGATAGTAAGTTAGTAATTAGTTGTATTAGAATTCTTTTTTCATTATTTTGTAACAGTCTCCAACTCATTGGCTCCTGTTTTGTAAGCATTATCTTGTAAGTTTATAGTATGTAAGTATGTAGTATTTAACTTAGCAAGTTACATGTAAGTGGGTATTAAAGCTTATGTAAGTAAGTAAGTACTATGTAAGTAAGTCAGCATTATGTTTGTAAAAACAATAAAAATTAAAAAAAAAAAAAAAAAAAAAAAAAAAAAAGGAAACTTGGGCCCATTCCACCATGTCTGGTTTTGTGCTAATTGCTCTCCTCCACATCCTCGTGATGGTAGATCAGCGGGGTTCAACTCCCCGGGACAGAAATTCCAGTTGGCTTCGTTAGTTAGTTCTCGTATCCTGCTGACCCGGTGTTGTATGTAAGGTTTCCATGCTTTGGCATTTTTTATCCAACAAAGCGTGGTGAATGAATCGGTCCACAAAAATGTTCCTTCAATTGGAAGAACGGATTGTAACGTTTGCTGCGTTGAGTGAACTAGTTGGGCTAGCAATGCAGCTCCTAGCAGTTCCAACCTGGGAATTGACTGACGTTTACTCGGCGCTACTCTCGTCTTGGATGTCATTATGTTGACTTGGATTTCACCATTGCTGAATGCGGTTCTCAGGTACACAACAGCTGCATAGGCTCTTTTCGATGCATCTGAAAATCCATGGATCTGATAGGAGCATACTGCTGACTGCGCTGGTGAGTAATTGGCATAACATCGGGGAACTCGAATGTTCTTCAGAGCATTTAGGTCATTAATGAACGTTTTCCACTTCGCTAAAGCTTCTCCTTCCAAGTTTTCATCCCAATTGACCCTCTCAACACATAAATCTTGAAAAAGGACTTTCATGCTTATTGTAAATGGAGTTAACAGTCCAATCGGATCAAAGATTTTGGCTGACAGTTTCAAAACACATCGTTTGGTAGCTGGAAGGGCTTCTGCGTACTCAATCAACTCAGAGAGGTCATAGCGAAATTCATCTCGAATGACATCCCAGTAAATCCCGAGAATCTTCACCAATTGCTCTGTTTCCAGTTTATCATCTTTGGCACTCGATGACTCTTCTTTCTTGAGATTTTGTGTACTTTCACTTTCTTTGGGAGGGGATTCCCAAACTGACGGTCCTCTTCTTTCTTCATCCTGCTTGATTTTTTCGCGGAAGGACTGACAGTTAGAATTCCACTTACGCAGTGAGAATCCTCCATCTTTCATGATTTCCTGTGCTTTGTCGTACAAGTTCACAGTTTCATTCTCGCGAAACACTCCTCCTGCCAGATCATCAACATAGAAGCTGGAACTTAACAAAGATGTTACTTCTGGTTCCTTTTCTTTGTACTTGGACAGATGGAGTTTTATGGTACTTGCCAGGATAGCTGGACTTGGAGTTAAGCCAAACACAAGCCTTCGAAACTGGTATTGCTTTATTTGCGGACGATCTTTCTCAATGTCATCGAACCATAGAAACCTCAGCATACTTCTGTCTTCTGGGTTGATCTGTATCTGATGGAAGGCTTTTTCGATGTCAGCTACTACAGCAATTGGATACCCTCGAAACTTAACCACAATATCAAATAGGTGTGGCACTAAGTTCGGTCCTTTCTCTAAACACTCGTTAATTGAAGCAGTTGACTTGTCAGATTTGGCTGAACCATCAAATACAACTCTCAATTTTGTAGTTTCCCGGTTCGACCGAATTACGCCATGATGAGGTAAGAAATGCATTGGAGCTTGGTCGTAGTTGTGTTCTGGTACGGCTTCGATTATCCCGGATTTGACTTGATCCTTGATCACATTGTCATAATCTCTCAATAGTTCCTTGTTTTTCTTCAGTCGCGAGTGAAGCTGTCTCAATCTTGTAACACACAATTCGTACTCGTTTGAAGCAGGAACAAGACTTTCCTTCCAAGGCAGACCAACTTCGTATCTTCCTTCATTCTCATTGAAATGAATACTCTCCAGGAACTCTCCACCATCTGACTGTGACACGGGTGGCTTCTCTCGTACTCCTAATGACTCAATGTCCCAGAATTTCTGCAAGGCATTACATAACTCATCGTTCTCACTATGACTGATGTCAAATGGGCTCAAGGTCATCAATTCCGGCCTCTCTATGATGAGATTTGTAGTTGCAAACTTCTCTCTTGATTCTTCAGCACTTGTGGGACCAGACAAGACCCATCCGAACATGCTGCTAACTGCTACGGGACCACTGCAGCCACGAATGACATCCCCAGACACAATATCGAAATAATAATCAGATCCAATTAGCACATCTATGTCCTGTTGACCTGTTTCAGCAATGCTCATGTCAGCAAGCTCGAGACCTTGCAGATGTACGTGATTGTCGATGTTAACTTTAGCTGACACCGCCGAGCAAATCTTCGGGAAACATAGTGCAGATATCTTGATTTCTCCTTGAGATCCTTGCAACCGCAAGTTCACAACATCACATTGTTGCTTCGTATATCTTTCGTCTCCAAAGGTGTTAAGATGCAATGTTTCTGACTTGACAGGGGACATATTAAGCCTCGATTTTAATCTGGTTGTGATGTAGGTGCGTTGACTTCCGGTATCCAAAAGTATTCTAACTGGTGCGGCTTTAGAACTGACAACATTGACAGCCATGGCTTTCGCTGTTTGTAAGAGCACAGTTCCCTTTGCCTTGTTGCTCACTGTTGTTGTTGTCGTTGTCTCTTCGGCTGAAACTTCTTTTGGTTTCGGTTTCCTCTGGTCAAGCATTGAACAAATCGACTGATGATGCCGCTGCTGGCAGTGTCGGCATTTTTTTGGATTCGTGCAGTCTTTCGCACAGTGATCAAAACGCAAACAATTGAAGCATCGTTTATCCCTTTCCAAAATACTTCTTCGTTGAACGGTATCTTTTACCACACCACATGATGCAGAGTAATGCTCGTTTTGACAATAGGCACATTTGATTTTGAAGTTCCCACCTTGCTGAGAGACGAGTGAATTCGCGGTTGGCGTTTGATTTCGAAACTTTGAATCACGGCCGGGTGGTTGAACTTT
This sequence comes from Porites cylindrica, assembly GCA_964035525.1. NCBI lineage: Eukaryota > Metazoa > Cnidaria > Anthozoa > Scleractinia > Poritidae > Porites > Porites cylindrica. Next base: position 34,802,844 of record OZ037784.1, on the reverse strand, counting down.
CCCGCCTTCGCTTGTTTTCGCCATGGTCATCTCGCTTGCTTCCCGCGCTTCGACTTCAACCTTTATCACGTTTAGCAACTCCTCCATTTTCCATACAGAATCCTTAGAGTTCCTGGCTATCTGCAATCGAATCTCAGATGGCAACTTTGACATAATAACAGAAATTAGGAGACTTCCATATTGATCTGAAGTTACGCCAAGCGATGCCAAACCGCGGGAATGAACACAAATTTGATCGTAGACGTATCGAAGACTGGCTGGGCGATCATTAGAACACGGCGAAACCTTGAGAAGCTGATCCATATGTGCGCTGATAATTTGTTGGGGACGCCCGAAACGTTCTTGTAATAATTTGACTGCTGCGTTGTAGTTCGCTTCGGTTAAGGTAAGACCCTGAATAGCTCGAGCGGCGGCCCCTTCAAGGACAGAATTGAGGTAGTTGAACTTGTCGATGTTGGAAATCCCTTCGTTACGATGAACCGCCGATTGAAATGAATCCCAGAAGGTATTCCACTTGGTCACATCTCCTCTAAACTTCGGCAGGTACAACTTCGGTAATCTTGCACGGACTGCATTTTGATTCACTGGCTGTGATGTCGTTTGAGGAGATCCCACGTGTTGCTGGGTTGGCATGTTCACCTTGCTCGCATTCTCGATTTTGCATTTTAGACGTATAATTGAGGCAGTAAATTCTTCTGACTCTTCGATTTCTTTATCAATCGTTGTAACTTCGCATAAAGATAATATCTCTTGGTCCATTTCGCTAAGCGACTCTTGTTTTCCACCCAAGAGTTGTCTCATAACATTGAGCCGTTCGTAATCCTTGTCTTCGCTTTGCAACATTTCGGTGAATTCTTGATCCAGTTTCGATACATATCGTCGGTGTCCTTCACGTATAACTCGCAGTCGTTCCAAATTCGATGTATTCGCTTGCATACTCGATGTACTTGATATCTCGTGTGTTTTTGACTTCGGTTTACCCTTTTTGGGAGGCATTGCGATCGAAAATCTGCCCCTCGTTGGGCGCCATTTAGTAAACACAACTGATCATGTTTAACAGTCGAAATCGATTTGCTTACTGACAAAAATATTCCCGCGTCTCGGGTTACTTGATGGTGCAATAAGATCACGTGACTAAAATATTACGCAGACATCAATAAATTAACATAAATTATATAAAAATGTTCACAACAGGCTCAAACTTGGGAGGTATCGCCCTAAAAAAATCCAGTCGAGCCACCTTAATATGATAAGGGGGGGGGGGGGGGGGGGGATGAAGATATTGAAACTCGAAGCTTGAAATTTTAGCAGCCCCCCTCGCTAGCGGTTCAATTTTTTAGGAGCCCCCTCCTTGGTAGTCGAAAAAATTTCAGAGCCCCCCCCTCCCTCCTCCTTCAATTCCTTTGTTCCCCTGAAAAAAGATCGCTAGACTGTATTAAATATATTTACCATTACTGTCTTCAATGGTTTATACTATGACAAACTTGAGATACAGTTGTGATACAATTTTCTAAAGCATTTTTGGGATGAACAAGAGTGTAATAATTACTGAGACTACATTTGTTATATCTGTAAACCACGTGATATAACTGAGTTGCACAGGTCATTAAATTGTTGAGTTGAAAACCATCCGATCTGTATGATGATGTCATGTGTTGGTTTTGAAGTATACAAATTTTCGGAGCCCCCCCCCCCCTCCTAGCGCAACAATTTTTTCAGAGCCCCCCCTTCGGGTGTCTAAAAATTTTCGGAGCCCCCCCTCAATATCTTCATCCCCCCCCCTTGTCATATTAAATGAACTTTCCCTAAGGCCTTGTGCCAAAGTTGTCTTGAATACAACTACTAAAATAAAAGTAAAGACGGCGATTTCAAGTTACGTCTTCAGGACTTTTAGTTCTGTTTCTATGTTAACTAACCTGACAGCATTGTTGTTACATTCTTCTCGGCAACAACGGCGTTGAGGCAGCCATCTTGGATGAAAGCGTGTTCACTGTGGTTGAGAGCACTCTGGAGCCGAATCGCGAGTGCATTCAGTTCACCATGTGATCATTGAGATGGCAAAAATAGACAAGCCTACCACATAAATTTCATAAAAGCTAATTTTCTAGCCTTTTTTTGCTCATTATTTTCCCGCCAAAACTCATCTGTTTCGATGACGGACACAACAATTGCTTACATGACGTTAAAATTGGAAGAAACCGACCGCTGAAACAGAGAAACGATGAAAGTGGCCTGCAGATTCATACTATAACACAAGGGGGCGGGGAAGAGTATGGTGGCCCGTAAGGGACATGCAATTTTTAAACTTATCGCGCGATAACTTAAGGCCATCCCCATAAAATGTTTCGTTTCCCATCGCCCGACCGACCCATTTTTTTGGAAAAGTGAAAAAAAAAAAAATCCAGAATCACTTGTAAAGAAATTTACAAGCACACGATCTTGTCTTATTAACACCAATTGTCTTAAATTATCATCGATACTTCGTTTTTGTAGCCTTTTTAGACATTTGATAGTTAATATGCAATCATGTGTTCTTTATTTATTTTTATTTATTTATTTTTTTTACCCGACCGACCGACCCACCTTCGCGAGAGGGAGGGCCATGGGAAACGAAACATTTTGTGGGGATGGCCTAAGCCGCCCCCAAAAAAATTGTATGTCCCTTACGGGCCACCATACTCTTCCCCGGCCCCGTTTTGTTATAGTATGAATCTGCAGGACACTTTCATCGTTTCTCTGTTTCAGCGGTCGGTTTCTTCCAATTTTAACGTCATGTAAGCAATTGTTGTGTCCGTCATCGAAACAGATGAGTTTTGGCGGGAAAATAATGAGCAAAAAAAGGCTAGAAAATTAGCTTTTATGTAATTTATGTGGTAGACTTGTCTTATATTTTCGCCATCTCAATGATCACATGGTGAACTGCATGCACTCGCGATTCGGCTCCAGAGTGCTCTCAACCACAGTGAACACGCTTTCATCCAAGATGGCTGCCTCAACGCCGTTGTTGCCGAGAAGAATGTAACAACAATGCTGTCAGGTTAGTTAACACAGAAACCCGAAGACGCAACTTGAAATCGCCTTCTTTACTTTTATTTTAGTAGTTGTATTCAAGACAACTTTGGCACAAGGCCTAGTGTAGTATAAATTGCCTGGGGTGAATTTAATAAATTGTTCTTAGACTCTACAGCAATAGCTACACTTGTAAATTACACGTGTAAAAGTTTCATCAAATCCCGGGGGGGGGGGGGTACTTCCATATATGGGCTATATGGGTATGTGCCGCTGTGAAGGGTATGGTTTTCAAGCAGTTTACTCTAGGATAGGGTATATAAATCAGAGCGTTTGGGTCTAGAATAGGGTATCATTTTTCAGAAAACTGATCAGTTGGTTGAAGATTTTATCTAGACTGGGGAAACAGCTACTCTAGGATAGGGTGATTTTGGGAGTTTACTCTAGTATAGGGTAGCAAAATTCAGCTGAACTAGCTCTGGTATAGGTCAAGGGTTCCAGGGTCCCAGCGGCACATCCCCACCCAGAAATTCCTAAAGTGCCCCCCCCCGGGCATCAAATTGACCCCTGGGGCCGGATTTTTTAAATTTATCATTGATAATCAAGGAAAACCTTGTGCCGTCACCGTCAAGTAGCTTTGGTTAAAGCCAAAAAGGAGGTATCTTGGAACCTTGACATTAGAACTTGCTTAATTTATTATTGACGTTACAGTCAAGGCAGGTCAAGCGTACCGCCCAAGATTCTATTTATGAATTGATAATATTTGAAAAATGAATCCTTTAGTCGTTCCCATAACTGGTGTCAAATTCACATCGGCATTCCTGCCTGCGTAATGAGCGGTGAATATTTTATGAGAACTTCTCTGTATAATTAGTATAGTAACAAATGGTTGTGTACAAGAGGTTGTTAGGCTTCGGAGAAGTATGTCGTAGTTAATTTTTTATCTCAAGTAATATTATTATATTTTTCCTTTCTTTTAACTTCATTGGCATACATTACCATACCCAAAAACAAGAGAAAAATATAAATTACTTGAGATAGAAAATTAACTGCAACAAGTATATGTAAGAGTCAGCCAATTACCACTCTAGGTTCTGTAGTGCTTAGCTTCCCTGCCAAGAGAGACTGTAACTTAACAGTGCACACTGCTTTGTATGAATACAGCTGTATTTCGTCACCTCTTGCTGCTAGGGACATTTTACAGGAGAGATGTGTGGGCCTATACAACAGAAATTCCATACTGACAACGCAAATCAATCTTTATATAATTAATCTGGCAGGGTTCTCAATAGAAGGCGGCACCCGGCGATTAATCGCCGCTTACTTGGGATTTATAGCCGCTTACTTTGTGTTTAAGTCGCTTTTCTTTGCTTTGTTTTGACACCTCTGGCTTTGCTGAAGAGCCTCCTACTTTATCAGTGATCACCTCCTACTTAAAAATCTATTGAGAACCCTGATCTGGCACTTTGAACTTCCCCAAACAATAATTATATTGATCATTTCAGAAGCTATAATACATTACAGCTGTACATGTTATAAAGCACTTTTCACACAAGGTAACAAACAGTGACAAAAAGTGCATGTGCCAATTAGAAGTTGCTACGCAACGTGACAACCTTGAAGTACTATTTTGTTTTGTAAGCACATGGTTTTTGTACAGACTATTCACTCCCAGTAAGCTCATGTCTTCTCAGGGAATTATTATTATTTTAAAGCTTGCTCTACATAATGTAGTAATACATCTGCATTAGTTTCCACATAATTATACAATAATGTAATAAGGTCGAATTTTTTTGTTTTTTTGCTTAGACAAAGGCCAAGATGAGCAAGACACTATTGGCGCTGAGGGAGGAGAAAAAGTCTGCAAGGACTTAGGAGTTGATCCACAAGATGTAAAGACCTTTCTATAAATTTCCTGACTTATCAAATTATGATGCAAATGGTGCATCTAAGTACTATTCTCTTTCTCTAACTGGCCCACCTAGGGTTTTCAATGTCTTTTTTTCATGATCATCTGGGTGAGCGTATTCCTGAATAGGTCTGTCATTGAAAGTGACCGACATTTGGACAACCTGAGCACTCGTCATCATCAGAGTCAAAGTGCGTTGTATCACATCAGTTATGGTATAAATATCTGGTTATTGTGGAATTGGCAGCTGTAAACAGGAAAGAAGCTGTCTGGCCCCTTTTTCTCTGAAATCCTTACAGACAAAAGTACACGGCCCTATAGGAGGCTGTAGTGTGCTGGTTACCAGTGAAAGTAAAACTTCTGACATTAGCAACTCCTGCTTCCTGACATGTAGCCAGTCCATTGTATTAAAACATCATGGTCTTTTTTTTTAATGTATACAGTGTTCCATGCTCACATTTATCTGATTCTTCATACCCAATAATATCACCGTATAACTGACAAATGCCCAATATCATTGTGACATAATTGACCAATGAGGTCAATACAGGCTATTGTTGCCTCTAAAAATGACTACCACATAGATTGTCAAAACTTAAGTCACTGTCAACAACAGTCCCATTCAGGACTAACCTCGCTTAGACGAATTCTGTGGTGTTACCATTCAAATGAAATCTCTCAGACAGAACGATTGTGCAGTGGTATTTTCTTCATAGGATTTTACAAAGAGAATTTTGAATTTTTTCGTTTTATTTTTTTTACCTTTTTACCAGTACATGTACGCTCAAGAGTGAAAGGGTGAATCAGCTTTCTTTCTTTCTTATTTTTTTTTCCGGGCCAGTCCTTATGGATGAGTTTGTCGAGTGGTATCAACTAAAACACCCTTTTGAATCGTCCTCTTCTTGAATATATTGCTTTACCAAAGAAATTTACTCCATTGAAGGAATGTAACAGAATGGTTAAACAGCAAAGTTTGCAAGCTTTTACCCAAGATAAGAGTATCACTTAATGTGCTTTGTTATCTGACTTCATTGCTTTGTAGCTGAAGGTGGGCAAAAAGCAGTTGGAATGTGTTGGGAAAAATCATGTTTGCAGGATCACAAATCAATATGTAATGACTGTTTTAATGCATTTCAAACTGTGATGGGACAAAATTACAGTTCAAATAGAATTTATATATCTGGACAATGATGCAGTTCTACTGGAAAGATCCTGAATTTGTTGACCACTGGCTTCAGATTTGCACTGGAGTTACGAATTAATGCCAAAAAGTTATTGTCCTAAGACAGCAGATTTTTTTTCTTGCCAAAGCACCTTGCAACTCCAACGAGATTGTTGCTCATGGCATTTTTTTCCTTTCAATTTCCATGAATCCACCTGACCTGTTTCATAAGTTACATCTTGAAGAAGCAATAAGTCAACACAATGGTTAAATAGCTACTGTTGTTATCTCTTGAAAATTGACTTATTATGTTTGTGGTAGCAATAGTTTTCTTAACTGTGCAGGTCTGACCTCTTTGAGTCATTGACTAACATTTATTATCTCCTAACAATATCAATACGTAATCAAGAGAAGAGGTTAGGAGAATTTTTTATTAATTGATCACCAGAGGACAGACTCTCTGATCGTTTATCAAATTTTCTTAACTAATTCCTTAAGGAAATTTATTGATATCAGTCTGACCCGCTACGAGGCAGGCTTCTCCGAGCCCAGGGAGACTTGTAAATGAAAGGGACGGGATTCCCATCGGAAAATAGACCCCTTAAAGAGAATGTATAAAACCTGTCTCGCAAATGAGAGTTATACTAACTGTGCTAAACCGATTTGTGAACATTGGATACTGACCTCATGCAACACAGTATTACGGTAATGTAGTCTGAGCTGCTCGTGAGGTCTTTCCTGATTCGTTCTTTTAAACATTTCTGGTTTGGGTTGCAAACCGATTGGCTTTCAGCTTCCAAGCAGCTGCTACATGACCCCGGTATTACAGCACATGGCTCTTTCTTTGTACTCAACCCTAAGAGATACTTGTATGGGTAAAAATTATTTGGCTTCCTGTCCTGAACACCATACGTTACACTAAAATCACTAAAATCAACAATTTAAAACCCCAAGTTTGGCTGCAAGAATCTCTGTCTCCTTTATATGGGAGTAACCCCCTCCCCCTCCCCCCCCCTCAATTCGGCAACGATTTCAAAAAGTAATGACTGTAAGATTGTAAGATGCAACTATCAGACGAGAAAACAAGAAGAGGAGAAAGGTCACTCAGCCCGGTTAATCACCAAAGAACCAGTGAGTAGGTGTTTAAGGGGTTAAAATATGTCCTCTGTAAAACACCAAATTTTCATTGGAGATGTTCGGTGCTTTTTTCTAGCAGATGTTTCTTGTAAGAACAATTATCGTTTATTAATAAAAACATTAACACTTTCGTGTCACTTCCGTGTTAGGTTTTTTTCTAGTGTCACTATTTACGATAACGGAGAGAATAGAACATTCTTTTAGTGGGCTGTATTTACGAAATCTTCTTGGGTTGTAGCATATTTCCAGGTAAAAATGTTGTTTATTGTTGTGCCAACAGTAAACCTATACTCTGTTTGATGTTATACGTTGCAGTTTCGCCAAGATATGTGTGGTACAGTGTTCGCATGTAGTGGGTTATGTTAATTAAGTCAAAAACACGCTTTTTATTAGAACTAGTAATAACCAAAGGTTACGGAATGCGGGCAACAACGATGTCCTTTGCGTAAGTAATGATTATAATACTAGATGTAAAATCAATATACGTAAGAGTGCATCTAATAAGAACTGGGGCCATTGGACCTCGACAAACTTTGCCTCAAACGATTGGAATAAATTAGACCTTTCAATCAGACAAAGCCCATCATTAGCTAGTTTTAAAATCTAGTGTTAAGAAATGTAAATAGTTTTTAGTTTAATTTTTATATACTCATATATTAGTCTTTATTTTTCCTTTTTGTTCTTTTTTAATTTTCGAGGACTCTTTTGTAAATCACTTATCAGTGAAATTGATATCCTCAATAAAGACTATTATTATTATTACTAAGTTCCACGTTACAAATGGTAGAAACACGCGTGATCAGATTGCGAGTGTTTGAAGGTCCAAAAGCGCGTGATCAAATTACGTTCTATACATTCCAGTCATTCTTAGTGGAAGTCCAAATGAAAGCTGGTTACGTACATGCGACGCATGCGTAATAATTAACCTGGAGATTAAGACTGCGGGCTCCTCTTGCCGCCCGCAACAAAATGTTAACATAGATTAATAAACCAGTAGATAAGCATGAAACTGAGCGTCTGGAATTTACGACAAGCCAATTCATCCCGTGGACCAAGTTAGGAGAACTAAGATAAAAAGTCACTCGATAGACACAGTAGACTCTTTCACGGTTTCTTCAACTTTTGTTTAAGACCAGTTGGCGAATATATTTTTGACACTGCTGGAAAGATCGCCTTAGATTAGGAAACTTATTAAGTTTAAAGGTGATACGTTAAAAGTGTGCGAAATGAAATTTTTCAGGCGTTTGTGTGGTGGGGGCACAAATTTGTCCCCACCGCAAATACGTCTGTAAAATTAGGCGACTTTCCTATCTATACTCTTCGTTAGTTGTTAGCAAATCACGTTCAAACTTGACATTTTTAGTATAGAGCGTATTCTCTCACGTGGCCAGCATCCATGCAAATTTATGGGAACAAGAGAAATTTTTTACATATGAAGAGTCCAACTCTCACAGGATTTGTTTGGAACACCAATATGGCCGCCGTGACATCATGTGATGACGCTCAGCCGCGTTGACAGATTTTCGCTAAATGGTCGCAGTTCCTTTTGGGTTGGTCTCGCGAACGAGCAAAATCAAGTGAAGTTAACGAAAATGAAATGACCAGCTGGGGGAAGAGTTTGTACCAGCCGCGCCTGATGCATGTGATCACATAAATCTTCTCCACTATTCTTGTGACCCCAGTAACTAATAACTCCACGCTATGATCTTTGACCTCCTCAATATTGTGTGTTCGCGGCATTTTCGTTTAACGCGAGCTTTTCATGTGTCAGTGTGATGGAAGTGATTTTTTAACTGGCAATTTTAGTCATAAGTTTTCCTCAACTTGCTGCGCTTTTCGAATGAATGATGATTTTTGTCTACCTCGAAGTTTCTAAAGTTTGTATTCTCACTTTTTCGCACTTTTAACTTTAGTCGTGTCGAGCGGGTGCAAAACAGGCTATTATAATCTTCCCATATTCATTAGTTTTGTCAAACTGATAGTGGTGATGAACATCAATGTGCAATCAAATGTTAGGAGTCAAAACGGTTCTTGTGACGGAACAGCACCTGTAGTAGATAGCTGTAACTTTCTGCGCTTTTACTGTCCACCGAGAAGTTTGGAAAGTTTGTCAGTTTTCTTTCCCAGTACTTTTAAATTTATTCAGGAGCAAGCTTGGGGTAATTCACACTGCAATAGGCCTTTTTCAAAAATACTATAATACTCCTTCTTGTCCCTCCAAAATTTCGCATTAGCATTGTTTTCAATTTCTTTGATGTTGGGACGAGAGGCCTATTGTCAAGTTAGAAGTCTACTCCTCATTCATTAGCTAGTTTTGTCATCGATGTGTCAAGTTTTAATCAAGTCTGCATTTTTTTCTGAATGCGTCCAATTCAGGCGTTAATTGTTCAATGATGAACTGAGTGCGTGCTTTTCTCAATGTATTGTCAAGTCCTATGCTTATCCACTAGTACTGTTTTCAAGGAAGAGCTACGTTATGTATAAATTGCGCGAGTCGGCAACTTTTCTCTTTCAATGTGACCAATTTATGCTTTGATTGCCCATTGTTAAAAATAGGGTACGAGCTTATCTCACATACAGTTTCAAGAAAAGATTTATCAAAGACATTTCTCACGCTGGTTTGAATTTTAATCGAGCGACCGTATAAATGGAGACACCGATTTCAAGTTGATTTTTAACTGTGTTTAAAGCCAGAAACCTCCGTACCTTGCATTGCCTGCGGAGCAGTGAAGACCAAACTCAGCTAGGCGATCTCTGGTCTGGAATGAAAGTCAAGATTCTCTATTGCCTCCTCGAAAACAGCAGGTTTGTTGTTAGTTCAACTGTAACTTATGTTGACGTTTGGTTACGCTATCGTTTACTTTTTTTCTGGAAAAAATTATAAGTCAACATAAAGAAACGGTGATAAGTGTCCAAAATGCTTTAACGGTTGTTACTGGTTATTTTTGCTGCAGAAAGAAATTATTCCTTTAGACTTCACATAACGGATTTTCTCTCATAATTCTTTCCTCTGTGTGTTGTCGACGCCCGAAGTTACTTGTCAATATGCATGGTCCCTTTGTTATGTTGGCTCGATGAATGTTGAACTGGTGGGACAAAAATGTAATAAAGGTTTACGTGCAGGTTTACGTTGAGTTGCGATTGTTATGTAGTTAACATTTTTCGGTTTGATTAAAGAAGTGTTAACTTCTGTAAGACAACACTTATAAAATAAAGTTAAAATTCATTACTCTGACTCAGACCATATGCTTTTATATTTGATTAACAGCGACCTTATTAATAAATGTACGATTTGAAGGTAAATTATGCGTTTATTCCGCACATGAAACGCGATGCCAACAAACCAACTGTTGGCAATTTTGGTCAAGAGTGCTTAGCTTGGACCGGGAGAGAATTACAATGCTTCCCGCGACGGTTCAGGTTGACATTAGATAATAGTCGACAGAGGGGCAAGACAGGTGTGAATAAAACTGAAGGTAACGAGAGACCAGTTAAACAGGAAAATAAGGTTAATTCGGAGTGCAATTCTTAACACGTCAGTACAGTAGTATTTACCACAAAAAATAACGCTTTCCATTTTTTAACAGGTACTGCCTGACCATAAAGAAAAGAGGAACAATTTGCCTTGCAAGAAAGTCTTCAAAATAACAATAAAAGTACTGCCACGGTCCTTAACAAGGATATGCAGTCAACTCATTTGTGTGTCAGTCATTTATTCAGTATATACCAAACCTATGGGAAGTTCATTTTTTGCACAACACACGGTCTTCATGCAATTTTCCATTGTTTTCAACAGGTTATTATTTTAGATAAATCTTGAGAACAGGTGGTTGAGGTGAAACAGAAGATCATTATTAGAAATAATAACCTACTGTTTCAGTTCAGTGACCATAATAATAACCTGCATGATTGTTCTAAAACTATGGAAAACTACGCGCTCGGTCATTATTCTTAATAAGTTCTCGAGGCTCAGCCATTAAGCTATATTTCTTTTGATGTTACATCTATCTTTCCAATAATTTTGATGTGAATTTTTTGGTCTCTCTGAAAATTCTGGTTTGGTATATACACCAAGACGATTGCACCTTCTGATTAGTTATAAATTAAACCTCTTCAGTCGGCACAAAGAAAAATATCAGAATCTAAAAGAAGTTTACCCTTTGGAATTCAGTACAGAAAGTTCGGTTTCGTACATAAAACGAAACCTTATCCAGAGCTAAATTCCTCAGCGTAAACCAAAAACAAAGGAAAGAAAAAAGAGGAAACATTATAACATAAAAAAACCAAGAGTGTTACAACAAAAAAGTAACAGAAATAAAATAACAGACATACTATCCAACAGAACACAACAAAGAGGTAAGGTAGGTAAAAAAGAATAAGTAGCAGGGTAAGTCTATTTTTATTTTCTTTAGCCCTGGGGACTAGGTGCTCCGCCCAGGGGGGGGGGGAGAGCCCTGGGGACTAGGTGCTCCGCCCGGGGGGGGGAGAGCCCTGGGGACTAGGTGCTCCGCCCGGGGGGGGGGAGAGCCCTGGGGACTAGGTGCTCCGCCCGGGGGGGGGGGGAGAGCCCTGGGGACTAGGTGCTCCGCCCGGGGGGGGGGAGAGCCCTGGGGACTAGGTGCTCCGCCCGGGGGGGGGGAGAGCCCTGGGGACTAGGTGCTCCGCCCGGGGGGGGGGAGAGCCCTGGGGACTAGGTGCTCCGCCCAGGGGGGGGGGGGAGAGCCCTGGGGACTAGGTGCTCCGCCCAGGGGGGGGGGGGAGAGTCCTGGGGACTAGGTGCTCCGCCCAGGGGGGGGGGGGGAGAGCCCTGGGGACTAGGTGCTCCGCCCAGGGGGGGGGGGGAGAGCCCTGGGGACTAGGTGCTCCGCCCAGGGGGGGGGGGGAGAGCCCTGGGGACTAGGTGCTCCGCCCAGGGGGGGGGGGGAGAGCCCTGGGGACTAGGTGCTCCGCCCAGGGGGGGGGGGAGAGCCCTGGGGACTAGGTGCTCCGCCCAGGGGGGGGGGAGAGCCCTGGGGACTAGGTGCTCCGCCCAGGGGGGGGGGGGAGAGCCCTGGGGACTAGGTGCTCCGCCCAGGGGGGGGGAGAGCCCTGGGGACTAGGTGCTCCGCTACTTTTGCTGGGAGCTGATAGGACTTGCGAGATTTTGAAAAAGTAGAGTGTAATTGCAATCTTAGAGGGTCCCCAGTTGGGTTCTTCAATCGTGGAAGCGCAATCCACAAGTTTATGCAATCCCAAAATGTCTTTTTGTTATTTCTTGCACCCCATCTCATAAGGGTAGTTTTAGTTCTTTATCGTGCTCGAGTTGCTTTAAAATTCCTAATCTTGAGCTTCAACCAGTTTTATCGAAGGTTTGCGAAAGGGTAGTACATAATCAACTCACCTCGTATCTGCAATCAAATGACACCCTATCAAAGAGTCAAAGCGGTAACAAGAGATGGCACTCTTGTGAAACATCTGTCATTGAAACAACAGACACAATTCTTAACGCCATCGATAAAAAGAAGTTAACGGCAGTTGTACTATTAGATATGAGCAAAGCCTTTGATAGTGTCAATCATGACACGTTAATTTTAAAATTGCAAGATGTCGGAATTTCCAGTGACACTCTCCAATGGTTTCGTAGTTACCTAAGCAACAGGTCACAAGTAGTACGAATCTATTCAACGCTATCTGAGCCTTTGTCTGTGACCAGTGGCGTTCCTCAAGGAAGCATCTTGGGCCCACTTCTTTTTAGCATATATACGAACGATCTTCCATTGATCCCACAGAAATGCAGCACCCAGAGTTATGTAGATGATACGAAACTCATCACTTCCTTCGAGCTTAAAGCCAACCTGGATGCAATTGCTGATTTGGAAGACGACCTGTTTAAAATAGGGGAATGGTGTTCCAACAATCAATTGTTACTAAACCCTGGCAAAACCAAGTTGATGATATTTGGCAGCAGGCAGATGCGTGCAAAATTCCAATTTCGTTACCTTTCCTTTATGGGTAAGGACATTGTCCCTACAGACACCGCCAAAGACCTTGGTGTGACTTTGGATTCTAATTTAACTTACGATGAACATATAATTAAAACCGCTTCCTCGTGCATGTCCCGCCTTGGCCAGATAAACCGTGTCAAGCATGTCTTCGACAAACGTACACTTTTGATGATTATTAATTCCTTAGTTTTTAGCAGGTTATTTTATTGCTCCAATGTTTGGTCAAATACCTCAAAATGTAATGTCAACAAGTTACAGGCAGTGCAGAACTTCGCATGCCGCATTGTTAGCGGCGCGCGTAAATTTGACCATGTTACACCAATTCGCAAGGAGCTAAATTGGCTTTCAGTTCCCAGTCAGCTTTATTACCGGAACGCTACAATGGCTTTTAAATGTATGACCGGTCAAGCCCCTGAATACCTTACATCAAAATTCATAAAGCGAGCAGAGGTTAGCCGACGTAGCACCAGAAATTCACAGCTTTTACAAATTCCCTTTTTTAGAACAGCCGCCGGTCAGAGAACATTTTTCTATAGAACTGTGAACTTATGGAACTCCTTAGACAATTCTTTTAAACTGTGTAACTCGACTGATGTTTTTAAAACTCGTTTACGTACTAAATTACTTAAAGAATTGTAATTTTATATATATTTTAACACATTTTTTAATTGTAAATAGGATCATGTATTGTCTTTGAAAAGCCCCTTGGGAAAGTCAATAAAGTATGTATGTATGTATGTATGTATGAAATCTTGGATCTCGAAAAAACGTCTTTGGAACATTTTTCTTAAGGTACTTAGAGTTAAAGGGAGTCCTGAATTTATACGCATGACTTTTCCGCGCTCGTGAAATCATTGAGTCCGGGAATAATTTACTACGCAGAGGTGACTTAGTTTTCCTTATGTTTCAAAGGGTTCGAGGCCAAGACTCAGTCTCAATGCTAATTCTGTAGGTGTAGCTTTAATCACCTCTAGCCCGGAGTAAAACTTTTTCTCGTAATACGATCAGCCTTGCATAATTCAATGTGTCTAGTTTGTATATTTTTGAAAGTGAAGAATGATCATCGCAGTAAATGAATTATTTCATATACTTCACATCCTTTGTATATTTTTGCTGACCTTCTATATATCCTACGTTCTGCAGCATATACATTCGTTTGCGGTCCTTCAAATTTAAGATGCCGAAAAATATTTCCGCAGCCTGGGGCACCCACGGGGTACTTGCAGGGCGCTCATGGGCCTGGATTGAAATTAGAGGTAAAGAGAGGGTTGGCGGGTTCTTACATGAAAAACTGAAAGTGCTCATGCTCAGTCTTTTCTCGACCCAACATATGGCTCGGCTACTAAGGGAGGACATGATCCTTTTTTCTTCTCTATCGATATCAGCATGGATGTAATCTCTGTTTTCAACGGTTTATCTTTGACGACTCTTTTCTACGCTTTGCTTCTTTTAATTCCAGTAATCTTAGTATCGGTGAGTAGCTTTGATGAGACTTAAACTTTATAGAAAGAAAAAATATATTTCCCCAGGGGCGCAATCTTATTTTTTTTTATAAAATTTGATCTTTTTGCAGATTCTCATTGGTGTTCGCTTGACCACTTGGAATCCTGTTCCAATGTTTTCTAGATTCGAGAGCGAAAAGTATTACAAAGATCCAAACAAAAACAATGCAACATATCCGTTTCCTTTCATGGAAGAAGAAGGTTCGATCGATCTGTCTGTGATAGTACCTTCATATAACGAAGAGGAGAGACGTACGTATACGTAGTAGTTACAAACTAATTACTTTGCTTTTGTGTAATTAATTTGTTTAGCTGTTCATTTGAATGATGCATTTGTTAAGTGGATGTGACAATTTCTTCGGAAGACAAATGCGCAAAAAGCGGAAGGTCATATTCGAATCGGTGTTTTGGTATATGTTTCGCACGGTGGTGTGAAAAGCTTCATAAAACATAAAATAATAACATTAAAAGTAATGATAATAATGATAACAATAATAACAATAATAATAAAAATAATAATAATAATAATCCTAATAGTAATAACTTGAGAACTAAAAAATAAAAAATGGAAATACGGGCTTGTGAGTAAAGATCTAAATCTGAGGCTGCAAGACCCATGTTTTTAAAATTTTATTGGAAGAATCTTATCCTATGATTTTCATATATTCATAACTTCTTCATCATCCTTTCAGGGGTTTTAATAACCAATCCCAGTTGGCTTGTTAACTCAGTTGGTAGAGCGCTGCACCGGTATCGCAGAGGTCAAGGGTTCGAATCCCATACAAGCCTGAATCTTTTTTCAGGCTTCCTTTCGCAGCTGCAAAAGTTGTGTCTATAACTGCAATGATCTACTTTCATATAATTCTTCACCCCACAGTTTACATATATAATTTTCATGTTCGTAACTTCAAGAATCTTTTCTCTTATCAAACCTGAGACAATACTTATCATGTCCCTAGAAAATTTGAGTTCAAGCTTTAACTGACATTTTAATATATGTGCAGAACTGAAAAGTTTTGAAAAGTTCAATAATTCAAAGTTTAAAATACAATTCAAATCTGATCAGATGCTTGCTGGATGGCTACATACAAAAACAAATTTCTTCTAATGCACAAAAAACTTAAGTGTAAACAGTAATAGCCAATTTAAAAATATATATATTAAATAAAATAGGTAAATAACTATATAGAAAGAAATGATCACAATGAATAACGGGAAATCAACTCTAACAATAATTTACTAACTCAATTCAATCTTTTCATCCTCTGGTGGTAATTACACTTTACTGAACATCTCTTTTTCTTTTGTACAGTTCCAATAATGTTGAATGAAACTTTAGAATATCTGGAAAATGAAGAGGTAAAAAAGATTGTATTGTTTCTTAGGCAGAGTTCACATTTGGTCATTCTTGGGCACCGTGCCTGAGTACAGTACATGGTGGGCACTAATGTGAACACACCTCTGCTAGAATTCAGGCCCATTACTGGTGCCTGAGTAGACTCAGGCACAAGTGGGTACTGGGTCTCTGTGTGCACACAAGTTTTGTAAGTTCTGGGGCAGTCCACTGATTTGTACTCACTCCTAAGCTCACATTTCAAAATGGTTTCTAAAAAGGCAAAATGGAGTAACTATGTACACAGTCACATATCAGGTACTCAGGGTGTTAGACTTGCCCACAGGCAAGTCAAGCTCAAAATTTTTCTTGAGCGCAAAGTGCGAGCTAGCAATTTTTTATGTGTTTGGTGGCAAAGCAAGTGAGCAAGAGAGTTTGCACAGGGGCCTACTATCTGAACTTGAAATGAGAGGCAAAAGAATCAGGGTGTGAACACAAAACCATTGTGTGCTGGTACCCAGGTACTGGTTCTAGAACACCAAGTGTGGACAGCTTGTTCGTAGTTAAGTATGATCAGAGCTTTCATTAAGTTTCAAAGCAGTTGTAGCAAAATTAATGAAGATTCATCCGTAACATCTTACAAAAAATTTATAGTGTCATATTTTGCTTTTCACTTGGATCATGCACCCGTAACATCAAATGGGTTCAGCTGTAACACTACAGGTGCTGACAAGTTGAAACTTCCCTTAATGAAAGCTCAGATCACATTAAAGTACTTTATTTCTTGAAGTAGTCATTGTCTTAATTAGACCTTAGCTCAGGCAAAACTTAGCGTCAACTTCCATTATATGTGATTTTCAGCATACCTTCCCACATTCACTGTATTTCTCCTCTTTACCAAGGACAATAGGAAACATGATTTTACCATTTGCAGTCTTATGCACCCATTAGCCCAAAGGGCCATAATGATTGTAGTGTACAGTGGTTGTATGAGCAAGAGTGCATAGCATACAGCGGTTGTACGTGCAGGACATATGGGAACTGAACAGTGTGAACGGGCGTAGACTGAGTGAGTTGACTTGGTGTCGAGCAGAGCAGATGAACGAATAAAGCGTTCGGTTTTATTTGCCTTTGTGGCTGTTGATACTCTACAATGATGATGACGATTATAGTTTTACGGTTACCCCGTGTGGCGCAGACTTTCTATGCACAGCATCTGGTTTTGGTAAAGTTCTTTAGTGACCTACACATAAATCCTCTGGCCCAAAACCTTTTTTCTCTCATGAGTGTAGCCACACTGCATGCAAGAAAAGACTTTGATACTCAGCGCTAGAGTATAATGATACCATCGGTGTTTAAATTCAAACTTGGAAAACTGTTAACACCTAAAATATTTCAGGATTGTTGATTGTTAGAATTAGAAGTAGATTACAAAGCCACAAGAAAAAGCCAAAAGCTCTTGACTAAGAAGCAGATTATGAAACCACAAGCTAATTCCCATTGCTATTTGCAGTTAAGTTTTCTCACACTTGATTGGCTTTTTCCTTACAACACAATAAGTTGTAGTTTTTATAAGTTTCCACTCCTATAACATCTATAAAAATATTATTTACAATTTTTTTAATAATAATATTTTCATAGATGTTATAGGTGTGTTTTTGTTAATCATTATTTATGGGTCACCCTAGTAAAATAATTAACTTGATTGCGTGGCATCCTTTTTTTTTCAGAAAAATAAGCCATCTTTTACATACGAAATTCTAGTTGTAGATGATGGTAGCAAAGATGCAACTTCTAAGGTGAGTGAGAAAGAATAAGGCTAGCTGTTACAGGTGTCTGCTCTCAAAGTGATGGTTGATTTGAGTACTTCTTTGCAGCCAATGAAAATGAGAGAATTCAATTTTGAGTCAGTTAAAAGGAACACAGAAATAGGTATTCTGTACAGTTCAAAGAATCAGTCAAGCCTCGCTTAGATATCACAATAAAAGTCCAACAGTAAACAGTTGGAGAATATCTTCAGGAAGCAGAAAAAAAAGGTCTGCAATCGGAGTCAGCTGCTTAGTATGGGAATGGTTTCTACTAGCACAGAGTTCACAATAGTATTATTTTTATGGATGCAATGAGTAGAACTGCTCACTTATGACTCTGTTTTTTAAGAGAGCTTTGATTTTTTATATTGTCTTTAATTCATGGATGTAGTGTGTATTAAATTTTGAAGAGTAGACCTTTGGTGCCAGGGTAGTGTGAAATCATTATGCTGTGAATTGAAGGTTTTTTTTTTCCCCCAGTTTGTTTTGGCACAAAGTGGAGAATGTTTGGAAGCTCTGTCAATGACAGAACTGTGCTTTAGCAGAGCCTGTTGTCCTCTGGAACCTAACTTTTCCTCTTGGGTGACGAAGAAATCTTAGTTTTTTTTGTTCAAATCATATGCTGGGCACCCTAGATTTTACAGTTTCAGAGCACTGGGCTTCCCTTAATTTTCCTTAGAGCACAGCCTTGTCTGGATATCATGACGTCCAGAAGCAGACTTTCATTTTATTTAAAGTTTTATTTTATCCTATTTTACTTTATAGGTGGCATTAGATTATGTGAAGAGATATGGTGTCTGTAAAATGCGACTTTTGACTTTTGAGCAGAACCGAGGCAAAGGTGGTGCAGTAAGGATGGTAAGATAATTATGTTGAGACAAGAGGAAGGGATTTGATTAGCTCTCAGTGGGTAAGATGTAAAATGAACAAGTACTACATCTAAAGTATTGTTACTAAATGACTACAGCTTGTGCAAGAATGCAAGGACATCCAACCCTGTTGTTATAGTCCAGCACTATGCTTGTACAGTATAAAATCCTGGTCCGGTCCATCACAGTGTTACAGTGCGAGAGGCCCCTGTCCTCTATCAACCAGTAATTATTTTTCTTTGTAAGTTATTGAAAATAAGCTAGCCTACGTATGGAGGGTTTGTCAGGAATCAGGGCTGGCTCTAGTAGCCACCCCCCCCCCCCCCCCCCTACTTTACTGATTGCCCCATGTGACTGATTTGTTCTCTTTGGTGACAAGGACAAACTTGATGCTGGCTTCCCTGACTCTAATATAATTTGCCCAAATTTTCATACTAGAGCTCCACCTTGAGAATAGTAACGAGAGCAATATTTTCATGTAAACTTAGAATTTTGATTTTAAAAAAGCACTCTATTTGATTGTCATTTAAGAATAAAAATCAACGATAAAAATTTTGAATGACGTTTCGATGACTCGCTCATCATTTTCAAATTCTAAAAAGTAGAGAATTTGAAAATGATGAGCGAGTCATCGAAACGCCATTCAAAATTTTTATCGTTGATTTTTATTCTTAAATGTTTATCGAAAGCGTCTGTTATTTGATTGTCAAGGTATTTAGCATAAAAATACTAATTGGGGACACTATTTTTACGTCTCAAACTGGTGACGAGACCGCCATGTTACGTGGTCATCCATGCCATGCAAAGGTCTAGCCCCTTGCAGTGCAAAGGGAGTGAGTATTGGTCTGGCTCCGGGAATTAAACCCGCGACCTTCCGCTCTGCAGTCAAGCACTCTATTGACGGAGCTAATTCTGCTTGCTGTTGCTCAATTTGCAATTGACCTGGTCTCTCTGTGCAGGTATAGCTAGTTCATTTTATTTTTCTCCAACCCATACACACCACCCTTAACTTTTTGTTGTTTTTATGTAGGGTGTGCTCAGCTCAAGAGGAAGAAGAATTCTCATGGCTGATGCTGATGGGGCCAGTAAGTTTGCTGACTTGGCAAGACTGGAACAAGCCTTAGATGATCTTAATGGCAGGAAGGTATGCTCATTACTAATGTGCAAAATTTCTTTCATTAAATGTGACCAAGAGCTTTCTGCTGACTCTGAGGTTGCAACTCATGAACTAGTAGAACCAATGAAAATGCAAAAAAATTGGAGGGGGCAGTTATTATTAGCTAAGCTTGGTGAATTGGATTCATGAGCTGATTTAGTCTGCGGATGTAACCATCTATCCTCACTCCTTGCTGCATGAGGCATTTTGCAGGAGAGACATCTGTGTCTCAATGATAAAAAATGTCATTATAAGGTAAAAAATCTCTCTTGAAAAGGTGTATTGGTTTGCTACCTTGTGCAAAGAATTTAGGGATTAGGGACTAGGGATTAGTGTACCTTAGGGATATTTCTATCATAGTCTCTTAAAAACTGAATACTGAACTGAACTGAACGCATGAGAAATTCTTGTGGTAATTGTCCCTTTAACCATAACTAAAACAAAATTCTCTAATGTGATTGGCTATCAGCAGCCCAGTATGTGTCATGCCTAAGCTATAAGCTACAATTATGCATTACCGTGTGCAATTTAATAGCTGGACAGTTTTGGTGTTGCATGGTTTCTTTTTTTCCTTCTTTCACATCTAGAATAACTCTTGGAAGATCTTGTCCTTTTATTATTAGTTTAAATTATTGATCCTAGTTTTTGTTTTAGTTTTGATTAATAATATTGGTATTTGTGTTGTGCAATGTGCTTGTTGCTCACACTCACGATTAAACAAATCAGCATCTTGATTTTGTGTAATCATTCGTATACATGATTACTTGATCTTCGCTCTTACCTTTATTAATGGATTAGTCATTATTGATTTTTCTTTATTCAGGGGAATAAATTTGTGATAGTTTGTGGTTCACGAGCACATCTTCAAGGTGAAGCGGTAGCAAAAGTAAGTAATAAACTGATAACAAGTATTTTGTTAATAATAAATGAAAAGCGAATTCAAGTTTTAAGCTTCAACTAAAGATAAGAAAGGATGGAATATTCTACTTTTTTTAACTTGTGATGAGAAAACTAGTCGTGTTATTGATGGTAGTTCATAACCGCTTCATTTTCTCTGTGCTGATTGATGCTCTTTACTCTGAGTCTGAATGTCAGATAGGGCTTCTGATATTTTTCTCTTTCCACGCGTGTCTGTGTATTTTGCTTGCTCTTTTATGCCCAAGGAATGTAAGGACTACTGTGTAAAAGGAAATGTTTTTCATTGTAGCGGTCTTTTTTGCGGAACATCCTGATGTATGGCTTTCACTTCCTTGTGTGGTTTCTTTGTGTTCGAGGAATTAGAGACACACAGGTGAGAGAATAATTTATTATCCTGAGTGAGGGATGTCACCTTAATAACCAAGTCATTTTTGCCTATAGAACTTTATTTAATATTTATTTAATATACTTATTTGTCACTATGTTGGGAGAAGCAAGCATGGCCGAGTGGTAAGCTTGCTGAACTTGTTGTTTGGAAGTTGTGGGTGTGACTTCAGTCAAAGTGCTGTTAATCAAGCTGTCTTTGCTTCTAAGTTTGCTGGGACAATTACTATGACCTTAGGGTCTGTTGCCGAGTTAGGTCGGGTGTCGCACAATCTTTGAATTTAAAAACTGGTTTGCTTAGCTCTTGATCATCATATTGTTTCAGTGTGGATTTAAACTTTTTACAAGACCTGCAGCGCTGTTAACATTCACTGCACTCCATGTTGAACGGTGGTAAGTTCTAATAAACCGCTGTTAAGAATCTTAGCCAGTAGAAATATATTGTCGATAAAATCTCTCCTCAGGATAAACCAGTATTTGACCAGGTTATCAGTCTTAGAACCCTAACAAAAAGCGAGTCTTAAAAGGGTGACGAAATTTACTGCTTTAAAGGTGATGTTACACGGGACGATTCGCAAAGACGAGTTTAGTGCAACCCAGCGTTGCAATGTTTTAACAATGTTGTAACTATTCGAAACAATGTTGCAACAATATTGCAACAAGTTGCAACGCTGTGTTGCGCTAAAAATCTTCATTGCGAATCGTCTCGAGTAACATCGCCTTGATGTAACCCTAGAATGACCCATTTCAAATTGAAGGATGTGCGGCCAGATTTAGTGACAAGTAGTTTTTTTTTTTTTGACCAAAGTAACACCACTTCTTTTCATTAAACTAATCTTTTATTCCTTTATCTTATCTATAAGCAAAAGCGGAGCTCCCTCTGTCGTTATAGAAACTAAGTCTCACAGTTCCTTGATTTGCTCTGACGAAGGACAAACTAGCACTCGACACTACTGCAAAGAATGCTTTAGAATTAGTTAACTTGCCATGTTTGAGGGTGATGTTTCAGTAACGAGTGAAGTTATAGCTCCATAAAATTGTAAATATTTTTAGATGTAGAGAGATTCGTGTGGCGCAAATTTGTGCTGCCGCCACACAAACGTATGTAAAATTTACACTTTACATACACTTTATTGATGCTCCCTAAGTGGGCTTTTCAGCTCAATAGAATAAAAAATACAAATTTATATCAATTAATTAAGAATGTAAGTACAATAATATTAATATTATTTCGAGTCTTTGCAGAGCCATATCTTCGATAGTTTTTTGGGCGTATTACTCTCTAACTTAGTAACTTCGCTGATTTTAAAGGCGCTTTTTCCAGCAGTGTCCAGGGATTTTCGCTAACTGGTCAAAGTAAAAAGACTTAAAACCTTCGTAAGGTTTTTTCTCGCAACAAACTCAGTCAGATGTGTAGTTTGTTCCAGGCATTCCAGAAGTGTAGAAAGAACTTATGTGTTTATGGCCACTTTACTGTATTTATTTTTAAAAAACTCAATTCCTTGTTGTTTTCACGTGTATTTGTCTGTTATTAGCTGACCATCCACGTTTTCTTCCTTTGCAGGGCTTTTGATGTTGAGCTGCTTTACATTGCTCAGCGATTGAAAATTGCCCTTGCAGAAGTAGCTATCAACTGGACAGAAATAGATGGTTTGTACACAACATATTTTACGAATTCATATATGCTTCTAAAGGTGGAAGACTTGTCTCCAATGAAATTCCCTCTGCTAGAATACTCCCTTCTATACACCCGAGAAACATTACAGTTTAGTTTGCCTTCCGTAAATTTCAAGCATCAAAGGTATCAAAAACAACAAGGTTAGAAAGGGACAACTCAATAAATAATTTGTAATTTGTTTCTAGGCTTGTGACGGTAAATAAAACTTCATCCTAACAGCAAATTATTAACCAATTAGATTCTGATTTTGGAGAACGGGCCCTTTGCAGAATACGGTCACTTGGTACAAAAAGCATCTTGCTGTATTGTAATCGACACATTGGGACCTTGAAGGAAAAAGGATATTAGCTTTTTGGCTGATGTAATCTCCTCGTTTTTCTTGCCCCTCAGCGTCGTTTGCCATCCAACGAGGTGCTTTTTGTACCATGTGACCGTATTCTGCAAAGGGCCCATTAGGAGTGTGTTATCCAAGAAGTAGTTCTTCATATCACATGAAAGCCAAATTCAATGATTGTCGCATTTTTGTTTCAAATATTTTATAGTAAACACATTGCTTACCTCGATCGATGTGAATTTTCCGCCCTTAGTTGCTTCTTTTGGCAGTAGTTCAGCCATCTATTCCCTGCAAAACGTTTCAAATTTTTCACCGTTTTCTCCAGCTTTTTGCTGTCGATATTTTGTACAATGACGTCATTGGTACAAATATACTCATAGCCTGTTTACATGATGACGTCAGACTTGCTTATTTCACCAAGCCTCTGTGCGGTAGTTTTTTTTTTTTCAAATTGACTTCAGTGGGAATTCTAACAATTCCAACACTTGCCTTGTGGTAAAAAATAGCAGGTCTGACGTAAACAAGCATAGGTCAACGCTAGCAGGTTGTGAATTGTTACTCAAAGATAACCCGCCTCTTTCAAGTTTGAACTAGCAGAACTACACATGTACTTCTTTCGTTTGGGGTTGTAAAAAGACTATACATTCAGCTGCCTTCTGGTTTTATTTACAAACTATTAACTAATTATTGTATGTTTTATTTTTGAAAGGTTCAAAGATGATTCCATTCTGGAGTTGGCTTCAAATGGGCAAAGATCTTATTCTTATAAGCTTGCGATATGTTGTCGGAGCATGGAGAATTGAACCAATGAAGCTTAAATCTCAATAGGTTTTTCAAGAGCAACCAATTTTTGTCAAAGACAAGTTACCTGTTTTCGAATAGTTTTAGCAGATGAATTATTTTGATATCTTGAATAGAGATATTGTTTTAGGAAAATTGAGGCAAAACCTTTTTTGCCTTATTATGAAGAATTCCTTCTTTATTGAAAATACCGACTAGTCAGCACCCGTTCGTGGTATCTCCGCCATCTTATAAACCAACATAACTCTTTTCTTGTTGCCAACACGAGTTCACAGTATCAGTGGTTTAATTATAAGATCAGACAGGCGAGGTTTTTGAACTCATTTATAAACCTAATATAAGCGAATTATCTGTCTGTTAGACAATAAACCGGCATTGTAGTAATCCGATTTATAAATTTAAAGAGATTATTTATCTCAGATACAGGTTCGTTTGCCAGAACATGCAAAGTATATTTACCTTGTTCTACTGGAACTTCATAGTACAGGCGATTCCAGAAATTATTTCAGCCGCAAATGACTTTTATTATAATAACAGAAACCCATAAGGGGTTAAAGCTCTTATGGGTTTCTGATAATAACCTATAATGACTTTCAGTTCTTTCACTTACGCATTACTAGATACTAAGGGTTGGTTATTTTAACGAAGTCTAACTTAGAACGCGGTTTAAGAAATCTTTGGACCTTCAGATCTCTTCCTTGGTGGGTTAATTTAAGAAGATAAATGCTTTTCTTGTCTACACTATATGCTGTAATGAAACTGTTCACGACAATTGGTGTTTATATAAGAGCGTTGGGTAAACTGAAAATGACTTAGAACGCGGTTTTGTTAAACACTGGTTAAACCCCATTTACATAACCGGCCTAAGTCATAGTTTCCGTTGTTTCTGCTGTGTACTACATAAAACATTGTTCATCATAACAGTCGCAGTATCAACTTACGTTAGTTTAAAACCCCTTTAAGTCCCGAGATCTACATACAAATTCTCCAGACTAATCTTCTTCATATAGCAATTAGTCAAGAGAATTTGATAAAAGATCAAAGAATTTCCTCTTTGGTGATCATTTTATCAATTCTAAGAACTTTTTCTCTTGATTTTGTATTTGTTGTGTTGGAGAATATTGATGTTGGTCACTCTTCCGCACACCTCGTGTAGTGGAAACCTCTAGCGATAAAAATGACGTGGTGCTAGTTCTACCTGACCTGGCTTGAAATTTCTGGAATTGTATCTCTAAGGGTTCTCAATTATTCAATAATCACCTTTACGATTTAGGGATCCTTTAGAGTGTTGAGACGCCCAGTGACTCGAGGTATTAGCGGTAGCAAAGAGAGGATTCTCTCTTAGTGTCAGTTAATGTGTTGTTTTAAATTCACGTTACCTTTCTGTTTAAGGGGTGCCCGTCCAAAGTCAGTAAAGGTAGTTTCTAAATTCTTTATTTTCGGAATCAAAAATTCTTGGCTGCCTACACGTGTCATATGCCGATAGTTTTCACTCTTCCAAAGTTACCTTTCTACCTTGTCAATTTTCACAATTACTGGAGTAATAACTAAAAATGCAAAGAAAATTATTTGAATATTTCATGGTAATGAAATATTAAGTATTAAATGGCTTATTTTAATCTTCTTTACGTGATCTTCATTAAGTTATTTTTAATCGGTTCTGGTTTACTGTTAAAATGAATCAATTGTTTGAAAAGATAAATCTATTAGAATAAAAAAAAATTGCTTTTTTGAGAACTCGTTTTATCATTATGATTATTACATTATTAACCTATTCTTATTATGATTATGATTATTATTGTTATGATTATTATTATTATTATTATTAATATTAATATTTTCTTTCCTTCTGTCTGGAGTCTGCATTTTGGCGGGAAACAATGAAATGATTGTATGACACAGGGGGGTGAACTTGGTAGTTTGTTTGTCCTAATGAGCTTGGCCATTGTGACGACACGAAGAGAGAAGCGTGAAGGCTTTTGTACATTATGCTTTTGTCCCCCCCCCCCCCCCCCCCCCACTAAAATGCTCCACCTTAAACGCTCCATTTTTTTCGCACTAAATTACTCGTTCTTTCCAAATAAAATGCTCGATATCGTATCGGTAGAACTGTAAAGAAAAACAAAACTTATGTGTTCGTTTCCATAGTCATGTTCCCTCAAAGGTCCTCTTAGTTTTGGTATTGAAATCCTTCTATTCTTCGTAGTCATTGTCGTCGTTTCTCTCTCGGGGGAGCGTGAGAAGGGCAGGGTGGAGTTCTTATTTGAATGAGAGCACTATTCAGTGACTATTTTGAGCTATGGCAGTGGAAATAGTCCTTCTTCGCGACTTATCACTAAATATTTTTATTATGACGATGATTATTTTTACCATTTGTTTTTTATTATTACTATTTGTTAATTGTTTTTCTGCCTGTGGGCCTTTGACCTCAATTCACCGCTGGTATGTATATTGATATTGAAGAGCGGTCTGCACCATGTGTTAAACGAAAGAAAAACACTCAAAAAATATATGCGTAATATTCTTCTCCTCCTTAAACCTGTTAAAGGGGCTATATATGTCACCAGGATATTATTGCTGTTTCAGGTTAATCCTTTGCTAAAGTCATTAATTAGTGCATTTACCAAAACAAAAAATGACTTTGTCGCTGCCATAACTAAGGATTGGACTGGCATGGTAATGGTTGGTCGTTTTAAGTCAGTGATCCCTCTTTGGAAAATTTTCCGCGCTTCATCTTTGGGTCTACAGGGCACTGAACAGCAGCTTTTTGAGCTAGGAGACGATTGCTGTTTAAACTCATTTCAAGGGGGCTTGTCTTTTTAAAAAGCTAAAAACGTGTCTTGATCAATTGAGATTCCAAAATTATAAATAATGGTCCAGTTTTGATATTTCATACTGTATTTAGCTATTGAAACTGTTTCCAATCGTCTTCTGCTAATGGCAAGGATGCTGTTTATGTAGGGTAAAGGTTCTTATTAATGACATTAGCACAGAATTGACCTAAAAACAACAGTATATCCTCGCCTCGTGATACAGCCCCTCAAAGTTAGGGAACCGTTACTCTGGGATAAACTATTTAGACCCTAATTACGCTAATCGGGCTGAAAAGATAATTTAGTTTAGATAAATAAATACAAGATAAATAAATAAAACGGATCTGAAGTCACTCACTAAAGGTATGTTCCTCGAGATCAAAAAACCCGCCAATGAGTCATTAGGCTGGTAGGGCTGTGGCCTCGCAGTACTGGTAAGCTGTGGTCTCACAGTTCCGACCTGATAGATGCGGAAAAAGAGAAAGCTTCAATAGGCCGGCTGGCTCATTCTAGATCATCGGTTGAGATGGGAAAGATGTTTCTACATATTTTTGCATTATTGTGGCCTAAATGTTTATAGACAAAGGTGAAAACACATGTTATTCAACAATTAACAAGCTAAACCAACACGAGGACGTATGCAAATTTCCTAAGTTAAATCTGAGGGATATTAATTCTCTAATGTGACGGACAAAAGAAACTTAATGCTTTAAACTATAACTCATCGTGACTAAAACGATGGCCGTAGTAAACAGTGTGTATATCTTTAGAGATTTAGTCGATCTTTCAAAACTCCAGGAAATTTACCCCGAGAAAAATAGGGCGAAAATGTTCACCCACCGGCCGGAATGGGGCCAGCCGACAATCTACTCAGTGAATGCTGTTTCAGAATATTAATCTCCAAGGTAAACACTTGTTACACACCTCACAATACTTATTACAAATGACCCACAATCTTAGATAACATAAATTAGTGCATTGTAGTATATTGGTCGCGTTTCATTGAGTGCTTTACAGCTTTGTGAAATTTAAGATTAATCAGGCGCCGCAAACTTCTCTCTTTAATGTTTTTTTTCTTCTTTTCTTTTTCTTTCTTCGAGGCAGCAAAAGCAATTTCCTAAGTTAAATTGCGTTAACCGTTAAGAATTTGTCCTTTGTGCTCATTAATCAGACAGAGGACATAACACCGGAAGCAATCAAATAGCATTACACTACCGCGGAGTGTCCACTTCCGAGAAATCCTAGACATTTTTTATTTTCCTGAGCAACAACTTAAAAGTCCCGCAATTTTCTGGTGGTTTGTAACTACTGCATCAATTAAAAAGGAAATTAGAATGAGCGCAAAAATTATCATCGCTATTCAAATCGAGCACTTTGAGCTCCAAAAAAGCGCTGTCGTGATACGCACCGGGGGGTTGGGTGTCTACCCACAAAAAAGCACCAACAAAATATCTATACTTATGGGAGGGGGTAGAGCGATGACATTGAAAATTGTGCCCTTGTTGCAAAATAAATAAGAAGACTCAATAATTGAAAAAGCAAATGTTAGTTTTCATAATTTTTGGTCTTCCAAAGTAATTGTTTTTAAAAACTGTCAATCGTCAATTTAGCTTTCCGTGCCGAGAGAAAATCGTCTTACCCCTAGCCCCTTTGACAAAATTACAATATCTCCGTTGAAAGCTTGTCACGTTGTCAGACTTTCCAGACATCATGTCGCCAGTACATATGACGTCACTACAGCAAAAGCCTCGCTCATGAACAAGGAACACAATTTTAGCGAGAGAACAATTAGTTTACGGTCTTCACTAACGTTTGTGTTTTGTTCTACGCTCTTTCGGAGCTCGTTGATCGAAGTGTCGTTAACGGGTGAGGAAGCAAGTTAAGCCAGGAGTTGTCGCCACATTGGCGAGGTTGTTTATTCTTCTACAGGCGACGCCATTCTGGCGCCAGTGGAACATTTGATAGTTCGGAGTGAGAGGTTTGGCGGAGCTTTGCTCGTCGTGTTTGCATTAACACTCTGGCAACTATAACGTTTAAGCCGTAATTTACTACTGTTTTTTCGTCATTTGTAGAGAAACAGCGTGTTGCGGAGCCAAACAGGCGAAAAATTAAGTTTATTTGGGAGAAGAAAGTAAATCTGACCAAGATGACGACTATGGCTTCGCTCTTCTCGTTCACCCCTCCTGCCGTGAAAAGACTGCTTGGTTGGAAACAGGGCGACGAAGAGGAGAAATGGGCGGAAAAAGCTATTGAGTCTTTGGTAAAGAAGCTAAAGAAGAAGAAAGGCGCCCTTGAGGAGCTGGAAAATGCACTGTCAAAGCCGGGTCAGCCGTCAAAATGTGTGACAATCACTCGTAGTTTAGACGGGCGCCTTCAGGTCTCGCACAGGAAAGGTTTGCCGCATGTAATTTACTGTCGAGTATGGCGATGGCCCGATCTTCAAAGCCACCATGAATTAAAACCGTTGGATTGTTGCGAGTATGCTTTTGGGCTGAAACAAAAAGAAGTCTGCATTAATCCGTATCACTACAGACGAGTCGAAAGTCCTGGTAGGTTTAAACTTGGTATTTGTGAGTTGAAGAGGCTTTTTGTGATGAATTATAAAGAAAAGACTATAAAAGAACGAACCACTTAAGTGCTTTAAGATTTAGTGCACTGTTTTATTCTTTATTCCTTTCTTTTTTAATTTTCATTAGGCTTTTTTGTGTAATTGAAAATGTCGGAGATCACGAGAACCATGCAACATACATGTATGCTACCTGACTTTGCAACATTAGAGAAAGACTAAAAACCAATGAATATTTCCTGTTCTCTCTTCGTAGTTTTACCGCCAGTACTCGTACCAAGACAAAGCGAGTATCCAAGACCGGCACCGCCGTTGCCTTCTCCATTTAGAAGTGTCGATGATCCACCTATGCCCTACAATGCTTCATATCCCTTTTCAAATCGACCAACTCAGCTTGAACACAGTCCTGCAAGCAGCTTTGACATGCCAGGTGGGTATAGAATATCTGCATAGTTTTTTTTCTAAATATATCCCCATGGTTCCCATTTTTAAATGCCAAAAATCATGGCTTAACAAAAATCCCAATATTCCATACTGTATTAGTAATAGTTTATTATTATTAATTACTGAAATTAAATGGCACCGCTAAATATATTAATAATATTGTTGTTGTCATGAAAAACTTCAATGGTCACATAACCATTTTATCCTGGGGGAACAAAGTTTTTGCTGCTTTGGCTTGACCAAAATCTTTCAGGTTGCAATTGGGCAAGGGCAAATTATCTGTAACCTCCACTTATTTGAAGTCTTTCCTCACTCTAGCATCTATGCTTTGATATTGATGTCACTTTTCTCCGAAGAATTAAGAGTAATGGAATGTGTAGTTCGTCTTCCTTATGCATACTGGGCAAAACATTTTTAGACAATCTTTATTTTGGCCTTTTTTGAAGGTCAAGATACCTTGATATAGCACTGAAAATGCAGATATATTGGTGTGGGTCAGGAATTTTCAAAGTAACTGTCATCCAAATACAAGTCACTGCGTGACTTTCAGCAATATAGTTATTGTTTTTGAAGGAATAAATATAGAACTGGCAAATCATAAAGACAAGAGTTTACACTGAATCTGATGGAAAATCATAGTGTTGCAGTTTTCTATCATTGTTTGGGTCATGTTTGGATAATATTATTAACTACCTGTTTTTGAGGAAAAAACCGCAAGTTTGTTATTGCTCCACTTAATTTGAGGATCATTGATCAATATAACTAATCATTATCCAGGTATTAAATTAGAGCAGCCAGTCCTTTTTCATGCTCTGTCTCCCTTTGAATCATGTACTCTGTTGTTCCACTAAAACATGTTTTAAAATTCAAGACTTTTTTGTTGTAATGAGAGAGAAAGAAGTTATGGACCGGAACATATATGTTTTATTTGATAATCGTTTGTAATAATGTACTGTTAATCACATGTACATGTACATATTTAAGCCATGATCACTAACAACCATAGTCATCAAAGTCTAACCAAAACATTTAGGTGCAAGCTGACCCTAAGTTGTAATCTTGGTTCATTTGAGGTTTACATAGCCTAAATTTCAGCTGTCTCGTCATTTCCTTATGTCGCAAACTGCAAAGAGAGACATCTGAATCGAGAAGAAGCTAATGCTAAATTTAGGAGCTGTACAAGCAAAAGATCCATCCAGCCATACAGTTGACAGTTTGAACATTTAATACAAGTTTTGAGGGAAACAATACAAATGACTCTCTAGGCTGTAGACCTAATCCTGGAGAAATTGATTTCTTTGTTTATGATTAAAAGGTATACCATTTGCCATGAATTAGGCAAAGGGTAGTTGACGTCACTGGACTGCATTAGCAGCTTGTTGATTGAGATGCCTCTTGGGAGTTTTGGCTCTAGGAGAAGGCTTAAGTTCAGGCTAAGGTTTAAAGAGAAAGAAAAATTTATCAAAAAAGATAGCAATATTACATTCCTGCAAACATTTTTTCCATGAATGGTCTAATTCAGCTTTAAAAGCCAAAGGTTTAGCATAAAAGAGAACAGCAGATCTTCATTAGATTTCGTATGCACATATTGTAAGTTCTAAGTTTAACAGCAGGAAGATCGGAAGTTGATGTACTCTAACTTTTAAAATTGTTCAATAAAAGTTCAGTGCAGCGTTGGCCAGTTTTGACGTATTATAAGCAGAAAAAACTCTTGTAAACTCTGCTTTTTTTAATGTCAAACCGGTGTCCAATAGTAAGTGTATCAAGGATTATAATATGAGTACTTTTTACTTTTTTAACGTTAAACCGGTGTCCAATAGTAAATATATCTAGGACTGTAATATGAGTACTTGCTAGTGTTGTTGAGGGAAACCCTGTGGTGCACTTAATAAGGTATCATCCAGGACAGAGCAATAGTACTCTTAGCTACTGGAATGCTTGCATGCCAAAGTGTGATGCATGGCCGGTCATGTAGGCCATCTTGGCTTTGCATTCACTTGACTTGCTTGCTCATATGAATGGTTCTCTGTAATAAGGTCCTTTTTTTTGTTCAGACACACCTACTGGCTATATGTCTGAAGATGGTGGCTCACCCCGCCCAGTTGACCCCAATTCCATGGATGTTGATACTGTGAATTCACCGCCATCTGTGTCGCATCAACAAGGTGGGTGTGAATCAATGTTTAGTTCAGTCTTGAACAATTTTTTTAATGATTTAGAAAGGAGGCAATTGACCTTCTCAGAAGGATTGACATAGAATGTAATCATAATAATTCAAGTGGTCATCTACCTTGACTCGAGGAAAATAATTATTGCTGCGGAGCGACCGAAGGGAGCGAGCAGCAACATAATCAGGATTTAAAGGAAATATATAAGTTGGGACGAATTCTCGAATTTATCACTTTTTACCACAATGCATTGCATTTAACCACACTTTTTACCACAATGCATTGCATTTAACCAGAGTGCATTGCGCCACGAACAACTCAAAGAAAAACACGGGGAAGTTCGGTGGGTGAGAGAGTGGATCGTTCGCTGCTCAGACTTAGAGTTTTCTTTGTGGCAAATTTTCTACAGCACGGTTAGAGGTCTTACCAAATTTCAGGAGTCTTTCAGACGAGTACGATGGGTAACTTGGGGATTGGATTTCAATTCAAGAGCCTTTGACTCGTCCAGGTGTTAAACCTGACGAGAAGATGAGCATTTGCTCTTCGACTCCGCAACATGGGGTATATACAAATTCCAGCTTGCTAGAAGGTGATGTGAAAGTGAGAAAATGTCATGCAGTGCTATTCTTAAGAAACTGTATGAGCCGAAAATGGATGTGATTTTGACCATTCGCTTCAAAATAACAGCGGAAATCGAGATAACAAAACATATGTTTTGTGTCCTACTTTACGGACAAGGACGTGTATCGGCGTTTTGAAAAGCATAATTATGTTCTTTCATTCATTCATTGCCATGGAGTATGCGTTTACATTGTTTTTTCACTGTTAATAGCTCGGTTAATGCGGCTGGCGATCATCTTGCCAGCGGAAGTTTCATGAAAAAGGAATAAAATCAAGACTTTTCCTAACAATTGTGTTATCAGCCTCTGTGGTGTAGTGGTTAGGTGTAGTCGTGTCGAGTCGAAGGGGCCGCGTTCAAGTCCCACCGAATTCGTAATTCCTTCTTTCTTTTTTTTTTCCGTTTTTTGTGTTGTTGTTTTCTATAAATATATAGCTAAATAACTGTTACTTAATAAAGTGCAACAAACAGCAAGAAAAGTGTTGTGTTTCCAGAGAAAATATCGTGCACCGTATATTAAATATATGGATAAACAATCAGAATTTCTATTATTTCCTACAATTTATTGTAGGAAAACCAGAGTTATAACCACTTGATCATTTTCTAAACAACGTTCCCACGAGTTCTTTCTATAGACTGATAGTAAATATTCTAGTACTTTCCAACATGTAAATAAGACATTCAATGTCATTTTCGATTCTTTTAAGTCTCACTGCCTAACTAATGCCAGACAGAATGTGCCGCAGCATTACTATCTTTTAGATACCCTAGTTATATTCTACACTGTAAGCAGGGTTCTCGATTGGATTTGAAGTGATTGTCTGCTCAACCTTGACTAGGAGGCTGTGACAAACAGAAGGGCCATATACTAGGGAGGGAAAAGCAGCAAATAGAATATAAAGTAAGTGGCTACAAATTCCAAGTAGGCAGCGATCAATCACCAGGTGCTGGCTTCTATTGAGAACACAGCTGTGGAAGCCTTGTGAGCATAGCCATTGTATGTGAGTTATTTTAGGTGTCGTTTCTTGCTTAGGATGTAAGAATGTGAGGAACTGCTTTGCTGTTGTAGGCTGTGTAGTATCCTCAATAACTGTATGTTGAGGTCACCAGAGCTGTTGTTAGTTGGACCAGCTAAATAATGCTATGTTTATTTTTTTCAGATTTTTCTCATGCAACTGCAATCAACTACCAGGAACCCTCCTCATGGTGTTCTATATCCTACTATGAATTGAATAACAGAGTTGGTGAACAGTTCCATGCCCACTGCACTAGTGTCGTTGTTGATGGATTTACCGACCCCAACACTGCAAACTCAGAAAGATTCTGCTTGGGACTGTTATCAAATGTCAATCGTAATTCAACCATTGAAAGCACAAGACGACACATTGGGAAAGGTGTGCATCTGTATTATGTTGGAGGAGAGGTTTATGCTGAATGCCTCAGCGACTCAGCCATATTTGTGCAGAGTAGGAATTGTAACCACAGTCATGGTTTTCATCCAACAACAGTTTGCAAGATTCCATCAGGCTGCACTTTGAAAATTTTCAACAACCAAGAATTTGCTCAGCTGCTTTCTCAGTCTGTCAATTATGGATATGAGGCTGTTTATGAGTTAACAAAGATGTGTTCAATCCGCTTGAGTTTTGTCAAAGGCTGGGGAGCCGAATACCATCGACAAGATGTAACAAGTACTCCATGCTGGATTGAAATTCACCTTCATGGCCCTTTACATTGGTTAGATAAAGTCCTTAGTCAAATGGGTCCACCAAGAAACCCAATATCTTCTGTTTCTTAAATTGGACTTTAAAGGCTTTGATGTTTCTTAATTTTTGTGTTCTGTTCGGTACTCTTAACTCAGACTGCTTGACTCAAATAGGAGACTTTTCAGTTTTTTAGCTAAGCTCGAGAAAAGTTTTATATAGAAGCTGCTTAGAAATTCTGTGATCAAGTTTTGCTTGATTTGAAGCCTTTTTTTATCAAAGCTGGGTTAAAGTTACTAACTGCTTGAAAAGGTTGCAATCAGGTATTTTTTTTAAAGATGTGCAAAAGTTGTGAGCTACTTGAAAAAGTGACGATCAAGTTGTGTTACAGTTTGTTGATAAAATTATGCATGGTTGGCTCATATGTTGCTCTTTTTGAATTATTATTATACCACATTTAAGCAAAGATCATTGTTTAATATTCTTCTGTTAATGAACCTGTACATTTGTTAACGTTTTATTTTCCATTTACATGTAGCATCTGTCTTGTATAACCAGCTGTGCTTCAGTGTAATGTAAAATTCACTAACAATAATGGTGTTATTATATCTCATAACTTTTATTCATTGTTTCAAACTAGGTAGTTATCATTTAGTACAAATCTCAGAACCCTTACCTCCTAAAAATGCCAAAAGTCAAAATCTTTAATTTTTTAAATTTTTGTAAAATATGATTGAAAATCTAAAAAATTAAACCTCTTCTGTTCATAACTGTGCACCTTCTCTAGAGGGAGCCCCTGTCCAAACCCATATCAAGATTTTCCACTCACAGCACTATAAATGGAAACCAAAATTAATGTGAACAACAGTTACTACCTTTTTGGGTGATAATTTAATATTTTCACCGGTAAATAATGTTGACATCTCTAGGAGGCAACCACTTGACGGTGTGTGGCAGGTTGCATATACCTTAAATTCAGAGGTAACTGCTAAAGTCTAGTGTTTTAAAAATAATATAATAGAAACTACTGGTTGAGGTCGAGTATGGCAATGACAACTTGAGGGTGGTACAAGACCTCTCTGCCATGTGATTTTTGTGCTATTCTTGCTAAGTTTTAAGGACGTAGTCGGCCTATTTCTTCTTCTTTTAGAGTACAAAATCTTGTGCCATTTTCTCCAGCTGTTCCAAAACTGCTGAGCTACTGTGCCTTCTGCTGTCCCTGACACCCGGGACTGTCAGCACTCTCTTATTTTTATTTTGAGTCGCATTAGATTGAGAGGAGGGGAGAGCCGCGACAAACTGCCCCAATCTCTCCTCCTTTTTTTCATGAAATTGCAGAATAGTACTTTTTCAATCGCTACTTACAAGAGTTTGGTCTGTATCATACACTGTAGTTAAACATTGCCGTGTGAAAGCACTCTCCATGCTTATGACATTTCATTTAAATGGTCACCGCACTATTTTATCGACAGATAAAAAGTTTGAGCTGTAGGTACTGGTTACAATAATTAAGACGGAATCCACCACGAAATTGAGTGATTTAAATTGTCAGTGGACAAAAACCTTGTACCAGATAAGTCAAACAATATTAAATTATTTTTTACATTTTTCAAGGGCTAAAGATGTAATTAGTCATCTGTAATAACACCAAAGAAAATTTGTCAAGGGAGCCTGAGAAAATAGATGTCAAATTTCTCAAAATGACATCTTACACATGAAATTTTAGCTGTGTTTTCACAATTCTTGTGAAATTTGACATTTATTTTCTTGGGCTGCCATGATAAATTTTCTTTGGTGTTATGACAGATGACTAATTACATCTTTAGCCCTTGAAAAATGTAAAAAATAATTTAATATTGTTTGACTTATCTGGTACAAGGTTTTTGTCCACTGACAATTTAAATCACTCAATTTCGTGGTGGATTCCGTCTTAAAATTGTTATGCAAACAATCCACTCTTTAGACTAATGAAAAGCTGTAATTCTATTTGTTTACTGTCAGTGAAATGAATCTTGAAACCAATCTGATTGTTTTGGTCAGCAACGAAGATTGGGATAAAAGGATCAAAGCCTCTGGGCAGCGATCATGAAATCATAATAAAGTAATTATGAGGAAAACAAAGTCGTTTAGTTGTAGGTTAAAATTGATATTTGAATCAGTAACATCTCTGCTAAATGGACATCCAGGGACGTCTCCAACTGATGTTGTCCAGAAACTGGGGTGTTCCTATCATCCTTCCTGCTTTGCAACCATGCGACAAGGCATATGGTATTCAAAGCACTAACAAAATGCCTTTTAAATCAGAGTACTAAAGTAATGACATCATAAAAATGAAATTTCTGAAATTATGGGATTTGTCAGGATACTCTGAAAGAACAATGTCCAAGAGGCCTACTTACCAAAAATGAGCATTTCGGGGCAAATTGTCTCTGAGCAGGAGCCCATGTTAGCCGGTTATACTCAGAAAACTCCATATAAACCCTTTAAATTTAGAAGGGTTGTATGGAGTGTGCTAAGCATAACTGGGCTACGATCTCAGAGACAATTTGCACCGAAATGCTCATTTTTGCCAAGTAGGCCTCTTGGACATTGTTCTTTCAGAATATCCTGACAAATCCCATAATTTCAGAAATTTCATTTTTATGACGTCACACTTTAGTGCTCTAACTCGACTTTTCGCGACTTTGATGCGCCCAAGCTATTATCGTTCAGCGGAGAAACTCATGCGCACTTGGCCTTTGCGTTTAGATGACGTACAACATGCTACCTACCCACCCCTCCCTCTTGTAGTTGATTTGCCATGACGGACGCCATGACAAAGGGATTTTCCGGCAAAGTGCCCTTTCCTTCCGATTCTTCTTAGTGAATTTATCACTAGCAAAGCACAACGAAATCATCTAGTGGGTAATTCTTTCGATCAGAGCGTTGAGTACACAAAACAGTGTACCTGAAACAAAATGGCGAACATGGCGTCTTTGTTTTCATTCACTCATCCAGCTGTTAAAAGGCTTCTTGGTTGGAAACAAGGTGATGAGGAAGAGAAGTGGGCAGAAATTGCCATTGGATATTTATCCAAGAAACTGAAAAAGAAAAAGGGTGCCCTTGAGGAGCTGGAGAAGGCATTATCCAGCCCTGGCCAGCAGTCAAAATGCGTCACCATCCCTCGGAGTTTAGACGGGCGTATTCAAATTTTACATAGGAAAGGTTTGCCGCATGTAATTTACTGTCGAGTATGGCGATGGCCTGATCTTCAAAGCCACCACGAGTTAAAACCGTTGGATTGTTGCGAGTATGCTTTTGGGCTGAAACAAAAGGAAGTCTGCATAAATCCGTATCACTACAGACGAGTCGAAAGTCCCGGTGAGTGTTCAGATTGATAGCTCTGATCTGAAAATTCTAATTCGTCTGAGGAAATCTATGGACACCAAGCTAAGCGACTCAAGTAGAATCCCGATTTTTCGAATTTCCAGTACCATGAGAAAAGCAAATTGGTTTGAATTATCGGGGAGGTGTGAAAAATCAGGGGTAAAATTACAATGTTTGACTGGAGAAGAGAAGTTAGGTTGTGATCGAATTATTGGGAATTTCGAAAAACACAGGGCTCAAGAAATCGATGTCAACAGGGCTATTTATACGAGGAAAAATAAGACGCATCTTTCATCAGACATGTCCTAATTAAGATACAAACTATCTCGTATAAATGGCACATTAAGACGGGACTTAGCTAAGACGCATCTTACCAAAGAACAGGTGTTAGGGGCTGTTCTTAGATGAGATGCATCTTAGCTAAAGTTCAGACAAAATGTGCCGTTTATACAGGATAGTTTGCCTCTTATTTAGGATGTGTCTTTTGTGAGATGGGTGTCATTTTTCCTCGTATAAACAATCAATCAATCAATTTATTTATTAACGTCAATATGTGGGATGGGGTTGCCCTGATCATCTGAGCCAGAGGCTCGTGTATAAATGCATGCTCATGTATAAAACGGCCCTAATGTTGCTATAACACTGACAGTTTTTGATGTCCATTCTTGGAAAATGGCACACGCAAGAGAAAAACAAATTTCAGCATCGCGTCATTGCCATGGTCTCTTCTCTAGTCCACTATTGCTCTCGACCAATCAGCTCTCAAGGAATCACTCAAGATTGTACTAAAAATTAATTGCAGACTTTTTAGAGCTAATTTGAGTGCGGGTCTCTGTTACAGTGCGACTACTGTAACTGGGGCCACTTACATGTAGACAAAGTTGACCAATCAGATTGCAGGAAAATTACAATACGTTCCGAGAAAGTTGGCTGTAGGCTAATCAGCAGCTCATTAAAAAACAATGAGTTACTCCAAGCACAAATTTAAATATCAATGGCAAATGTTTTTCTAGAAAGCAAAATGCTTCACCAGACAATGTTTTTCTGTTCAGTACTTTACTCATAACACCCGGGATACACTTCCTTGTTTTACCTATTTCTTTGCTACCATTACCGCCCTTTGCAATAACATAAAGAATCTAACTAATGTCTACAACTTTTGCCTCAGTCATTCACTTTAACAGACCTCTCAGGAAAGGAATGCCTTCTTCAGCGGGTTCAAAAGGTCACATCTGCAGGTTGTGATTTGGATCCCTGTTGTTTATTTTGATCATGATTGAGAACTAACTTTCCCAGAATGTATTGTTGTTTTTCTGTAATCTCATTTGTCAACTTTGTCTAGATGGTCCTGTGGTTATAGTAGTCACACTGCAATTACATGCCACAGTAAGTTAAAGACTTTGTACAGTTAACTCCCTCCAAGACAGACTGTCATCTTCGGGACCAGCACTAATAAATGTGTCCGTCTTAGAGAAACGTCAGTCTTATAGAGTTGAGTCAACTTAATGGAATATAGAAAGGCAGGGACCAACTCTGGGTGTCTGTCTTACTGTGGTGTCCATGTCCATCTAGTAGAGGTGTCTGTTAAAAGAAAGTTGACTGTATCACGTATTGTATCCATCTTATAGAGAGTCAACTTAAAGGAATGTAGAAAGGCAGAGACCAATTATTTTGGGTGTCTGTCTTAGCAGAGGTGTGCATTAAAAGAGAGTTGACCGTATCGAGGACCATGTAGGTTACTGGAGGGGAAAGGAACAAAATAGGGAGGAGAGAGACCTCCCCCCTCTTACTGGGATAATGCCACTCAGCCCTGAATTTTTTGTGTATATTGAAGTGAACAGAGAACAGCATTCTACAAGTATTTTGCAGGATGGAATGGAAAAACCTTCCCAATTTAACTTTTTCTGGCATGTTCTTGTCTTTTTAAGTTTTACCACCAGTCCTGGTTCCAAGACCGAACAGTGCATACCCCAAGCTTCCTCCTCCATTACCATTCAGAAGTGCTGAAGAACCACCAATGCCATACAATGCTTGTTTTCCATTTAAAACATCTCATCAACCTCAACCAAATCACAGCCCAGCCATGTATGTTCCAGGTAAAGTATATTCCTTGCAACTGTACCTAGATTTCATCATAAGTAGCCTGAGAAAATAGCCGACATTTTGGAATGCCACCACTGTTTTCCCTGCGAGATTACATCTGAGAAACGAGTGGAGAAATTCCATTGGATTAAGCAAATTTCCGACCAATCAGAAGCACTATCAAGATCTGGGTAGTGACGCGTCATCAGTATGGAAGTTTGCACTCGTTTCTCAGATGTCATTTCGTGGAGAAGCCACTGGTTGCGTCACAAAATGTTGGCTTTTTACTCAGACTACATCATAAGCTTTTTATGTTTTTAACTCCAACCATAGATAGGCAGGTCTATTCATTAATTTTTGTGAGCATACACTTTAGGGAGTGGTTTTGCACTCCTTTTAGCATTGGGGTATCTGTAACTTGAAAATGATTAGGCACTGACAAAATGAATAATGTAAGTACTACTATACCATTTTAAATTTCTGCTGAAGAGGTTTTTATTTGACTGGTCATACCATAGGATTTTGTCCACAGACTCAGAACTACAGATTAAATACGTAGTTTCATGTGGAAATGCTGAAGAGGTTTCATTTGAATGGTCACACCATAGGATTTGGAGCACAGACTTAAAAGTTACAGCTACATATACTAAGTTCATAATACCATGTGGAAGTACTGCTGAAGAGGTTTTGTTTGAATGGTCACACCATAGGATTTGAAGCACAGTTCATTGTACCATGTGAAGGTACTACTGAAGAGGTTCCATTTGAATGGTCACACCATAGGATTTTAAGCACAGTTCATTGTACCATGTGAAAGTACTGCTTAAGAGGTTCCATTTTAATGGTCACGCCATAGGATTTGAAGCACAGACTTAAAAGTTACAGCTACCTACTAAGTTCATAGTACCATGTGAAAGTACTGCTGAAGAGTTTCCATTTGAATGGTCACACCATAGGATTTGAAGCACAGACTCAAAAGTTTCAGCTACATACTAAGCGCATAATACCATGTGAAAGTACTGCTGAAGAGGTTCCATTTGAATGGTCACACCATAGGATTTGGAGCACAGTCCATTACATGGCTCCTTCATTCATTCTGGGAGCGATTCTTTTACCTGTTAAGACTTAACAGGTAGAAGGACGATGCAGTTAAAACATACAAGACTTTAAAAAACCTAAAGAAATGGTCGCAGATTGAAGTAATTAGCCTGCAAGCAGAGTCACTTGTGTGAGTTCAGGGATAATTGCTTTGCATGTGAGAAGAATGGGTTGAGTAAAAGTCACTTTTCCTTCAAAATAGCAGCAAGTTTGTTAAGTTCATTTTTTTTTTTTGTAGAATCACCCAAAAGTTACATCTCTGAAGATGGTGGTTCTCCTTGTCCTGTGGACCCAAACACCATGGATGTGGATTCAATGAGCGCTCCACCAACAATGGTCAACAACCAGCCAGGATGTAGGTTATTTTATTAATTGGAAATTAATGTTTGTGTTACTGTGACACAGACAAAACCATGAATACCAGAAATATGATGTTATTCCATTGTTAAAAAAGGCCAATCAGACATGAGCAATCTAAACTGCAAGTAGCAAATGGTAATTAATGAGTTTGTGGTGGTTTGGAGGTTTGCTTGTGTGTCATGAACTTTATTGAGCTATTTTGAAAAAAAAATAGCTTTTGTGTCATTGTTCTGAGCATATTTATCTTTGTGGCTTTTTGTGTTTGTATATATGTAAATGTGCCCATGTTTTTTGTTGGTCACTACACCAGTGATGTTTGTGGCATATACATTGTGTTATGTCACTTAAGCTCTTATACTTCATGATTTTTGTTTCCTCTTAGATTTATCTCATGTTACACCAGTGAACTACCAGGAACCCTCCTCATGGTGTTCTATATCGTACTATGAATTGAATAACAGAGTTGGTGAGCAGTTCCATGCCAACTGCACTAGCATCGTTGTTGATGGATTTACCGACCCCAACACTGCAAACTCAGAAAGATTCTGCTTGGGTCTGCTGACTAACATCAACCGAAATTCAACCATTGAAAGCACAAGACGACACATTGGGAAAGGTGTGCATCTGTATTATGTTGGAGGGGAGGTTTATGCTGAATGCCTTAGCGACTCAGCCATATTTGTGCAGAGCAGAAATTGTAACCACAGTCATGGTTTTCACCCAACAACAGTTTGCAAGATTCCATCTGGATGTACACTGAAAATTTTCAACAACCAAGAATTTGCTCAGCTGCTTTCTCAGTCGGTCAACTATGATTTTAAGACTGTGTTTGAGCTGGTCAAGATGTGCTCCATTCGTTTAAGCTTCGTCAAAGGCTGGGGTGCAGAGTATCACCGTCAGGACGTCACTAGTACTCCATGTTGGATTGAAATCCATCTGCGTGGTCCTCTGCAGTGGCTTGATAAGGTGTTATATCAGATGAGCACACCAGAAAATAAACCAACTTCTCATTCTTAACAATAACACTCAGGACAAGAAGTGTTTGTTTCATTAATCAAAGACTAAAATTATTAATATTTGTAAAATAATGAATAATAATATGGTTTTAGCCTAGTAGACAGGTCATAAGTAATTTGAATAGGATTGTGGTTACTGAGAGTAAATGAATTTTCATTTACCTGTCTCAAGGTCAATGTTATATTCAAGTGAGTGCTGTATTTATCAATGACATTTTATTGCTTGAACGATTATATCCAACCCACGTAGTAAAATTAAATAATAATTGTTTTAAATGATAGGTTTGCAGCAGATGTAAAACAAAAACATGCAAATTAAAAATCTTATCTGCTCTAGGTGACACTGCAAGGTCAGAGTAAAATAATTACCGACAGTATATTGAATAAAATATGTGGAATGCCTGCAGCAAGCAATATTTTATTTTATTATATGGAGGAGAGTGTTTTACTGGGAACTAAACCACTCGTAGATTCCATACGCCACTTCATCCGGGACCCGAGTGGCGTATTTTCCGTATGTCACCTTTGTGAGTGTCGTATCGTTCAATGACGTCTTGATTCCCGCCTTTTGCTTTTGTTGAAATGGTTTCTCCATATAATAAAAAGAACATTACACGTTGGCTCGAAGATATGAATTTTATATTCTCGTGGCAAAAACAATATCTCACTCGTTCGCTTCGCTCACTCGTGAGATATTGTTCTTGCCACTCGAACATAAAATTCATATCTTCTCGCCACCGTGTAATATCCTCTATTTATCTGATTAGTTTTATTGAAAAGTAATACTTTAAGTATTTACAGTATTTGTAACTTGACAAATAGAGACACTGT
The DNA here is from genome assembly GCA_964035525.1 of Porites cylindrica. Taxonomy (NCBI): domain Eukaryota; kingdom Metazoa; phylum Cnidaria; class Anthozoa; order Scleractinia; family Poritidae; genus Porites; species Porites cylindrica. The sequence continues at coordinate 34,759,797 of OZ037784.1, read as the reverse complement.
TAAATTTCACATTACATGGTTTTAGCACCTTTAAACATAGGGTAGTTAGTAGAGGGGACTGGTTGGGACAAACTGGCAAACATTGAAGTTGAAAACAATGGTGCAGTAGTTTATTTTGGAAGCTCCCTGACTCTGCACAATCCTTCGTTTTTTGTTTACAAATTGTGACTGAATAAATTAATGGTCAGTAAGTTGAAAATGATAGGAATGCTATTGAAAGTTGTACGCAGTCAGGTCCAAAAAGGCTAACAAAAACAGTTAACAGGTGTCACAACCATTCCACTTTGATAACTATGCTTTAAATTAAATTTTTGATAAAAACTAAAAGGTAATAAATTTAAAAAGGCTCCTATCCATAGACAAATTAAATAAAAAGCTAAGAATTGCTGGAGTCTTAATAGTATTTAATACTAAAGATTGTAGAGTACATTGAATAGAAACCTAACGTGTCAATGTGGAGGTTTACAAATTATCTGTTCTCAGGTGAAATCAGCGTGCAACCTAGTTTGATTCAACATTTCCTTTTATTTCCATGCCCTAAAATTATTATTATTATTATAGGAGCCAAAGGAAATTCTGGTTTAATCTGAGAATAGATTTGACCTACCATAACCTGCTGCTTATCAGCGCCCCCCCCCCCCCTTCCGCTCTGTTATAGGCCCATCCACCTGTAGACAAAAAAGTACACCTGATTATTAACTCTCTCCCCCCTGCCCTCTCAATATAAACCCCTCTTCAAAGTAATGTATTGAAATGAACTTTCATTGATATATTACAATGGCAAAACAAATTTGGATCAGAACTTGAATAGCTTGTTTTGAAGCTGGTTTTATTCTAGTTATAACCCCCCTCAAATGTAAGCCACTTCTGTTTAGAAATCTTCCTAAAACCCTGTGCGAAGATGTATAAGCCTAGTGCTTAATATAAGTGGCAGTTTCGTTACTTTCAAACTCAGAAAACCGTGAACACCCCGAAAATTTCAGGAATGTTGATTGTGTACTGACCAATCACAATAAAGTTCAGGATATGCAAGCAAACCTCAAACCACAAACGGCTTGTGGTTTAGTTACCTCGCACCTTATTGGCTTATTTCTCGCAACACAATAACATGCCATAAATATTTCTGGCATTCACGGTTTAGTGAGTTTCACAGAAACAGTATGCAATATAAGGGGTAAGACATTAAATATCTCATCTTAACAATTATAATTTAATAAAATTATACCATAATTTGTTAACAAAACACCCTGACAATACAGACAGCAGCTAAATCCCAGGCAAAAATAAATTACAGATGTTTGACTGAAACAAACTCCCGCTAGTATGCACTCTCGCTACTGTGGACACTAACTTGGGGTCTCTACAGTGTCTGCCATAAAGGAAGTTGACTGCATCTGGATCAGCTATTTGAATGAAAGTGCTGTGTTGAGTGATTGATATATCACATCACGGGACCATAAAATTTGCTTTGTCAATTGCATCTTTCATAGTCTTTATAAATGGATTAATACATGTGAATACTATTTTCTGGTACAACTCTTGTTCCATAACTATTTAAAAAAACAAGAGACAAACTCAGTGTAGAAAATATCAAGTTACTTCATTACTGGATAATAATTATTGAGAAAAATTCTTATGAATAATTTCTTAATTTTAAGCTAATAAAATAATGAAAAAGAACAATGGTTATTCTACTACACTGCTTTGTTCGGTCTGTTTACCCTGAACTCTGCCACTCTGCTCCCCACCCCATGTCCCACAATAATAAGCCATTTGACTTGCCTGTTCAGTACATTCCATGGGATACCCAGCCAACAATTCTCACGGGGCCAATGTGCTACTTGATACATATTGATGGAGGTGTACGTGCTACTAGGCCTTTAGAATCCTCACCTCATGTGCGAAATGTGCTAGCAAACCTACACTTTTCAATTTCCACTATATTTGATCAGACCATTCGTGGTTAGTCTGCTTCACAGCCATAATTTGTGTTATGCAACGCTCCCGCTCCTCCCCGCTAGTAGGGAAGAACGTTGCAGGGGCGGATCTAGGGGGAGGGTGCAGGGGGTGCGCACCCCCCCCCCCCCCCCTGAGATGACCTGCGGTTTTCTAATACAACTGGTATTCTGCAAAAAAAAATAAACTATGTGGTTTATTGATGTTGAAGTAGTAGAGCAAGAGACGAGTGCACCCCCTCCTAAAAAAAATCCTGGATCCGCCCCTGCGTTGCATAACAACACAAGTAATGGCATGGTAATGGCTGTGAGGCAGACTAGGTCATGGCCAGTTGGAAGAACATTGTGCAAACCACCATGCTATACTAGCTATACCCTGAGTTTTGTGCCACATAAAAAGCTTAACCTTACCCTTCCGCACACCTTTCAACTTTGCCCGTGGCTGCCGCCCCGCCCCAACGAGTGTCTGAATGAGCCCATTGCAAAGTCAGCGGCTATCACCAATCACTGTACGAAAGAAAAATGGCGGCCGATTTCAAGTGAGTGAATTGTTTTTTCACAACACGTGTTCTTGGTCAGTGCTGTTTTATTTCTCGTCAGTTATCTCTCTTTATTGTGTCCTTCTACAGAACTGCACAGCCTTTGGAATATTACAGGCAGTTTTTGGTAAGATCAAGTTGTAAATTACAACTAATTAAAGTGACTTCGGGACTTGGGAAAGTACAATTTTGTCAAACTTCAATGTTCTGATCTTTCAGAAACAGGATGTTCGACCAGATGGCCGTGCACTTTTGGAGTTTAGAAAAACGATCCTAAATGTTGGTAAGACGTACAGCAATCAACGTTCCATCTTTGAGCTGGGGAGGGTGAGATAAGCTTACATTATGCTCGAAAATTTGAGCATCGTGCTTTTGAGCGCCAGCCTCAAAACATCAGCATTATGCCTAAAATTATGTTCGAAAAGTACGTAGCATTATGTTCGACTGATATATATTTGATGCCCTTTCTATGCCTGCCGGAAAAAAAACCTCCATAAACCAGAAACACAACGTTTCATTGCATCAACTGCAAATTTACAAGAAATAAACGACAAATAAATTATGCTCAAAAACACTCAAAATGTCTTATTTCAATGGAACTCTCTATCGTTAGGATGCACTCTCTGATCAGTTTGCAGCCTGGGAAAATGATGCTATGGGGCAACTAAGCCCTGAAAGTAGCAACCAAGCCTTTGAATAAGTTAATTTCTAACTAAAAGCACTTGAAATTTAAATGTCTTATTACTTTTGTGGCGAAATATTGATTTTCTCTTTATCATTCATCACTTTATGCTTAACAACATGCCTGTTATGCTGGCATTATGTTCAGTGCTCCAACTTTGGCAAAATTTGCTGGTATACTGTATCTAACCCTAGAGCTGGGGGTGCTTCATATAGCATTGACTCACATGAGGCATTTCCATCTGGGATGTATCTTAAAAAAAAACATATATTCAGTGAGAGAGCATACGAAAGGAGTTGTTACTGCATGTAAGGGCGGCCATGATTACCAGCCTCTGGCAGTTTCCTATACTATAAGGTTGTCCCTTTCTCACCACCCCTCAAATATGCACTTATCTTCAGGCCAGGGCCTCTTGTTTGTCCAGATTCTTTAGCATGGCAAGTTCCTTGGATTTATGTAATCTATGGGACAAACTATCTTTCTTTTCACCTTTTATTTATTGTAAAGCTTGTGCTTTTTTCGTATAAATCTCATCCTTTTCTTATAATATGTGTTTTTCACAGGTTCAATATCGACAGCAGAGGGATCAGCTTTGGTGAAGCTTGGAAATACAACAGTTGTTTGTGGAGTAAAGGCAGTTAGTCATCAACATAGTGATTTATAAAACTTGTGTACTAAGGTTAATCAGTTTTGTTGGGGTAGGAATCAGGTCTGATCTGCTGACATGGTGCTGAAGTGAGTTTCACAGTCATGTGCAGAACTCATAAATCTGTCTTTTGTTGGGACAGTCATCAATATTGCGACGCCTATGCGGTGCATGTACATGTATTGAGGAAGTTACAGTCACTTCTGAATAGACATGCATGGTATTGGCCATGCAGAAGAAGACAGCAATGTTCAACCACAATATAAAATGTGGTCTGACTCTGCATGATTGTCAACATTGTGGTCGTACAGATTTGCAGTGCTATCAAAATGTTGTACTCCTCATTGTACTTAAATCTCTTAAAACAGTGAAACTTGGTTAATTATACCATTTTGATGTCATTGCCAGGAATTTGCTGTGCCAAGTCAGGAGAAACCTAAACTTGGATTTATAGGTCAGTTAAAGTTAAGGTAATAAATTATGATAGTCAACTAATTAATTTAAAGTGAATGGTATCTAATTTATTATAATTGAATTGAATATAGTTACTGTATTAATCATTATTAATTTTTTGAATTTGGTAAAATTGATCACACAGGACATTGAAAAGGTGTGCAAACTGTAAAGTAGAATTTTTTAATTGTTAAAGTTATTATTGCCGAGGACAAGAGGAGCCTGCAATCCTGGTCCAGGTTGTTATTACGCATGCATTGCATGTATGAAGTCAGCATTCGTTTGGATTTCCACTAAGAAAGAATGGAATGCACAAAACCCACTTTGATCAGGAGTGTTTCAAACTTCTGCCCCTCATAATCTGATCACACGTGTTTTGACCATCTATCAAGTGAAACGTATGCAAAGCACAGCATTGTTGCGTTGCCCGCACTCCTTAACCTTTGGTCATTACTAGTTAGTAACTGGAATCCTTCCCTGGCTGTCCCCACTTCTTTCCACCCCTCCCCCGCTCCCACACACATTTATTTTTTTTGCTTGGTTCTGTCCCTGGTGAGTTGATTTTTAGTTTCTGCTTAGTATATAAATTATACACCTATTAAATTTGCCCGGGGGTTGGGGGGGGGGGGGGGGGGGAAGGAGGTTCCTATATCAGCCTATATGGCCACCCAAGAGGGGTAATTTTTTCAGGTTTAGGATATGAAAAGGTAGGGATTGCACTTTTTTAAGTACATGTATATGAAAGGGTAGGAATCTGTCATTTTGGTCAATAAAGAGCCCCAAAATTGGCTTGTAAAAAAACAGAAGCATTTTATGGCTGTAAAAAATTCTGGTTTGTAATTTAAGAGCGGTTAAAGGGGATGCAAGTTCTAAACTAGGTATGTGATTAGGGGCCCCATTTGTCAATAGAAGGTATACTGCAAAAGAGGTACCTTTACTGTCAAAAACTGTATATAAAGGATAAGCTAGGGGCTGGACCTCAGAGCACAGCCTCCCCATATAACACTTTGTTGTGTCCCCTTATCCCCCAGGGTAACTAGTATGTATACTGATGCCTTTTTTTTTCAATCAGTTCCCAATGTAGATCTGCCTCCTCTCTGTTCATCACGATTTCGTCCTGGACCTCCAAGTGAACAGGCACAAGTTCTCAGCCAGTTTGTTGCAGATATTATTTCAAAGTAAGAAATGTATAAATCTGTCTCCATGATCTAACATTGTTCCAAACATACTGTGTCTTTATTCATCTTGCTAATAGGCAATTGGTTTTAAATGCAGTTACAGGCAGAACAAAGGCAAATTTGCCAGGGTATTATAAATTCATTTGAAACTTTCTTCCTAGAATTTGGTGAGGTAGTCTTGATAACCAGCTGCTATAAGAGCCTGCAACAAAGGTTTTGGAAGATTTTTGCAGTCTTTCTTTGCTACACTGCAGAGTTTTAGACATGTGTATGAATTATCTCTTGCATAGCTGCTGTGTACAGTTCTCTGCTAATCAATTTGCTTTGCATGCTTTTCTTTTGGATCACCAGCTGTGAGCCAATCAGTCTTGAGGATTTGTGTATTGTAGGAGGCAAGGTAAGGTCTTTGTATATTTTGGTATTATTGAGATTAAGGAAAATACATTGTAATCGAAGCAAACTTTTACATTTTATGGTGCAGATTATCTATATTTACACATAGGATTGTGTTCTTTAAATTTGGTTGAATGTGAACACTTTGTCGTTTCTACTGAGCAAATTTTTTTACTCTGCTTTCATGTACATCATACATGCCGGTTCATAATAAATTATATACGAAGTCCACGGCTTACCTGTACATGAGCATTTTCAACATTAAACAAGTCTTTATTCCTGAGATGTTGATAAATATTTGTTTGCTTCTATTTTTAGTTATGTTGGGTCCTGTATGTGGACATAACGTGCTTAAGTTATGATGGTAACATCACAGATGCATGTCTAATAGCAGCAGTTGCGGCTCTTCAAAACAGTGAGTAGCAATAATTAACCCTTTAAGCCCTAATATCCACATACAAATTCTCCAAACTGTTCTTTATACATTTCCTTTAAGAATTAGTTAAGAGAATTTGATAAAAGATCAAAGTATTTTCTCTTAGGTGATCATTTTATTAATTCTCATAACTTCATCTCATGACAATGTATGGATATTGTTAGGAGAAAATTGCTGTTGGTCACTATTGGGACTTAAAGGGTTAACAGTCGTTGTGGATCGTTATTTGTTTTATTCTGTGCTGTTTCTAAAATGAGCAGGAGTGTATAATTTATCAGGTTTAAAAAGTGTCAGCTTTGCCTCGAGTTTTTAATACACGACTGCGGGTTTTTTGAACAGCTTCAAAACCTCTGATACATAGATCAACTCATTCTTGCACTAACATTTAGATTTGGGGTTATTTTGGTCTAAAAAATTGGACGTAAAGTTTAGTCGTGTCGTTATAAGATATAAAGACACTCATTAAACAATTAATATTTCTTTTGTTTTGTCTTTATTATTATTAATATATTTTTAAATATTATATCGTTATATACGGCAAAAAAAATATGGTTCAGCATCTGTTAACCTTGTTGAAGTTTTGAGTGAATACAGGAAACAAACTCAGCCCTTTTGGATTGACTTTCATTGTTTAACACGTTGCAAAATGTTGGACGGAATGCAGCCATTTCTTCTTCTCATCATGCTAATTGGCCTGTTTCTTACAAATCTTCTTTCTCCTGTTTTCAAGCACGACTTCATTCCGTAAAGATAGATGAAGAAACGCAAACTCCAGAACCATCAGAGAAAAAAGAAGTTTCACTGAACCTAAGACAGCATCCAGTTGCATGTACTTTTGGGATATTCGATGAGTGAGTCATTCCATATGTACATGTAGGTAGCTAGATATTGTTCTTTAATGATGACCGACTAACTTCAAATAAGCCATACCTTCTAAGTACACCTGCCTAACATCTAAAAGCTTATTCTTTAAAGGAGCACCCATTTATTTATTTACCAGCTTAAATAAAGCTTTAAAGGAGCACCCATATCCCCTAAGAAAGTTCGAATTACCAATAAACCAATCAGATAGCGTAAAACCGAGTCTTGCGATTCGAGTCAGTTTTTAATATTCGCTTTTGGAATCTCACAGCTTACGCCACCAACAATGTAGTTTTCTCTAGATCGCCAATCGCTTATCGAAAAAAGACTTCCTTATTCAAGTGACAATGTATTAAAGTTACCATAAAAGTACTATAGCAGATTTCCCTGTTTTGACGTCTCCTACTGGAGATGGGACCGCAATTTCTTTGTCTTTTGAGCCATGCGGAGGTCGAGCTGTTTGCAGGGGTATTAAGGCCGCAGTACCTTCACTCGCGTTTTCAGTTATTTTAAGACCCTCAATATTAGTTCGGCTCTAGGAAATCGAACCTACGCCCTCTTTGATCCTGTTCTGCAACCTAACGCTACGTAGCTCTGTTTCCTCTTCTCCACTCTGCGCATACTCTATGGTCTCTTTAATTTCATAACGGTGCTTGGGGATTCCGATTAGCCAGGATAAAAAAAAGCTGACATAAGTGGATCTTATTTATTTGTAGCTCTGTATTATTTGCTGATCCAACTGATGAAGAAGAAAATCTAGTCTCCGGAATCGTCACTATAGTTGTGACAGATGATGATAAAATTGCAGCTGTTCATAAGCCAGGTAATTTTTGGCTTTAAAATAGAATGAAATTATGAAGAAAAGAACTACTCATCTTAGTGTAAGAACACAAGAAGGTCAACACGATAGAACCTAGCAAGTAACTATAAAATCAAAGATAAACTTAGAGGCTGTTACACCGAGATAATTCCAATACAACTGCAACAATACACCTGTTTTCTAATATGGTATAAGTTTTCACTTTACGAAAGTCTAAAAGTTGAGTTTGTGTAATAAGGTCAATTTCCTGACCACCGTAAAGAGATTCCAAAGATCATGGAAGTTATCAGAGCGATATCACTTCTACAAAGGGCTAGTCCTAGAAAAGTCTGCTTTTTTAATCCGCTTACGATATGTCCACTGTGGAGAGTGATAATTTTTTTAATCTGGTGTACATCCGGGACTCCGCTTTCCCAGCGCGTGAAGTCCGGTCCAGAGTCTTGAGACTTGGAAGTGTTATTGTTGAAGTCTTGTTCGCGAGTGTGGCAGTGATCTACAGTTGTGCCCTAGTTTATGCTCTCAGTAGCCCGTTAGAAATAGCAACCGTCTTCGTAAATTAATGCGATTTTCTTCGCGCAAAACATGTTATTCTCCTGAATCCTTTTGCTGAATAACTGATTTATGTTTATTTCCTTTATACGCATCCTTTTTTAATTCTCAATTCACTCCATTTACCGCATAATTCAATCAGTTTCGTGTCAACCTTTTTTTTGTGCGAAGGCGATGTGAACAGTATTTGATAAACTCTGCCGGAGGAAGCTGAGGTCGTGAAATTTTCTTGTTGCTCAGTTACTGCTCTCGCTTTTTCTTTTTAAAGGGGGATCTCCTTTGACAGATGACAAGTTACAGGAATGTTTTAAAAAGTCGGTAAGAAGAGGCAAAGAAGTCAGAGATCTGATCCAGACAGCTTGTGATGACGTCGATAGATAATTATACCTGTGGAGAATGTATTTTAAACAAAATATTAAACTGAAAGAGGATAAACGTGAAAACTTTCGTGCTAACTATTCTGCAGTTTTACTATTTTTTTAATTTCAAATTGCCAAGATCCGTCCTCAGAAGGTTTCGTTGGTGTTTAAAAGAGTTACTGGGTTAGGGAAGGTACATTTTTATTTATGATGGGAATGTTTGATTTGCTTCTTTGCTTGTTTTTGAAACATAACTATGATTCTTTGCCCTCCCCTCTCTCATTCCCGAATAAGACGTATAACGCGCGATCCTCCCCAAATCTCTAACATCCGTCTTTCGTTCTCCTAAATCTGATTCTGAAAATAAAACCTTACTTTATATCCCCTTCCTCTCCAGGGTTGAAAAACAGATTATGCTGGAAACATTGGAGTCTAAACAAGATTTGTGTTTGCAGTACTCCACCCCATTCCTCTCGCTTGATTTCTCGTCTTCACTTCTGGGCGATCCAAGTTTTAATACTGCCAAAACTGAGCTTACCACACAGCAGTAGAATAGCTTACTACATGTTACTACATGCCAAAAAAAAACCACACACACACACACAATCAAAGAAGGAGAAAGATTACTAAAAAACGTTGTTAGGAAAATGCACAGAGGTTCTACTTCACTGCCTCGTGTTTGAAATGATAAGTGACAGCCAATTAGATTGAACCTCAGATTTTTGTCACAGGTTGGCGTTTAATTCTTTACTGAAACGCTCACAGTTTGTCCACCCTCAAAGTAATATACAAAAAAAAACAAATCCATTAAAAACGCGCACTTCTATAGCAAGATTTTATATTTGTCTTTTGTCTTAATGTCAATATTTCCAGCTAAACAATGCGGGAAAAACCCTCCTCAACTTCCGCTTCTAAGGTCAGAGGGTAGATTATTCCAAATCTAGTTGGATGCCTGTGGGTATTAAGCGAAATGTTTTGTGACGCTATAAATGGTTCAAGTTTCCCGGAATCTCAAAGAACAAGAAAGGGCGTGCCGCCGTTGAGCAATCTCTCACAATGGAATCTCTGTTGATAAACCTTAAAGAACAGGTTACTTGTGCAATCTGTCTGGATAGTTTTACCGATCCCAAGACAATAACCTGCCTGCATACATTCTGCTGTGACTGTTTGAAGAAACACGCACTGATCAGCCAAAGGAATGGAAAGTTTCGCTGCCCCGAGTGTCAAGCTGAAGTCGATCTTCCCGAAGCAAACTGTTTCGACAAACTACCGTCCAGTTTTCATCATAACAGGTTGCTCAGTCTTCTCGCTGTTCGACAGAGTGGCGATGGCAACGAAATCAGTTGTGGCATTTGCAAGAAAAAGAGCGCAGAGATAAGTTACTGCTTCGAATGCGCTAAATTCATGTGCAGTGACTGTGTAAACGCACATCAACTGTTTACAAACCTCACAGAAGGACACAAGGTGACTCCAGTCAAACAGTTCCAACCTCAAGACTACGAAGCCCTGATGAAGAGGCAGTCATTTTGCTCGCAGCAGTATCACGAGCGAGAGATTGTAAGATTTTTCTGCTTCAAATGCAAACTGTGTATTTGCCAAATTTGCATCGCTACGGATCACAAGTCACACGAGGGCCATGATGTGGAACTACTGGATAAAGTGGCGGATGGCGAGAAAGTCAACATCCTAGAGAGAGCCGAAAAGTTAAAAGAAAAGACCAAACTTTACAGCGATGCGATTTTCAAGCTTGAACAAACAGAGCTTGAGCTGAATACAAATACTACTAATGCTAAACATGAAGTTTCCCAGACAGTGGAACAAATCATTGCCAAGATTCGTGAAAGTGAACGCGAGATCATCACCCATCTCGAGAACTCGCGCGAGACTCGATTGGAAATGTTAAACTCGGCAAAGACACAAGTACAGTCCTTACTAAAGCAGATCAACCAGGCAGTCGAGTTTGCTGAACAACTCGTGCAAAAAAGTTCCAGTTCGGACATAATGCAAAGCAAAGCAAAACTACAGCAGCGATACAATGAGCTCGAAAACGCTCCCATCCCAGGAGTTCCGGCCAATTCCTTTGTGAAGTTCTTCCCGAATTTGGAACTAGAAAAATTAAGCGTCGGTTTTGTAGCAACAAGTGAACCGACCATCAAGGGACTGAATCAAGATATCCAAGCTGGTGTAGAATCAGAGTTTGAAGTTAATCCCAGAATCCCTAAAGAACAAGCGCATGGAGTTAAATGCAAATTCCAATGTGAGGTGCTCGTGGAACCCGCTGAGAAGGTAGAAAGTTTGAGAACGTACGAGAATGAAGATGCTACACTGGTGAAGTTTGTACCTAAATTTCTTGGTACTTTAAACATCACAGTCAAAATAAATGGGAAGGTTCTTTCAACCAACACTGTCCAGGTGAAACAACGGCTCATTCAGGTTGTGGGAGAGTTGGAATTAAAAAAAGAAACTTTTGAAGAACCAAGAGGGTTGGCTGTAAACAGCAAAGGGCAAATTGCTGTTGTTGACAGCATAAACAACCGTGTTCTCATAACTGACATGGAAGGAAACTGTATAAGGAAAGTAAGTTACCATGGAAACAAGGACGGACAGCTAAACAGCCCAGAAGACGTTACTTACCTTAATGATGATAACATTCTTGTGGCGGATGAATTAAATCATTGCATTCAACAATTTAATGTTCAAACTGGAAACTTTGTGAAAAGCTTTGGAAAGCACGGGACAAGAGACGGGGAGTTTCAGAATCCTGTCAGTGTTTGTGTGGATGATGAAGGTCGCCAAGGTCGCGTCATCGTGGCTGACGGCTGTAACCATAGAGTCCAAGTTTTATCACAGGATGGTGAACCTTTGTTTAAATTTGGAGACACTGGACCAGAAAAACTTGACCGCCCCTTTGGATGTATTTACCATGAGAACAAGTTCATTGTTTCTAATTGGAAGAATAATTCTGTGACATTTTACGATAATACTGGAAAGTTTTTGTACAAGATTAGAGAACCAGGTGAGGATGATGAACAGTTGTGGCTTCCATGTGGACTGTGTGTCCAGAAATGTGGCGATCACCATAATCTTCTTGTATGTGACAGAAACAATGGTCGTGTTGACCAGTATACATTGGAGGGTTCTTTTACTGGAAAAACTGATTATAAGTTTAAAGGTCTCATAAGAATAACTACAACCCCGGATGGCTTTATTTTAGTTTCGGACAAGGCCAATAAAATATATATTCTAAAATAGTACGTAAAAAACTGTCAAAGAGAAGCCAGCCGAAACTGAAAGGGAAAACACTGAGATGTACTCACTAAAAAGCTACGTCGTAAATATAGAATACTTCATACAAAGTTCTGAGCTGCGGAATGTTCGCAGTTTTTCGACATAATACGAGTGGAAATTAAAAATACCGCGGGCGTTAGTTACAGAGTGGCAGTGGACAGAGTTGTAAAGTGAAAAAGGCATGTGATTAAGTCTAGCCAAGAAGATGCATTTGTCCACTCTAAAACGCTGTTTGTTAAAGGCAGGTACAGAAGTCGGACCGGATCAACTCGGACCGCCAGTCCCCGGGTCAACTCGGATCGACTCGGACCAACTCGGATCGAATAAAAAAATTAAAGAAAATAAAATTGGACTCGGATCAACTCGGATTATAAAAAGAAAAATAAAATCAGTCGGTGTCACTTAACTTCCACCCGCCATTTCGTTCTTTCTCACGAACTCGTGGTTGCGTAAATTAATTTTATTTTTATTTTTATTAATTTTAATGATACACTAGTGAGCAGCACACATACACTTCCAGTGAACATTTTCAACTTGGAAGGAGGAGAAATCATGCTCGCCCGGGACAACGAAAATTTTCGAACCCCAGGCGAGAATTGAACTCACGACCCTCCGAATACTACATGTTTATCGGACGTTCCAACCACTGAACCGATTCTTGCCCGGGGCATGGAAATTTCCTTTGTCCCGGGCGAGCATGGTTTCTCCTCCTTCCAAGTTGAAAATGTTCACTGGAAATGTATGTGTGCTGCTCAGTAGTGTATCATTAGAATTAAGTTTCAGAGGTCCTGCAGAAAAAAAACAAACAGGAACAAACAAACAAACACTCTTCGGTAACTATCTAAATGTGATCAACAAACCAGGCTTTTGATGCTTTTGTCATAAATAATTCATTACACTTATTAATCAAAAACTATGCGCATAACTTATGATCACGCTCACCTCAACTTCTTTGCTTTGAGACAAAAAGCTGCAATAAAATTAAAAAAATAAGCAAACATATATTCTAGGCGACTGAAACTATCATTTTTTTGGAATGAAGCAAATTCATTGAGAAAGATGGTCGAGATTTTACCTTCCCCGAGGACATCCATATAATTAGTGTGAAGCAGAGCACGTCGTGTAACCGCTAACGCAGTTTATAACATGATCCGAGAGGAACTGGCACTAGTAAAATAAAATGGCGCCTGAAAGCCACGGAGAAAATCAAAGAAAGACTATCGTCAACTCGTGGGTACGTTGTTTAGAAAATAATCAATTAGTTATCACCTCTGGTTTTCCCACAGTGAATTTTAGAAAATGATAGAAATTCATATTATATATCCTTGTTCTGGAAACACAATACTTTTCTTGCTGTTTATTGCACTTTAGTAACAGTTATTTAAGTATATATTTAAAAACAAAACAAAAAAAACAGTAAAACAAATAAGCAAACAAGACAAAACAAAAAAGAAAAAAAAAGGAAGAAGGGAAAAAAGAAGGTAATTGGCGGGATTGAAACCCGGTACCTTCTGTTTGAGCCGACCTCACATAGCCACTACGCCATTGAGGAAAGTCGCGGACTTTGCGAAAAGTCTTATATTTAATGCCTTTTCCATGGAACTTCCGCCGGCAGACGATCGAGCCATAAAAACGACTCGAAGCAATGGGATGAAATTAAGGTTAATTGAAACCAGGCTACTGACAAGTAAACGCATTTTATACAAAGCCGACACAACTCCTCCGCGAAGTAGGACGCAAAACATTAGCTTATGTTTTCTTATCTCGATTTCCGCTGTTATTTGAAAAAGGTAATGCTCAAACTCACATCCATTTTCCCCCCGTGATCTTGGGGATTCTTGGCTCCGAGTTGATCCGAGTCCAATTTACTTTTTTTTTTTTTTATTCGATCCGAGTTGGTCCGAGTCGATCCGAGTTGATCCGGTCCGACTTTTTTACCTAGTCGAAAATCATCTGTAAACTGTTCAGGTCACTTAAAATTTTGCAACTGACATGGAAAGTATACATATCTTCAAGTCATACTCGGTCCTTTTCCACTTTAGAACCTGCACGTACACGGAACCACCCTGCAGGCCACCGCAACTATGAAGGATTTAACAAATGCAAATTATCCGTCAGGGCTAACACATCTTTATCAATAGATGACTCTAGACGTCTTCACATCTCTGAGTTATAAAAAAAAACGCTGCCAAAAACAACTGTGTGAGACTACGAAGTGTTTTAGTGAGCTTTTCCATATGTATTCTAAATAAAAACTGCCATCATAATATTTATCTGATACAGCTAAAATATTTCAATATTACCAACTTACAGACTATTTCACCATTCTACATTACAGTGTATGAACAGAAAGGCTCAAGTGTCTGGAGTAATTCAAAATAACCCTGTTCATGCAATACGAATGATAGAGTGATTTCACTTAACCTGTGAAATAGGTAGAAGAATACTAAGCCTATTGTCTTCTTTTGTTTATTTGTAGCTATTTTAGAATTCTGGCCAGCATCGAATCGTCTTATTGTTGATCTCACTTGAGGCGACATGTATAGGCTGTATAGTTACTTCAATTGCAAATCCTCGTTACACATCCCCTTTCGCTGCGGTTGTTAAGACCTGTCCAATTCGAACAGACAATGGGACTGGCTCCCAGTAACAGGTGCAGTGGAGGACAATCAAACGAACTTGTATTTGAATAAATAACCGCAGAGGACAATCATTTGTCCGCCACCTTTACATGACAATATCTGGGTTTTACTTGAACTTTCACATTTTACGCTACAAACAATATCTCTAGAGCCTCAATCGCTTATCGAAAAAAAACTTCCTTATTCAAGTGACAATTTATAAAGTTAGCATAAAAGCACTATAGCAGATGTCCCTGTTTTAACGTCTCCCACTGGAGATGAGACCGCGATTTCTTTGTCTTTTGAGTCATGTGGAGGTCGAGCTGTTTGCAGGGGTATTAATGGCCGCAGTACCTTCACTCGCGTTTTCAGTTATATTAAGACCCTCAATATTAGTACGGCTCTAGGAAATCGAACCTACGCCTTCTTTGATCCCGTTCTGCAACCTAACGCTACGTAGCTCTGTTTCCTCTTCTCCACTCTGCGCATGCTCTATGGTCTCTTTAATTTCATAACGGTGCTTGGGGATTCCGATTAGCCAGGATTAAAAAAAGCTGACATAAGTGGATCTTATTTATTTGTAGCTCTGTATTATTTGCTGATCCAACTGATGAAGAAGAAAATCTAGTCTCCGGGATCGTCACTGTAGTTGTGACAGATGATGATAAAATTGCAGCTGTTCATAAGCCAGGTAATTTTTGGCTTTAAAATAGAATGAAATTATGAAGAAAAGAACTACTCATCTTAGTGTAAGAACACAAGAAGGTCAACACGATAGAACCTAGCAAGAAGCTATAAAATCAAAGATAAACTTAGAGGCTGTTACACCGAGATAATTCCAATACAACCGCAACAATACACCTGTTTTCTAATATGCTATAAGTTTTCACTTTACGAAAGTCTAAAAGTTGAGTTTGTGTAATAAGGTCAATTTCCTGACCACCGTAAAGAGATTCCAAAGATCATGGAAGTTATCAGAGCGATATCACTTCTACAAAGGGCTAGTCCTTGAAAAGTTTGCTTTTTAATGCGCTTACGATATGTTCACTGTGGAGAGTGATAATTTTTCTTTATCTTGTATACATCCCGAACTCCGCTTTCCCAGCGCGTGAAGTCCGGTCCGGAGTCTTGAGACTTGGAAGTGTTATTGTTGAAGTCTTGTTCGCGAGTGTGGCAGTGATCTACAGTTGTGCACTAGTTTATGTTCTCAGCGGCCCGTTAGAAATAGCAACCCTGTTGGTAAATTAATGTGATTTTCTTCGCTCAAAACATGTTATCCCATAATCAAGGTTCTCCTGAATCCTTTTGCTGAACAACTGATTTATGTTTATTTCCTTTATACCCATCCTTCTTTTATTCTCAATTCACTCCATTTACCGCATAATTCAACCAGACTGTCGTGTCAACCTTTTTTTGTGCGAAGGCGGTGTAAACAGTATTTGATAAACTCTGCCGGAGCAAGCTGAGGTTGTGAAATTTTCTTGTTGCTTAGTTACTGCTCTCGTTTTTTCTTCTTAAAGGTGGATCTCCTTTGACAGATGACAAGTTACAGGAATGTTTTAAAAAGTCGGTGAGAAGAGGCAAAGAAGTCCGAGATCTGATCGAGACAGCTTGTGATGACATTGATAGATAATTTAATACCTGTTGAGAATGTATTTTTTAAAAAAATATTAAACTGAATGAGGAAAAATGTGAAACATTTCGTGCTAACTATTCTGCAGTTTTACTTTTCTTTTAATTTGAAATTGCCTACTCTTATCAGTGTAGAGGTACCTGGTTAGGGAAGCTACATTTTTATTTATGATGGGAATTTTTGATTTGTTTGTTTGTTTTTGAAACAAAACTATTATTCTTTGCCCGCCCCTCTCTCATTCCCGAATAAGACGTTCAACGCGTGACCCTCCCCAAATCGCTAACATCCGTCTTTCGTTCTCCTGAATTTAATTCTGAAAATAAACCCTTACTTTATAAACTTCCTCTCCAGGGTTGAAAAACAGATTGTTTAAGAGTTATTCTAGAATCAATAAAGTGCTAAACTAGGTTTGTGTTTGCACGATTCCACCCCATTCCTCTCGCTCGATTTCTCGTCTTCACTGCTGGGCGATCCAAGTTTATTGCCAAAACTACGCTTACCACACAGCAGTAGAATAGCTTACTACATGTTACTACATGCGAAAAAACAAACAAACACACAAACACAATCAAAGAATGAGAAACATTACTAACAAACGTTTTTAGGAAAATGCACAGAGGTTCTACTTCACTGCCTCGTGTTTGAAATGATAAGTGACAGCCAATTAGATTGAGCCTCAGATTTTTGTCACAGGTTGGCGTTTAATTCTTCTTTACTGAAACGCTCAAAGTTTGTCCACCCTCAAAGTGATATACAAAAAACAAATTCATTAAAAACGCGCGCTTCTATAGCAAGATGTTACCGTAAAATTCCGAAAATAAGCCCCGGGGCTTATATTTTTCGAAAGCCCCTTCTGAGGGGCTTATATTCGGAGGGGCTTATCTACGGAGGGAAATTTGCGTTTCAAACTCGATTGGGCTAGCCTTGTAGTTGGAAGTAAATGTACCGTTTTTGCTTTGTTTTACTTTGTATCTGAGGGCAATTTTCCAAGTACAAGCCCCCGGGGGGGGCTTATATTTGGACCGGTTTGGGGGGCTTATATTTGGAGGGGCTTATACAGGGAGGGGCTTATTTTCGGAATTTTACGGTATCATGATTTGTGTTTTTCTTAATACCTAAACAATGCGGGAAAATCCCTCTTTAACTTCCGCTTCTAAGGTCAGAGGGTAGATTATTTCAAATCTAGTTGGATGCCTGTGGGTATTGTGCAAAATGTTTTGTGACGCTATAAATGGTTCAAGTTTCCCGGAATCTCAAAGAACAAGAAAGGGCGTGCAGCTGTTGAGCAATCTCTCACAATGGAATCTCTTCTGAAAAACCTCAAAGAACAGGTTACTTGTGCAATCTGTCTGGATACTTTTACCGATCCCAAGACAATAACCTGCCTGCATACATTCTGCTGTGAATGTTTGAAGAAACACGCACTGATCAGCCAAAGGAATGGAAGTGTCAAGCTGAAGTCGATCTTCCCGAAGCAAACTGTTTCGACAAACTACCGTCTAGTTTTCATCATAACAGGTTGCTCAGTCTTCTCGCTGTTCGACAGAGTGGCGATGGGAACGAAATCAGTTGTGGCATTTGCAAGAAAAAGAGCGCAGAGATAAGTTACTGCTTCGAATGCGCTAAATTCATGTGCAGTGACTGTGTAAACGCACATCAACTGTTTATAAACCTCACAGAAGGACACAAGGTGACGCCAGTCAAACAGTTCCAACCTCAAGACTACGAAGCCCTGATGAAGAGGCAGTCATTTTGCTCGCAGCAGTATCACGAGCGAGAGATTGTAAGATTTTTCTGCCTCAAATGCAAACTGTGTATTTGCCAAATTTGCATCGCTACGGATCACAAGTCGCACGAGGGCCATGATGTGGAACTACTGGATAAAGTGGCGGATAGCGAGAAAGTCAACATCCTAGAGAGAGCCGAAAAGTTAAAAGAAAAGACCAAACTTTACAGCGATGCTATTTTCAAGCTTGAAAAAACAGAGCTTGAGCTGCATACAAATATTACTAATGCGAAACATGAAGTTTCCCAGACAGTGGAACGAATCATTGCCAAGATTCGTGAAAGTGAACGCGAGATTATCACCTTTCTCGAGAACACGCGCGAGTCTCGATCGGAAATGTTAAACTCGGCAAAGACACAAGTACAGTCCTTGCTAAAGCAGATCAACAAAGCAGTCGAGTTTGCTGAACAACTCGTGCAAAAAAGCTCCAGTTCGGACATAATGCAAAACAAAACAAAACTACAGCAGCGTTACAACGAACTTGAAAGCGCTCCCATCCCACAACTTCCGGTCAGGTCCTTTGTGAAGTACTTTCCGAATTTGGAACTAGAAAAATTTATTGTTGGCTGCGTAGCAACAAGTGAACCGATCATCAAGGGACTGAATCAAGATACCCAAGCTGGTGTAGAATCAGAGTTCGAAGTTAACCCCAGAATCCCTAAGGAACAAGCGTATGGAGTTAAATGCAAATTCCAATGTGAGGTGCTCGTGGAACCCGCTGAGAAGGTAGGAAGTTTGAGAACGTACGAGAATGAAGAAGCTACACTGGTGAAGTTTGTACCTAAAGTTCCTGGTACTTTTAACATCACAGTCAAAATAAATGGGAAGGTTCTTTTAACCAACACTGTCCAGGTGAAACAACGGCTTATTCAGGTTTTGGGAGAGTTGGAATTAAGAACCGAAATTTTTGGAGAACCAAGGGGGTTGGCTGTAAACAGCAAAGGGCAAATTGCTGTTGTTGACAGCGAAAAACACTGTGTTTTCATAATTGACATGGAAGGAAACTGTACAAGAAAAGTAAGTTGCCATGGAAACAAAGACGGACAGCTAGACGGTCCAGAAGGCGTTACCTACCTTAATGACGATAACATTCTTGTGGCAGATGAATTAAATCATCGCATTCAACAATTTAATGTTCAAACTGGAGACTTTGTGAAAAGCTTTGGAAAGAGAGGGACAAGAGACGGAGAGTTTCAGAATCCTGTCAGTGTTTGTCTGGATGATAAAGGACGCGTTATCGTGGCTGACGGCCGTAACCATAGAGTCCAAGTCTTATCACAAGATGGCGAACCTTTGTTTAAATTTGGAGACAATGGACCAGAAAAACTTAACCGCCCCCTTGGATGTATTTACCATGAGAACAAGTTCATTGTTTCTGACTGGGATAATAATTCTGTGAAATTTTATGATAATACTGGAAAGTTTTTGTGTAAGATAAGACAACCACGTCAGGGTGATGGACAGTTGCTGGGTCCATGGGGACTGTGTGTCCAGAAATGTGTCGATCACCATAATCTTCTTGTATGTGATGGAAAGAATGGTCGTGTTGACCAGTAGACATTGGAGGGTTGTTTTACTGGAAAAACTGATTATAAGTTTAAAGGTCTCTCAACAATAACTACAACACAGGATGGCCTTATTTTGGCTTCGGACTGGAAGGCCAATAAAATATATATTCTAAAATAGTACGTAAAAAACTGTCGAAGAGAAGCCAGCCTAAACCGAAAGGGAAAAAACTGAGATGTACTCACTAAAAAGCTACGTCGTAAATATAGAATACTTCATAGAAAGTTCTGAGCTGCGGAATGTTCGCAGTTTTTCGAGATAATACGAGTGGAAATTAAAAATACCGCGGGCGTTAGTTACAGAGTTGCAGTGGACAGAGTTGTAAAGTGGAAAATGCATGTCATTAAGTCTAGCCAAGGAGATGCATTTGTCCTAGACTACGAGTAGTCCCCCATTTTTCCTCAGGGATAGTAGAGCGAGCGAAACGCGAGGGCGCGTGAAAATCACCCCACGCGAGAGAAAGGTGTCGCCTTTTCTCGCGTGGGGTGATTTTCACGCGCGCTTGCGTTTCGCTCGCTCTACTATCCCTGAGAAAAAATGGGGGACTACTCGTAGTCTACATTTGTCCACTCTAAAATGCTGTTTGTTAAGTCGAAAATCATCTGTACACTGTTCACGTCACTTAAAATTTTTGCAACTGACATGGAAAATATAGATATCTTCAAGTCATACACGGTCCTTTTTCACTTTAGCACCACGTACGCGGAACCACCATGCAGGCCACCGCAACTATGAAGGATTTAGCAAATGCAAATTATCCTTCAGAGCTAACACATCTTTATCAATAGATGACTCTAGACGTGTTCACATTTCTCAGTTACAAAAAAACCCTGCCAGCGAGATTGTGAATAAAATTAACAACTGTGCGAGTCTACGAAGTGTTTTAGTGAGCTTTTCCATATATATGTATCCTAAATAAAAACTGCAATCATAATATTTATCTGATACAGCTAAAATATTTCAATATTACCAACTTACAGACTATTTCCCCATTCTACATTACAGTGTATGAACAGAAAGGCTCAAGTGTCTGGAGTAATTCGAAATAACCCTGTTCATGCAACACGAATGATAGAGTGATTTTACTATGGGTAGAAGAATACTACGCCTATTGTCTTCTTTTGTTTATTTGTAGCTATTTTAGAATTGCGGCCAGCATCGAATCGTCTTATTGTTGATCTCAGTTGAGGCGACATGTATAGGCTGTATAGTTACTTCAATTGTAAATCCTCGTTACACATCCCCTTTCGCTGCGGTAGTTAAGACCAATTAGAACAGACAATGGGACTGGCTCCCAGTAACAGGTGCAGTGGAGGACAATCAAACGAACTTGTATTTGAATAAAGAACCGCAGAGGACAATCATTTGTCCGCCAGCTTTACATGACAATATCTGGGTTTTACTTGAACTTTCAATATATTATTGAGTATTCAGTCTTTATTTATTCTGTGATTTTCTTCTCTGTGCAGGTGACCTTCCCTGTGCTCTTGCTGTTGTTTGGGCTACTTGTGTTTGTTGAGTTACTTTAACAGTATCCGAAGGTTTGCCTTGAATCTGTAAGAGTGCCGGAAAAAAAGAGTACATATCAATAAAATTATCCCTCTTATTGTAATTCAGTCTGATTTTTACAAACCCCTGCGGAAATTTGGCGGAAAAGGAAAACTTTCCAACTGAGCATTTTAGAGGACAAATACTCGATGCATACCAAAAGAAGGGTTTTCAAAGGTGACAAAAGGTTTATTACGGCAAGTCGTTAGAACAAGTAATTACAAGTCTTGTCACAGAACGTCTACTTTCTCTTTAGAGATAGCCGAACGTGGCGGATTTATTCGCTACGGACTGGAGAACAGACTAGTACTTCTATACCAAAGCTAGTAAAGTTCGCTGGGCTTGATAGGTTTTGGTGGTGTGAAGCTAACCTGCGATCAGGCGGAAAAGAAAAAAGAAAAAAACGCCCTAGCGCAGGTTAATGTGAAGCGGGTAACTTGCTGGCTGGCTTTGTTCCTTGAATATATAGAGGAAAACCTACGGTATGGCAATTCAAAAACGCTACTTTTAAGCACTCACACAATCTCTGAGATCTGATAATTATTTAGAGTCTGAAGGTTAAATCAGATTTCATGGAATCCTGTTCATTTTGAACCTCATAGGGAAAAGGAAATTGGTCCAAATTCTCGGGAGATTAGAAAAACGGGGTTGAGGAGAGAGGCAAAATAAGTGTTTGTCTGGAAAAGTGAAGTTAGTTTAGGTTCGATTGATATATTGAAAGGTTCTGTTCAAGAAAGCGAGAGTTCTAGATTTCACGGGGGGTTGGGAAATAAGGGAATATGACTGAGCGGTTAAGTCTGTAAGTGTTTCACAAGATGAGTTTTCTTATTTGATTCACCCCACCGAAAAATGAAGGTATCGACCGTTCGACATTAGCAGTCCCATCACGGTCCAATGACATACCTGTTGTAAGCCTTGCACGACTTGAGCCTGTTGAGTGTGAATCTGAACCGGTGCAGTAGCACCTCTTGGTGATTGTACAATGGTCTGTTGAATCTGGGCGGGGCCACTTTGTTGTGGGAACTGAACCATTCGAACTTGGAATTGAGGCTGTTGGAGCTGTGTTCCGATTGGTACCAGAGGCTGCAGGTTTGTTGTGGTGCGATTTACAGTTGATGTTAGAGCGGCTATGGCAGTTGGTGAAGATCCGGTTGCTAACAAACAAAAACAAAAACTTCAGCTTTTAAAAGCCAGTAAATTCACCTTACTGACTCAGTTGGTAAGATAGGAGAAAACATTCTTTTAATCCCATGCCCTTCCCCTCCCCCCACCTGTTCCAAGCAGGAATTCAAGACAACAACCTGTTTTTTACGACTCATTAGTCTTTGTAGCAACAAACGTTCGTGAAGTAGCATGACATGAAGACCCAACTAACTAGTTGCTTACCTGCGCTGTCTTTTCTTTGCTGTTGTTGTTTCTGTGGTAATATGAGCCTCGTGTTTAGTGTCACAGTATGAACCCTGGCTTCAAGCACTAGGAAAGTCCCGGATGTTCTTCACGTAAAGTCAAATCAACACCGTAAACGAAATCAACAAAGCAAACTTTTCGATTCCCAGCCTTTCTCCAGATAAGATTTACTCTGAAAAGTGCTCAACGTTCATTGGACATGCCAGTGTTTGTGCTGAAGACGTTTTCGCGAGTGTAGCAGTGATCTATAGTAGTGCTCGAGTCTATTGCCTCGGTGGCCTGTTAAAAATATTACTCTTTACCATATCAATTTTGCACATTTTCTGGCAATTATATGTTATAGTCATCTAAATAACAATTTAACTATATAATCAGTTCAATTCACGCGCACTGCTGAAAATCAGAAGATGTAGTGTGAACGTGACTAATAAAATCTTACGATAATCAGAATCAGAAAACAATTAATCAGACCAATAGTATTCAGAGTAACCAGGGCCGAGTTGTTCAAAGCTGGGTTAAGATAACCCAGGGTTAGTTCCAAATTTGAATTCATTTGTGAAAGGTTAAAAAGCAAAATCAGTTTAATTCTTTTTGTCAGCAATTTGATGATTGGCTACTCTAAAAAGAATAGAGAAAATTGCCTGAGAATATGCTTTTGATGAAAAGTAAAAGAGACGGGTTAAAATTTAACCCTGGGTTAGCTCTAATCGGCCTTCGAACAACTGTGCCCATAAGACTTTTTTACTCTACCATTTTAACTGCAACATCTTTTAAACAATAAAAACCTTTCAATCTTTATGACGCCTTATTCAGGGCCATCAAATAAGAGTTGAAAAATCACTTGTGTTATGACTTCACAGTCCCGAATGGGATCGCACAGGCATACCAACTCCTTTTTCACCAACATTTAGTTTATCTTGGCAAATGTTGCTTACCTGTTGAAAAACTCCTTCATAATTGCAACATACTAGCTAAACAGGTTGGTCAACTAGCCCCAGGCTATTGGACAGCACCTTTCATAGCCGCGTCCTTTCTAATATTCGCGTATGCACATCTTCAAATCAGCTTTCGTTTGGACGATTACTTGGTTATGTACTCTTTGATTCTGTGCTTTTTTTTTCACTTTCTTTTTTGTTGTTTAATCCGCGACCAAATGGTCGCAACATAAATGCCGGAAGTTTTTTTTTTATGGCATCACACATTGTACCCCTGTTCGTAAGTTGGTCAGAGGTGGGTTGACCAAGATGGAGGCTGAGTTTAAGCTCCCCGACACTTTGGACTTCTCACTTAGTTTTCCGCCATATAGTCATTTTCTATCATTCTATTTAAGCATGCCTGAATCTGTTGCCAGTCTCATGCAAAAAAAAAACCAAGCCATTGATTCACTATCGGATACAGGCTACTCATTTGAATACGTTCCCACGCCTCTAGCTGCTGAAGGTTTCGGCATGTACGTCAAAGATTGTTTAAATTATACTGTGATAGAACAAACCTTATGGATTGACATTCAATTTTTTTGGGCGCCCAAATATAATCTGCAGAATTATCTACAGGAAGCATAATTCACCACAAGGCTTTCAAGATGACTTTGACGAAGCACTAGAAAGGATCGGCCCCTCAAACAAATCGGTCTTTATCATGGGTCACGTGACTTTAACATAAACCTACTGGGAGTGGAAAAATGTAACTATGCCCGTAATTTTCTACTTTCATTACAAGCTTTTCTTTTATTCCAACAACTGATAAACCAACTCGTGTCCATAATAATTCAGCTTCTTTAATTGATAATATCCTAGTCAATACACTAAATTTTTAGGGAGTTATTATAACTCCAAAAATGGAGTAAAAATTTTAGGTACAGGATAACCCCTTTTTTGGAGTTATTTTAACTCCTAATTTAACTCCGAATTTGGGGTCATTTTTACTCCTGAAAAAGAGTTCTTTTTACTCCCAGTCTGGAGTTAAAATTTCTCCGAAATGGGGTTACTTGTACTCCTTACATGGGTTGTTTTTACTCTTTTTGGAGTTAATTTAACTCTGAAAGTGGAGTAAAAATTTTAGGTACAGGATAACTCCTTTTTTGGGGTTATTTTAACTCCTCAATATCTGGGGTAACTTTTACTCCTGAAAAAGAGTTTTTTAAACTCCGTTTTGGAGTTAAAATAACTCCAGGAAAAATAACTCCACTGTAAGGAGTTAAATTAGCCCCACTAGAGGAGTTATTATAACTCCCTGAAAATTACAGTGTATATTTGATTACAATATCACCAGTGGGAATATTATTTCCGACGTTAGAGATCATTATTCACAATTCCGTATTCTCCACTCTGTTAAAGAGCAAACGTCTAACCAGAAAACAAAAAACCGTGATTTCTCTAACTTTCCAGAAAATGATTTCATAGCTGAACTTGCCCATACCAATTGGGATTGAGATTGCGTTGTGCAAAATAACACAGATCGATCTTTCTCCGCTTTTTACAATAAGCTAAACAAAATTTTAAAGAAACATGCTCCTATGAAAACTCCACCCCGCATGGAATAGCCTTCCTCTTGAAATACGCAGACCCTGGAGAACTGCTTTTAAACAAAAAATCCGAGATCCACTTTTTTTACATTTCGACGCCGAAGAAAGATATGTTGACTCACACACTCTGCTGAATAAAGTAGCAAAGTAGCAGTCATGACTAAAACCTACAACTAATACAGTCAACTCCCTTTACTGGGGACACTGTAGGGACCTCGAGTTAGTGTCCTCATTAGCGAGAGTCCATACTAGCGGGAGTTTATTTCAGTCAAACATCTGTAGTTTATTTTTGCCGGGGATTTAGCTGCTGTCCTTAATATCCGGGTGTCCGTCATAACGGGGTGTCCGCAAGGCGAGAGTTGACTGTATAAAGTAAGCCTATAGTAATAAATCCAATTAACTGAAAGAGTCATATAAAGCATTGTATTTATTTTCAACTAACTGTTTATATTACACATTTCATGTAACAATTTTCCTTTATTTTATATTACTAGGAGTGAACGTTAATTTTTGTTTTATTTTTCACAATCCGCGTCGATTAGCTATGCTAACTGTGGTTTGTCAATGTTTGGAATATTGTTCTTTTTAAAAAACGGAATAAAGTGTTGTTGTTGTAAGGCCATTTTCTTCACGCGCCCATCATGTTAACGATAGTCTTTCAAGGTTCCCCCAAATCCGTTTGCTGAATAACTAATATATTTTGCATGTCCCTTGTGCCCATCCATCTCAGTTTTATTCTCAATTCATTCCGGCCATTTTGTTCCCTTGACACACAACCTGTGTCAGCATTTGTTTGGATTCTTGTAGGAGTCTGAGGTGTAGTGACCAATATTTGGTGAATTCTGCCTGGTGAAGCTGGAGACCGTGATTAAGTTGTTTTGTTGCTCAGTAACTGTTTGTTTATCTTTCTTTTTCTTCTCCTTTGACAGATGACAAGTTACAGGAATGTTTTAAACAGGCGGTAAAAAGAGGCAAAGAATTCAGAGATCTGATCCAGACAGCCTGTGTCAGACATCGATAGATAAATAAAAAAATTCATATACCTGTTTAGAATGCATTTTTAACCGAAAATATTAAACTGAAAGAGAAAAATCTAAACGTCAATTAAGAAACATTTCGTGATATTTTAATCCTTTTAATTTGACTGTTAAATATTGTATTTGGTCACGTAAGTTTCATTAAATATTGGCTATTCTTAGGTACTCTCAAGATCCGTTCTCAAAGGCTTCGTGGGTGCTTTTACAACTTTTGTTCATTACTTAAGAGTTACCTGGGTTGGGAAGGTACATTTTTTATTTTCTGATGGGGATGTTTGATTTGATGTTTTCGAAAAATAATTCTTTGCCCTCCTCTTTCTCATTCCCGAATAAGACGTAAAACCCCAAATCTCAAACCATCCGTCTTTCGTTATTCTCAATTTAATTCTGAAAATAACACGCTTCCTCCCCAGGGTTGAAAAACAGATTTTTTAATAGCTGTACTACTAACCCTACAAGTAACACATAGAATACTAATTGTTTGTACCACTCTTCCCCATTCCTTTTGCTCTTTTTCTCGTCTTCACTGCTGGGCGATCCAAGTTTACTGCCAAAACTAAGCTTACCACACAGCAATAGGATACATGCAAAAATAACAACAACCAAACAAATTACAATCAAAGAATGAGAAAGATTACTAAAAAAAACATTATTAGGAAAATACAGAGGTTACAAGTACTTCACTGCCTCGTAAGTGATGTGTAATGATAAGTTACAGCCGATTGGATTGAACCTCAGTTTTTGACATAGATTGGCGTTTAATTCTTCACTTTACTGAAACGCTCAAAGTTCGTCCACCCTCGACGTTCGTCCACCCTTAAAGTAAGAAACAAGCAGATCAATTCCCTTAAATACTCGCACTTCTGTAATAAGACTTTATATTTGTTTTTCGTCTTAATGTCAATATTCCCAGCTAAACAATGCGGGAAAAAAACCCTCCTTTACTTCCGCATCTGAGGTCAGAGGGTAGATATTATTTCACCTCTAATTGGCTGCCTGTGGGTATCATGCACAATGATTTGAGACGCTATGGATAGTTCAAGTTTCCCGGAATCCCAAAGAAGAAGAAAGGGTATGTTTTGTCGTTGACCAATCTTTCACAATGGAATCTCTGTTGATAAACCTCAAAGAACAGGTTACTTGTTCAATCTGTCTGGATAGTTTTACCGATCCCAAGACAATAACCTGCCTGCATACATTCTGCTGTGACTGTTTGAAGAAACACGCACTGATCAGTCAAAGGAATGGAAAGTTTCGCTGCCCTGAGTGCCAAGCTGAAGTCGATCTTCCCGAAGCAAATTGTTTCGACAAACTACCGTCTAGTTTTCATCATAACAGGTTGCTCAGTCTTCTCGCTGTTCGACAGAGTGGTGATGGCAACGAAATCAGTTGTGGCATTTGCAAAAAAAAGAGCGCAGAGATAAGTTACTGCTTCGAATGCGCTAAATTCATGTGCAGTGACTGTGTAAACGCACATCAACTGTTTACAAACCTCACAGAAGGACACAAGGTGACTCCAGTCAAACAGTTCCAACCTCAAGACTACGACGCCCTGATGAAGAGGCAGTCATTTTGCTCGCAGCAGTATCACGAGCGAGAGATTGTAAGATTTTTCTGCCTCAAATGTAAACTGTGTGTTTGCCCAATTTGCATCGCTACGGATCACACGTCACACGAGGGCCATGGTGTGGAACTACTGGATAAAGTGGCGGATAGCGAGAAAGTCAACATCCTAGAGAGAGCCGAAAAGTTAAAAGGAAAGACCAAACTTTACAGCGATGCCATTTTCGAGCTTGAACAAACAGAGCTTGAGCTGCATACAAGTATTACTAATGTTATACATGAAGTTTCTCAGACAGCGGAACAAGTCATTGCCAAGATTCGTGAAAGTGAACGCGAGATTATCACCTTTCTCGAGAAAACGCGCACGTCTCGATCGGAAATGTTAAACTCGGCAAAGACACAAGTACAGTCCTTGCTAAAGCAGATCAACCAAGCAGTCGAGTTTGCTGAACAACTCGTGCAAAAAAGCTCCAGTTCGGACATAATGCAGAGCAAAGCAAAACTACTGCAGCGTTACAACGAACTTGAAAGCTCTCCCATTCCACAACTTCCGGTCAGTTCCTTTGTGAAGTTCTTCCCGAATTTGGAACTAGAAAAATTAAGCGTTGGCTGCGTAGCAACAAGTGAACCGATCATCAAGGGACTGAATCAAGATATCCAAGCTGGTGTAGAATCAGAGTTCGAAGTTAACCCCAGAATCCCTAAAGAACAAGCGAAAAAAGTTAAATGCAAATTCCAATGTGAGGTGCTCGTGAAACCCGCTGAGAAGGTAGGAGGTTTGAGAACGTACGAGAATGAAGAGGCTACACTGGTGAAGTTTGTACCTAAAGTTCCTGGTACTTTTAACATCACAGTCAAAATAAATGGGAAGATTCTTTCAACTAACACCGTCCAGGTGAAACAACGGATCATTCAGGTTTTGGGAGAGTTGGAATTAAAAAAAGAAACTTTTGAAATACCAAGAGGGTTGGCTGTAAACAGCAAAGGGCAAATTGCTGTTGTTGACAGGAAAAAACACTGTGTTCTCATAACTGACATGGAAGGAAACTGTATAAGAAAAGTAAGTTGCCATGGAAACAAGGACGGACAGCTACACAGTCCAGAGGACGTTACTTACCTTAATGATGATAACATTCTTGTGGCGGATGAATTAAATCATCGCATTCAACAATTTAATGTTCAAACTGGGGACTTTGTGAAAAGCCTTGGGAAGAGAGGGACAAGAGACGGGGAGTTTCAGAATCCTGTCAGTGTTTGTGTGGATGATGAAGGACGCGTTATCGTGGCTGACGGCCGTAACCATAGAGTCCAAGTCTTATCACTGGATGGTGAACCTTTGTTTAGATTTGGAGACAGTGGACCAGAAAAACTTAACCGCCCCTCTGGATGTATTTACCATGAGAACAAGTTCATTGTTTCTGACTGGGATGATAAATCTGTGAAATTTTATGATAAAACTGGAAAGTTTTTGTATAAGATAAGAGAACCACGTCAGGGTGATGAACAGTTGTGGCGTCCATGGGGACTTTGTCTCCACAAATGTGGTGATCACCATAATCTTCTTGTATGTGACAGAAACAATGGTCGTGTTGACCAGTATACATTGGAGGGTTGTTTTACTGGAAAAACTGATTATAAGTTTATAAGTCTCACAAGAATAACTACAACACCGAATGGCCTTATTTTAGCTTCGGACTGGAAGGCCGATAAAGTACATATTCTAAAATAGTACGTAAAAAACTATCGAAGAGAAGCCAGCCGAAACCGAAAGGGAAAACACTGAAATGTACTCACAAAAAGCTACGTCGTAAATATAGAATACTTCATACAAAGTTCTGAGCTGCGGAATGTTCGCGGTTTTTCGACATAATGCGAGTGGAAATTAAAAATACCGCGGGCGTTAGTTACAGAGTTGCAGTGGACAGAGTGGTAAAGTGGAAAATGCATGTCATTAAGTCTAGCCAAGAAGATGCATTTGTCCACTCTAAAACGCTGTTTGTTAAGTCGAAAATCATCTGTATTCTGTTCACTTCACTTAAAATTTTTGCAACTGACATGGAAATTATAGATATCTTCAAGTCATACACGGTCCTTTTCCACTTTAGCACCGGGTACGCGGAACCGCCATACAGGCCACCGCAACTATGAAGGATTTAACAAATGCCAATTGTCTTTCAGAGACGTGTTCACATCTCTCAGTTATAAAAAAAATACCCTGCCAGCGAGGTTGTGAATAAAATAACCAACTGTGCGAGTCTACGAGGTGTTTTAGTGAGCTTTTCCATATGTATTCTAAATAAAAACTGCCATCATAATATTTATTTGATACAGCTAAAATATTTCAGTATTACCAACTTACAGACTATCTCACCATTCTACATTACAGTGTATGAACAGAAAGGCTCACGTGTCTGGAGTAATTCAAAATAACCCTGTTCATGTAATACGAATATGATAGAGTGATCTTCCTTAACCAGTGAAATAGGTAGAAGAATACTAAGCCTATTGTTTTCTTTTGTTTATTTGTAGTTATTTTAGAATTGCGGCCAGCATCGAATCGTCTTATTGTTGATCTCACTTGAGGCAATATGTATAGGCTGTATAGTTACTTCAATTGCAAATCCTCGTTACACATCCCCTTTTGCTGCAGTTGTTAAGACCAATTAGAACAGACAATGGGGCTGGTCCCCAATAACAGGTGCAGTGGAGGACAATCAGACGAACTTGTATTTGAATAAATAACCGCAGAGAACAATCACTTGTCCGCCAGCTTTACATGACGATATCTGGGTTTTACTTGAACTTTCAATATATTATCGAGTATTCAGTCTTTATTTATTCTGTGATTTTCTTCTCTGTGCAGGTGACCTTCCCTGTGCTCTTGCTGTTGTTTGGGCTCCTTGTGTTTGTTGAGTTACTTTAACAGTACTAAGGGTTTGCCTTGAATCTGTAAGAGTGCCGGAAAAAAGATTACATATCAGTAAAATTATCCCTTTTAGTGTAATTCAGTCTGATTTTTACAAACCCTGCAGAAATTTGGCAAAAAAGGAAAACTTTCCAACTTAGCGTTTTAGAGGACAAATACTCGATGCATACCAAAAGAAGGGTTGTCAAAGGTTACAAAAGGTTTTTTATGGCAAGTCATTAGAACAATTTATTACAAATCTAGTCACAGACCGTCTACTTTCTCTTTAGAAATAGCCGAGCGCGGCTGATTTATTCGTTACGGACTGGAGAACAGACTAGTATTTCCATGCCAAAGCTAGTAAAGTTCGCTGGGTTGGGTAGGTTTTGGTGGTGTGAAGCTAACCTTCCTTGATCTAATAATTTAAGTCTGAAGGTTAAATCAGATTAAGATAAGTTGGGGCTTAGTTAAAGCATCCATCCCCCAATTCACTATAGGGTAGTCATTCATTTTTGCATGGCGCCAGACGGTGGGTTCGATGAATTGCTTTGTGCGACTGTTGGATCATTATAAGGTTCTGGTAAACTACCCAGCTACCCCTCCCCTAAGCCAACATTAACACTTACTTCTGACTCAGGGCAAAATGTTGGCTTAGGGGAGGGGTACGTGGGCAGTTTCCCAGACTGGACGTAATATGATTCGGACTGTTTTGGGAAACAGATTTTGACCAAGTTGCCTGTGAAACTTCCAAAACAAAAAGAGTCGATAGCATTCCTAAAATAGTCTCGTATTGCAGTTCGACACAGAAACCACCTAGCCTCAAGCTCAACCCCTAAAATGGCAAATTAAAAGTTATAACTTTTGATTTTACTCCAAATGACATCCAGGAATGTCGCTAAGAGCCAGCTGCCAGCTTATTTCATCGGCTGAAAGAGAGCTTACTACCGGCTCAAGTTTCGCTGGAAAACGGAGAAGTGGGGTAAATCAGTAAAAAAGCCAGCTTGAATATCCAAAAAAGTTCTCAAAGCTTCGTTAGCTAAGCTACATCCCTGGTAAACGGTATTACCACTGAAAAAAAATCTTTGGCAAAAGTGCCTTACAGACCGCCTGACTTTTGCCTTGGCAATTCGAAGGCGCAAGGTCTCTGAACCAAGAGCATGGAGTCACAGAGTGAGACTATGGAAAAACGCCTTCTTCCACGCGCGTTTTGTGCACGGGAATCCAAGCCTTTGGCACGTCACTTTTCGCGAGCTGCTACTTAGAGAGACAAAGGGATAACTTTACAGTAAAAATTTTATTAAGCGGCCCTCTATTAAGCGGTCACCTATCAATTTCCCAAAATATACTTCCCAAATTTACTGTACATTTGACCTCTATTTAACGGTCATTTCTATTAAGCAGGCGCGGTCACCGTTTGGATATCACAAACGGCTAATTTTATTGTAATTTACCTCTGTTAAACAGTCCCAATGATAAGCGAAGCATGTCCAGTTTCTCTGACAACTCATCAAACAGAATATAACACAAGCCCAAATCCCAGATAGACTGCTTGCAGTACTCCCTTTCTCGTCGGGCTTATGCCCTCATTTATTTCGGCTTGCGTGCTTGGGACTTTCGCGTGCATTAACTTTTCAACGAAAAATAAGAGACTGCTTGCAGTCGAATCACAGACGACCATAACTGAATTTTCTCTTAATGTTGAACGAGATTGGCAAAATACTGTAAAATTTGTTGTTTCGGCGTGAACTCCTCAGAAAATTAAAATACTTTTATCATATTTGGCTTCATTGTTGTTGTGCCGGACACATGCAGTACCTGTAAAAGCGTAAGCGGGGTTCCTGGTGCACGCTGCTGTATGGTTTGGTTGGCATTTTTCAAACCTGTGGCGATAAACTGAGCTGGTAATGGCCCGGATGCAATGGATACACTGTTAGAGACAGGAACAATGCCGGGAGTTCCACCAGCTACTGTTACAGTTGAACCAGCTGGGACAGTAACACTTTTTCCACCACGACCAACAACAGGCTGGAAAAAAAACACGAAAAAATTACTACATGTACTTATTACGAAAAAGAGAAAGCCCTTTTGGATTGACTTTCATTGTTTAACACGTTGCAAAATGTTGGACGGAATGCAGCCAATTCTTCTTGATAACGTTCATCATGTTAATTGGCTTTTTTCTTACAAATCTTCTTTCTCCTTTTTTCAAGCACGACTTCATTCCATAAAGATAGATGAAGAAACGCAAACTCCAGAACCATCAGAAAAAAAGGAAGTTTCACTGAACCTGAGACAGCATCCAGTTGCATCTACTTTGGGATATTCGATGAGTGAGTCATTCCATATGTACATGTAGCTAGGTAGCTAGATATTGTTCTTTAATGATGACCGACTATCTTCAAATAAGCCATACCTTCTAAGTACTTACAACTAAAAACCTATTCTTTAAAGGAGTACCCATATACGTTAGGAACGTTCGAATTACCAATAAACCAATCAGATAGCGTAAAAACAAGTCTTGTTATTCTAGTCAGTTTTTAACATTCACTTTTAGAATCTCACAGCTTACGCCGCCAACAATATAGTTTTCTCTAGACCGTCAATCGCTTATCGAAAAAGAACTTCCTTATTCAAGTGACAATGTATTAAGTTAGCATAAAAGTACTATAGCAGATGTAGCAGATGTCCCTGTTTTGACGTCTCCCGCTGGAGATGGGACCGCGATTTCTTTGTCTTTTGAGTCATGTGGAGGTCGAGCTGTTTGCAGGGGTATTAAGGCAGCAGTACCTTCACTTGCGTTTTCAGTTATTTTAAGACCCTAAATATTAGTTCGTCTCTAGGAAATCGAACCTACGCCTTCTTTGATCCCGTTCTGCAACCTAACGCTACGTATCTCTGTTTCCTCTCCTCCACTCTACGCATGCTCTATGGTCTCTTTAATTTCATAAAGGTGCTCGGAGATTCCGATCAGCCACTATAAAAAAAAAGCTGACATAAGTGGATCTTATTTATTTGTAGCTCTGTATTATTTGCTGATCCAACTGATGAAGAAGAAAATCTAGTCTCCGGAATCGTCACTATAGTTGTGACAGATGATGATAAAATTGCAGCTGTTCATAAGCCAGGTAATTTTTGGCTTTAAAATAGAATGAAATTATGAAGAAAAGAACTACTCATCTTAGTGTAAGAACACAAGAAGGTCAACACGATAGAACCTAGCAAGTAGCTATAAAATCAAAGATAAACTTAGAGGCTGTTACACCGAGATAATTCCAATACAACCGCAACAATACACCTGTTTTCTAATATGGTATAAGTTTTCACTTTACGAAAGTCTAAAAGTTGAGTTTGTGTAATAAGGTCAATTTCCTGACCATCGTAAAGAGATTCCAAAGATCATGGAAGTTATCACAGCGATATCACTTCTACAAAGGGCTAGTCCTCGAAAAGTTTGCTTTTTAATGCGCTTACGATATGTTCATTCTGGAGAGTGATAATTTTTCTTTATCTTGTATACATCCCGAACTCCGCTTTCCAAACGCGTGAGGTCCGGAGTCTTGAGACTTGGAAGTGTTATTGTTGAAGTCTTGTTCGCGAGTTTGTCAGTGATCTACAGTTGTGCCGTAGTTTATGTTCTCAGTGGCCCGTTAGAAATAGCAACCCTGTTGGTAAATTAATGTGATTTTCTTCGCTCAAAACATGTTATCCCATAATCAAGGTTCTCCTGAATCCTTTTGCTGAATAACTGATTTATGTTTATTTCCTTTATACCCATCCTTCTTTTATTCTCAATTCACTCCATTTACCGCATAATTCAACCAGAGTGTCGTGTCAACCTTTTTTTGTGCGAAGGTGGTGTGAACAGTATTTGATAAACTCTGCCGGAGGAAGCTAAGGTCGTGAAATTTTCTTGTTGCTTAGTAACTGCTCTCGTTTTTTCTTTTTAAAGGTAGATGTCCTTTGACAGATGACAAGTTACAGGAATGTTTTAAAAAGTCGGTAAGGAGAGGCAAAGAAGTCAGAGACCTGATCCAGACAGCTTGTGATGACATTGATAGATAGTTATACCTATGGACAATGTATTTTAAACAAAATATTAAACTGAATGAGGAAAAACGAGAAACATTTCGTGCTAACTATAGTTTTACTATTCTTTTGTTTTAAAATTGCCTGCTCTTATCAGTGTAGAGTTACCTGGTCAGGGAAGGTACATTTTTATTTATGATGGGGATGTTTGATTTGTTTGTTTGTTTGTTTTTGAAACAAAACTATGATTCTTTGCTCTCCTCTCTCTCATTCCCGAATAAGAGGTACAACGCGTGACCCTCCCCAGATCTCTTACCACCAGTCTTTCGTTCTCCTAAATTTAATTCTGGAAATAAACCTTACTTTATAAACTCTCTCTCCAGGGTTGAAAAACCGATTGTTTAAGAGTTATGCTAGAAACAATGAAGTACTAAACTAGGTTTGTGTTTGCACGACTCCACCCCATTCCTCTCGCTCGATTTCTCGTCTTCAGTGCTGGGCGATCCAAGTTTACTGCCAAAACTAAGCTTACCACACAGCAGTAGAATAGCGGCTTACTACATGTTACTACATGCAAAAAAAAAAACACACAGACAACCACACAAACACAATCAAAGAATGGGAAAGATTACTAACAAACGTTATTAGGAAAATGCACAGAGGTTCTACTTCACTGCCTCGTGTTTGAAATGATAATTGACAGCCAATAAGATTGAACCTCAGATTTTTGTCACAGGTTGGCGTTTAATTCTTCTTTACTCTTGTCCACCCTCAAAGTCATATACGAAAAAACAAATCCATTAAAAACGTGCACTTCTATAGCGAGATTTTATATTTGTTTTTTTGTCTTAATGTCAATATTCCCAGCTAAACAATGCGGAAAAATCCCTCCTAAACTTCCGCTTCTAAGGTCAGAGGGTAGATTATTCCAAATCTGGTTGGCTGCCTGTGGGTATTAAGCAAAATGTTTTGTGACGCTCTAAATGGTTCAAGTTTCCCGGAATCCCAAAGAACAAGAAAGGGAGTGCCGCTGTTGATCAATCTCTCACAATGGAATCTCTGTTGAAAAACTTGAAAGAACAGGTTACTTGTGCAATCTGTCTGGATACTTTCACCGATCCCAAGACAATAACCTGCCTGCATACATTCTGCTGTGACTGTTTGAAGAAACACGCACTGATCAGCCAAAGGAATGGAAAGTTTCGCTGCCCAGAGTGTCAAGCTGAAGTCGATCTTCCCGAAGCAAACTGTTTCGACAAACTACCGTCCAGTTTTCATCATAAAAGGTTGCTCAGTCTTCTCGCTGTTCGACAGAGTGGCGATGGCAACGAAATCACTTGTGGCATTTGCAAGAAAAAGAGCGCAGAGATAAGTTACTGCTTCGAATGCGCTAAATTCATGTGCAGTGACTGTGTAAACGCACATCAACTGTTTAAAAACCTCACAGAAGGACACAAGGTGACTCCAGTCAAACAGTTCCAACCTCAAGACTACGAAGCCCTGATGAAGAGGCAGTCATTTTGCTCGCAGCAGTATCACGAGCGAGAGATTGTAAGATTTTTCTGTCTCAAATGCAAACTGTGTGTTTGCCAAATTTGCATCGCTACGGATCACAAGTCACACGAGGGCCATGATGTGGAACTGCTGGATAAAGTGGCGGATGGCGAGAAAGTCAACATCCTAGAGAGTGCCAAAAAGTTAAAAGAAAAGACCAAACTTTACAGCGATGCGATTTTCAAGCTTGAACAAACAGAGCTTGAGCTGCATACAAATACTACTAATGTTAAACATGAAGTTTCCCAGACAACGGAACAAATCATCGCCAAGATTCGTGAAAGTGAACGCGAGATTATCACCCACCTCGAGAAGACGCGCGAGTCTCGATTGGAAATATTAAACTTGGCAAAGACACAAGTGCAGTCCTTGCTAAAGCAGATCAATCAAGCAGTCGAGTTTGCTGAACATCTCGTGCAAAAAAGCTCCAGTTCGGACATATTGCAAAACAATCTAAAACTACAGCAACGTTACAACGAACTTGAAAGCGCTCCCATCCCAGAACTTCCGGTCAGTTCCTTTGTGAAGTACTTTCCGAATTTGGAACTAGAAAAATTTAGCATTGGTTTTGTAGCAACAAGTGAACCGATCATCAAGGGAGTGAATCAAGATATCCAAGCTGGTGTAGAATCAGAATTTGAAGTTAACCTTACAATCCAGAAAGTCAAATTCCAATGTGAGGTGCTCGTGGAACCCGCTGAGAAGGTAGGAAGTTTGAGAACGTACGAGAAAGAAGATGCTACACTGGTGAAGTTTGTACCTGAACTTCCTGGTACTTTTAACATCACAGTCAAGATATACGGAAAGGTTCTTTCAACCAACACCGTCCAGGTGAAACAACGGCTCATTCAGGTTGTGGGAGAGTTGGTATTGAAAAAAGAAACTATTGGAGAACCAAGAGGGATAGCTGTAAACAGCAAGGGGCAAATTGCTGTTGTTGACAGCATAAAACACTGTGTTTTCATAATTGACATGGAAGGAAACTGTCTAAGAAGAGTAGGTTGCCGTGGAAACAAGGACGGACAGCTAAACGGTCCAGAAGACGTTACTTACCTTAATAATGATAACATTCTTGTGGCAGATGAATTAAATCATCGCATTCAACAATTTAATGTTCAAACTGGAGACTTTGTGAAAAGCTTCGGAAAGTACGGGACAAGTGACGGGGAGTTTTGGAAACCTCTCAGTGTTTGTGTGGATGATGAAGGACGCGTTATCGTGGCTGACTGCCGTAACCATAGAGTCCAAGTTTTATCACAGGATGGTGAACCTTTGTTTAAATTTGGAGACAATGGACCAGAAAAACTTAACCGCCCCTTTGCATGTATTTACCATGAGAACAAGTTCATTGTCTCTGACTGGGGTAATAATTCTGTGAAATTTTATGATAATACTGGAAAGTTTTTGTACAATATAGGAGAACCTGGTGAGGGTGATGGACAGTTGCTAGGGCCTAACGGACTGTGTCTTCAGAAATGTGGAAATCACCATAATATTCTTGTATGTGACAAAAACAATGGTCGTGTTGACCAGTATACATTGGAGGGTTGTTTCACTGGAAAAACTGATAAAAAGTTTCAATGTCTCAAAGGAATAGCTACAACACCGGATGGCCTTATTTTAGTTTCGGACCCCGAGGCCAAACAAATATTTTTTCTAAAATAGTGCGTGAAAAAACTGTCAAAGAGAAGCAAGCCCAAACCAAAACGGAAAACACTGAGATGTACTCACTACAAAGCTATGTCGCAAATACAGAATACTTCATAGAAAGTTCTGCGCTGCGAAATGTGCTCAGTTTTTCGACATAACAGGGGTGGAAAAATTACGTTTTACAACTCGTACGAGTGGAAAGTTATTTCGATTCGACAGAGTTGTACAGTGGAAAATGCATCTCATTAAGTCTAGCTAAGAAGATGCATTTGTCCACTCTAAAACGGTGTTTGTCAAGTCAAAAATCATTTGTAAACAGTTCACGTCACTTAAAATTTTTGCAACTGACTCTCAGTTATATAAAAAAAAAACCAGCTTGCGGGATTGTGAATAAAGTAAACGCCTACCGTATTTATTCGATTTTATCTAGTCGAAGGCGGCGTTTAATTTCAAAATCATCTTTTCTTAAATCATTGACATCAATTACGACAAATCATTTTTAAATATCAAGTAAAACAGACAGATGTTTAATGTTTCAATGTCTCGCGTTTTTTTTCCGGGAGAGAATCGTTATTGCCTGGTTGATGTACATTACAAAGTAGTGCCGAGTTTTCCTTATAATCCTCAATTAAACGCCGCATTCGTCTTATTTGATGCGGCTTATATTTTTAACTTTGCTTCCATCTGCGTTGTTAAATCGAGGGTG
Source organism: Porites cylindrica (assembly GCA_964035525.1). Classification (NCBI taxonomy): domain Eukaryota; kingdom Metazoa; phylum Cnidaria; class Anthozoa; order Scleractinia; family Poritidae; genus Porites; species Porites cylindrica. The sequence goes on along the minus strand of OZ037784.1, from coordinate 34,721,112 downwards.
GCGTTTATTCGAGTAATTACGGTATACGAGTCTACGACGAGTTTTAGTGAACTTTTCCGTATGTTCATTTCTATTTCTACGGATATATTTTTCTCATGGTAGGTCCAGTTTCTAAATAAAAACTGTTAACTTATATCATATCTGACGCGGCTAAAATATTTTAATATTACCAACTTACAGACTATTTCACCATTTTGCACAACAGTGTATGAACAGAAAGGCTCAAATGTCTAGAGCAATTCACGATAACCTTGCTCATGCAATATACAAATGATATTGCATATTGATATGTTAGCGTGATAACTGTACATAGTTTCTGCTCACTATTAAATGTAGATGTAGATGAAGATATTAAATGAGTTTATAAATGTTCATGAAAGAAACGGATTCAAACTTTTAGAATTGCGGCGGGCGTCGAATCGTCTTATTGTTGATCTCAGTTGAGGCAACATGTAGTTACGGCTTCAATGGCAAAATCCTCGTGACACATCCCCTTTCGCTGTGGTTGTTAAGACCAATTAGAACAGAAAATGGGACTGGCCCCAAATAACATGTTCAATGCAGGACAATCAGACGAACTTGTATTTGAATAAATAACCGCAGCGGACAATCATTTGTCCGACAGCTTTACATGACGATCGTAATATCTCGGTTTACTTAAACTTTCAATATATTATTGAGTATTCAGTCTTTATTTATTCTGTGATTTTCTTCTCTGTGCAGGTGACCTTCCCTGTGCTCTTACTGTTGTTTGGGCTCCTTCTGTTTGTTGAGTCACTTTAACAGTACCTAAGGGTTTGCCTTGAATCTGTAAGAGTGCCGGAAAAAAAGAGTTACGCATCAGTAAAATTATCCTTTTTAGTGTAATTCAGTCTGATTTTTACAAACCCATGCGGAAATTTGGCAGAAAAGGAAAACTTTCCAACTTAGCATTTTAGAGGACAATTACTCGATGCATACCAAAAGAAGGGTTTTTAAAGGTTACAAAAGGTTTATTATGGCAAGTCATTAGAACAAGTAATTACAAGTCTTGTCACAGAACGTCTACTTTCTCTTTAGAAATAGCTGAGCGCGGCGGATTTATTCGTTACGGTTGGGTAGGTTTTGGTGTTTTGAAGCTAACCTGCGATCAGGAGGTCCGTCTCCCTCGAAAAAGAAAAAGGCCTGATCGTAGGTTAATGTGAAGCTTATAATTTGCTGGCTGGTTTTGTTCCTTGAGTACATGGAGGAAAACCTATGGTATGACAATTCAAAAAAGCTATTTTCAAGCACATCCCTGAGATCTAACACTTTAAGTCTGAAGGTTAAATCAGATTTCATGGAATTCCGTTCATTTTGAACCTCATAGGGAAAAGGAAATTGGTCTTAATTCTCGGGAGATTAGAAAAACGGGGTTGAGGAGGGGAAAAAAAAGTGTTTGAGTGGAAAAGTGAAGTTAGTTTAGGTTCTGTTCAAGAAAGCGAGGGTTCGAGAAGTCACGGGGGGGGGGGGGGGGGAATAAGGGTTCTACTGTATACGTCTGAGCAGCGGCTAAGTCTGTAAGTACTTCACAAGATGAGTTCTCTTATTTGATTCATCCCACCGAAAAATGAAGGTATCGACCGTTCGACATTAGCAGTCCCATTATCCGTTGACATAACTGTTGTAGACCTTGAACGACTTAAACCTGTTGAGTGTGAATCTGAACCGGTGTAGTAGCACCTCTTGGTGATTGTACAACGGTCTGTTGAACCTGGGAGGGGCCACTTTGTTATGGGAACTGAACCATTCGAACTTGGAACTGAGGCTATTGTAACTGTGTTCCGATTAGTACCAGAGGTTGGAGGTTTGTTGTGGTGCGATTTACAGTTAATGTTACAGCAGCTAGGGCAGTTGGTGAAGATCCGGTTGCTAACAAACAGAAACAAAAACTTTAGCTTTTAAAAGCCAGCACATTTACCTTACTGACTCCTTTGGTAAAGTGGCCGGAAAATATTCTTTTAATTCCGTGCCCCTCCCTTCCCCCGACTAGTTCCTCACATGCACAGCACCATCAGTCTTTTCCCTAAGTAGCTGAGGGAAGCAAGAATTCAAGACAACGACCAGTTTTTACGACTCACTAGTCTCCTATGTAGCAAGAAACGTTCGCGAAGGAGCATTGCTTGAAGACCCAGCTAGCTAGTAGCTTACCTGCGCTGATTTTTTTTTTTGCTGTTGTTGTTGCTGTGGTAATATGGACCTCGTGTTTAGTGTCATGGTATGAACCCTGGCTTTAAGCACTAGGAAAGTCCTGGATGTTCTCCACATAAAGTCAAATTAACACCTTAAACGAAATCAAAAAAGCAAACTTTTCGATGGCAAGCCTTTCTTCATAGAAGATTCACTCTTGTAAGTGCTTAACGTTCATTGGACATGCCAGTGTTTGAGCTGAAGACGTTTTCGCGAGTGTAGCAGTGATGTGCTCGAGTCTATTGCCTCAGTGGCCCGTTAAAAATATATAGAGGATATTACACGGTGGCGCGAAGATATGAATTTTATTTTCGAGTGGCAAAACAATATCTTACGGACGAGCGCAGCGAGTGAGTAAAATATTGTTTTTGCCACGAGAAAATAAAATTCATATCTTCAAGCCGCCGTGTAATGTTCTTTTTATTATATAGACAAAATGACATCGATAAAATAATAGAGGGAAATGACCGAAATTACGGTCATCGATAAACTCACGTGTGAGATTATGGAAAATAAACCACTCGGGTCCCGGATGTAGTTTTTATGAATTTTACGAGTGGTATATTTTCCAGTAAAACACTCGTGTCTATATAATAATACACTTTATCATATCAATTTCGCGCATTTTCTGGAAATTATATGTGCTAGTTATCTAAATAACAATTTAACGATATAATCAGGAATTACAAACAAAACGTCCCTGATTTCAGTTCATTATTTCACTTGCCTGCGTGCAGACGTCTCCTATTTCCTTTGTTGCACGCGGAAAAGGGACGTCTGCGTAACGCCGTCGCTAATCGTGTTCCAGCGTCCTGCTGGGTTCCCAAGATCTTGGGAACACGCTGTGATAGGCTGACACACTGTGCGCATTGTTTGACTTAACGCTGATTGGTTGTTATCGAATGTGGTCTGATAATGTATGCGGTGATTCAAATGATTTATGTAAGCGGGGTTTTCTAACCAAAACAAATCAAAACATGTGCGATTGTGTGCTGTGTTTTTCGTCGATCGAAAAGCAGAGCGATCGAAATCTTGTGCGGGGACGCGGAAAATTTAACGTGTACGAGGAAATTATTTCTTTACAATTTACTGTGCATGACACATCACATCATATTTGTAAACAGTGTCTGAGAAAACTATAAAAGCGGCGTGGACTTCGCACCAGGCAGGCATTTCGGAGAAAGCCAGCCAAAGAAACTAAAACCTTTACTTAGCCGTAACAAACACAGGTCAAGAAAATTTAAACATGTTACAACTGCATCTGAAATCAAATCCTATCGGGAACACCCACAGAAGCATAAACCCCCATAAACCACAGGAAATGATTACTCAGTATACATGTAACAAACCTGCTTCATGACCTCTAAATGGAAGACTTAGCGCGGCAAAAATGAGACTTACTCAGTCAAAGGTTGGAATGCTACATGCACTGTGTAGTGCTAGTAATCTTCGCGCGAGAGAGAAAAGAAGAAAAACCTCTGTTCAAGCAGACTCTCAAGGTCACGTTTCGCCCGTCTCACGAGCTTATGATGTTTTGTTTGGCCTGTCAACTCTTATTTCTAACTGGATATTATTTCACAATTTATGCGAAATAGAATACCCTGCCAGCGGGACGCTGGAACACGATTAGCGACGGCGTTACGCAGACGTCCCTTTTCCGCGTGCAACAAAGGAAATAGGAGACGTCTGCACGCAGGCAATTATCTCACGCGCACTGCTGAAAATGAGAAGATGTAGTGTGAACGCGACTAATAAACTCATGCTTACGGTAATCAGAATCAGAAAACAATTTTAATTGTTTTCTGATTAAAATCAGACTAATAGTATTCAGAGTAACCAGAATACTATTTTATTTTACTATTTTAACCATAACATCTTTTAAGTAATAAAAACCTACCAGTCTTTGATACCTTATTCAGGGCCATCAAATAAGAGTTAAAAACTCACTTGAGTTATGACTGTACATGCAGTCCCGAATGGAGTAGCACAGGCGTACCAACCCCTTTTTCACTAACATATACTTTATCATGGCACATGTTGCTTGATCAGTTTAGTTATGTGGGCAACCGAGATCGATACAGGTTCTTCGAGCTCGACATGTCAACTGAGCTCCATCAAACCCGTAATTGAAACATGCTAGCTAAACAGGTTGGTCAACTAGCCCCAGGCTATTGGACTATACCTTTCCTTGCCGCGCTTTTTCTAATATACGCGTATGCATATCTTCAAATCAGCTTTCGTTTGGACGATTACTTGATTACTTATGTACTTGTTGGGGTATAGGTTCTGTGCTTCCTTTTTACTTGTTGTTTTTTTTTTTTTCAATCCGCGGCCAAACGGTCACAACATAAATGCCCGAAGTTCGTGCACCATCACACATTGTACCCCTGTTCGTAAGTTGGTCAGCGGTGGGTTGACCAAGATGGAAGTTGAGTTTTACGCTCCTCGACACTTTGAACTTCTCACTTAGTTTACTGTCATATAGTCATTTTCTATCATCCTATTTTAAGCATGTCTGAATCTGTTGCCACAATTGCGGTCTCATGAAAGAAAACCAAGCCCTTAAGATATAAATTGATTCTGACTGAGCTTGTGTTGACATCGATAGATAAATAAAAAAAATTCATATACCTGTTTAAAATGCATTTTTAACCAAAAATATTAAACTGAATGAGAAAAATGTAAAACGTCAATTAAGAAACATTTCGTGCTCCTTTACTAATCTGTTATATTATAATCCTTTTAATTTGACTGTTGAATATTGTATTTGGTCAGGTAAGTTTCATTCAATATTGGCTATTCTTATGTACGCCCAAGATCCGGTTTCGTGGGTGCGTTTCCAATTTTTGTGCATTCCTTGAGAGCTACCTGGTTTGGGAAGGTACATTTCTATTTTCTGATGAGGATGTTTGATTTGATGTTTTCGAAAAATAATTCTTTGCCCTCCTCTTTCTCATTCCCGAATAAGAAGTAAAACCCCAAATCTCAAACCATCTGTCTTTCGTTATTCTCAATTTAATTCTGAAAATAACACACCTCCTCTTCAGGGTTGAAAAACAGATTTTTTTAAATAGCTGTACTCCTAACCCTACATGTAACAAGTAACACATAGAATACTAATTGTTTGTACCACTCTTCCCCATTCCTCTTGCTCGTTTTCTCGTCTTCACTGCTGGGCGATCCAAGTACTGCCAAAACTAAGCTTACCACACAGCAGTATATAATAGCTGACTACATGCAAAAACAACAACAACCACAAGAACTACAATCAAAGAATGAGAAAGATTACTAAAAAATGTTATTAGGAAAATGCAGAGGTTGCAAGTACTTCAACTCATCATTACACATCACTTACGAGGCAGAACAGCCGAATGGATTGATACTTTTAATTCTTCAGTTTCCTGAAACGCTCAAAGTTCGTCCACCCTCAAAGTAAGAAACAAGAAAATAAATCCATTAAATTTCCGCACTTCTGTAATTTGACTTTATATTTGTTTTTCGTCTTAATGTCAATATTCCCAGCTAAACAATGCGGGAAAAAACTCCAGATTATTTCACCTCTAATTGGCTGCCTGCGGGTATTATGCACAATGATTTGTGACGCTACGGATAGTTCAAGTTTCCCAAAATCCCAAAGAAGAAGAAAGGGTTTGTTTTGTCGTCGCTGTTGAGCAATCTTTCACAATGGAATCTCTGTTGATAAACCTCAAAGAACAGGTTACATGTGCAATCTGTCTGGATATTTTTACCGATCCCAAGACAATAACCTGCCTGCATACATTCTGCTGTGACTGTTTGAAGAAACACGCACTGATCAGCCAAAGGAATGGAAAGTTTCGCTGCCCCGAGTGTCAAGCAGAAGTCGATCTTCCCGAAGCAAACTGTTTCGACAAACTATCGTCCAGTTTTCATCATAACAGGTTGCTCAGTCTTCTCGCTGTTCGACAGAGCGGCGATGGCAACGAAATCAGTTGTGGCATTTGCAAGAAAAAGAGCGCAGAGATAAGTTACTGCTTCGAATGCGCTAAACTCATGTGCAGTGACTGTGTAAACTTACATCAACTGCTTAAAAACCTCACAGAAGGACACAAGGTGACGCCAGTCAAACAGTTCCAACCTCAAGACTACGAAGCCCTTATGAAGAGGCAGTCATTTTGCTCGCAGCAGTATCACGAGCGAGAGATTGTAAGATTTTTCTGCCTCAAATGTAAACTGTGTGTTTGCCAAATTTGCATCGCTACGGATCACAAGTCACACGAGGGCCATGGTGTGGAACTACTGGATAAAGTGGCGGATGGCGAGAAAGTCAACATCCTAGAGAGAGCCGAAAAGTTAAAAGAAAAGACCAAACTTTACAGCGATGCGATTTTCAAGCTTGAACAAACAGAGCTTGAGCTGCATACAAATGCTGCTAATGTTAAACGTGAAGTTTCCCAGACCGTGGAACAAATCATTGCCAAGATTCGTGAAAGTGAACGCGAGATCATCACCCATCTCGAGAACACGCGCTCGTCTCGATCGGAATTGTTAAATTCGACAAAGACACAAGTACAGTCCTTGCTAAAGCAGATCAACCAAGCAGTCGAGTTTGCTGAACAACTCGTGCAAAAAAGCTCCAGTTCGGACATAATTCAAAGCAAAGCAAAACTAAAGCAGCGATACAATGAACTTGAAAACGCTCCCATCCCAGAACTTCCGGTCAGTTCCTTTGTGAAGTTCTTCCCGAATTTGGAACTAGAAAAATTTAGCGTGGGTTTTGTAGCTACAAGTGAACCGATCATCAAGGGACTGAATCAAGATATCCAAGCTGGTGTAGAATCAGAGTTCGAAGTTAACCCCAGAATCACTAAAGAACAAGCGCAAGGCAGAGTTAAATGCAAATTCCAATGTGAGGTGCTCGTGGAACCCGCCGAGAAGGTAGGAAGTTTGAGAACCCACGAGAATGAAGATGCTACACTGGTGAAGTTTGTACCTAAAGTTCCTGGTACTTTGAACATCACAGTCAAAATAAATGGGAAGGTTCTTTTAACCAACACTGTCGAGGTGAAGCAACGGCTCATTCAGGTTTTGGGAGAGTTGGAATTAAAATTCGAAACTTTTGAACGACCAAGGGGATTGGCTGTAAACAGCAAAGGGCAAATTGCTGTTGTTGACAGCTGGAAACACTGTGTTCTAATAATTGACATGGAAGGAAACTGTCTAAGAAAAGTAGGTTGCCATGGAAACAAGGACGGACAGCTAAACCGTCCAGAGGACGTTACCTACCTTAATGATGATAACATTCTTGTGGTGGATGAATTAAATGATCGCATTCAACAATTTAATGTTCAAACTGGAAACTTTGTGAAAGGCTTTGGAAAGAGAGGGATAGGAGACGGGGAGTTTCAGAGTCCACTCAGTGTTTGTGTGGATGATGAAGGACGCGTTATCGTGGCTGACTGCCGTAACCATAGAGTCCAAGTTTTATCACGGGATGGTGAACCTTTCTTTAAATTTGGAGACAGTGGGCCAGAAAAACTTAACCACCCCTGTGAATGTATTTACCATGAGAAAAAGTTGATTGTTTCTGACTATGATAATAATTCCGTGAAATTTTATGATAATACTGGAAATTTTTTGTATAAGATAAGAAAACCACGTCAGGGTGATGAACAGTTCCTGGGTCCATGTGGACTGTGTGTCCAGAAATGTGTCGATCACCATAATCTTCTTGTATGTGACAGAAACAATGGTCATGTTTATCAGTTTACATTGGATGGTTGTTTTACTGGAAAAACTGATCATAAGTTTAAAGGTCTCACAACAATAACTACAACACCGGATGGCCTTATTTTAGCTTCGGACTGGAAGGCCAATAAAATATATATTCTAAAATAGTACGTAAAAAACTGTCGAAGAGAAGCCAGCCGAAACCGAAAGGGAAAACACTGAGATGCACTCACTAAAAAGCTACGTCGTAAATATAGAATAGTTCATAGAAAGTTCTGAGCTGCGGAATGTTCGCAGTTTTTCGACATATATAATACGAGTGGAAATTAAAAATACCGCGGGTGTTAGTTACAGAGTTGCAGTCGACAGAGTTGTAAAGTGGAAAATGTATCTCATTAAGTCTAGCCAAGAAGATGCATTTGCCCACTCTAAAACGCTGTTTGTTAAGTCGAAAATCATCTGTACACAGTTCACTTTACTTAAAATTTCTGCAACTGGCATGGAAAGTATAGATATCTTCAAGTCATACACTGTCCTTTTTCACTTTAGCACCAGGTACGCGGAACCGCCATACAGGCCACCGCAACTACGAAGTATTTAACAAATGCAAATTATCTTTCAGAGCTAACACATCTTTATCAATAGATAACTCTAGACTTGTTCACATTTCTCAGTTATAAAAAAAACCCTGCCAGCGAGATTGTGAATAAAATAAACAACTGTGCGAGTCTACGAAGTGTTTTAGAGAGCTTTCCCATATGTATTCTAAATAAAAACTGCCATCATAATATTTATCTGATACAGCTAAAATATTTCAATATTACCAACTTACAGACTATTTCACCATTCTACATTACAGTGTATGAACTGAAAGGCTCAAGAGTCTGGAGTAATTCAAAATAACCCTGTTCATGTAATACGAATGATAGAGTGATTTTACTTAACCCGTGAAATGGGTAGAAGAATACTACGCCTATTGTCTTCTTTTGTATATTTATTTATATATTTTAGAATTGCGGCCAGCATCGAATCGTCTTATTGTTGATCTCACTTGAGGCAACATGCATAGGCTGTATAGTTACTTTAATTGCAAATCCTCGTTACACATCCCCTTTCGCTGCGGTTGTTAAGACCAATTAGAACAGACAATGGGACTGGCCCCCAATAACATGTTCAATGGAGGACAATCAAACGAAGTTGTATTTGAATAAAAAACCGCAGAGGACAATCACTTGTCCGCCAGCTTTACATGACGATATCTGGGTTTTGCTTGAACTTTCAATATATTATCGAGTATTCAGTCTTTATTTATTCTGTGATTTTCTTCTCTATGCAGGTGACCTTCCCTGTACTCTTGCTGTTGTTTGGGCTCCTTGTGTTTGTTGAGTTGCTTTAACAGTACCTAAGGGTTTTCCTTGAATCTGTAAGAGTGCCGAAAAAAAAGATTACGTATCAGTAAAATTATCCCTTTTAGTGTAATTCAGTCTGATTTTTACAAGACCCGCAGAAATTTGGCGGAAAAGGAAAACTTTCCAACTTAGCGTTTTAGACGACAAATACTCGATGCATACCAAGAGAAGGGTTGTCAAGGGTTACAAAAGGTTTATTATGGCAAGTCATTATAACAATTTATTACAAGTCTAGTCACCGGCCGTCTACTTTCTCTTTAGAGATAGCCGAGCGCCGCGGATTTATTCGCTATGGTCTGGAGAGCAGACTAGCATTTCCATACCAAAGCTAGTAAAGTTCGCTGGGTTGGGTAGGTTTTGGTGGTGTGAAGCTAACCTTCCTTGATCTAATACTTTAAATCTTAAGGTTAAATCAGATTTCATGGAATCCTGTTCATTTTGAACCTCGTATATAGAGAAAAGGAAATTCGTCCAAATTATCGGAAGATTAGAAAAACGGAGTTGAGGAGAGGGAAAAACGTGTTTAACTGGAAAAGTGAAGTTAGTTTAGGTTCAATATATTGAAAGGTTCTGTTCAAGAAAGCGAGGGTTCGAGAAGTCACGGGGGGTTGGGAAATAAGGGTATACTGACTGAACGGTTAAATCTGAAAGTATTTCACAAGATGAGTTCTCTTATTTGATTCATCCCACCGAAAAATGAAGGTATCGACCGTTCGAAATTAGCAGTCCCATTGTCCGTTGACATACCTGTTGTAGGCCTTGAACGACTTGAGCCTGTTGAGTGTGAATCTGAACCGGTGTAGTAGCACCTCTTGGTGATTGTACAATGGTCTTTTGAATCTGGGCGGGGCCACATTGTTGTGGGAACTGAACTATTCGAACTTGGAACTGAGGCTGTCGGAGCTGTGTTCCGATTGGCACCGGAGGCTGCAGGTTTGTTGTAGTGCGATTTACAGTTGATCGATGTTAGAGCGGCTATGGCAGTTGGTGAAGATCCGGTTGCTAACAAACAGTTTGCTAACTGTTCCTCACAACACCATCCGTCTTTTCACCAAGTAGCTGAAGGAAGCAGGAATTCAAGACAACAACTTTCTTTTCACGCCTCAGTAGTCTCCTATGTAGCAAGAAACGTTTGCGAAGGGGCATGGCGTGAAGACACAACTAACTAATTGGAGGTCTAAAATCCTACCTGCGCTGATTTTCCTTTGCTGTTGTTGTTGCTGTGGTAATGTGGGCCTCGTGTTTAGTGTCACAGTAGTCATCCCTGAGGGAGGGGAGAGTGGGGTGTTTGGCAGTATTGGCGTTGGTTGCCCAGTAGGGGTACCTTGAGGAGAGGTTTTTGTCTGAATCTGTGCACTTATCGTAGCACCACCAGCTGATTGTATGTGGGTTATTGGCACCAAGTTACCTGGAATCTGTTAAAAGGACAGCATCCGTCAGGCAAGTTTAATGCATTCTCACATTATTTTATCTGAGACTGTGCTATAGGAGAAAATTCAACGGTGCAGCAAACAATGAACTAAGGATGCATCGTTCGATAGTTACGATAGTTTTCAATCAACAGTAGTACATTTACAGTGGACGCTCGCTTAACAAAGGCCTAGGGACTTGAGAGATGAGTTACGAGACATGTGAGTCCACAGGCGAGAAGGCGATAGAACTAGACCAAGATAACAGAAAAAATGGGGGGAAAGGGGCAACAAAATAGCCACTAACAAGGGGGGTAAATCAAATCCAGCCCGCTCCCCCACGAGGGGCTTCGACGGCGCTTGAATCCAATCCTCCCCGCCCTATCTAGTGTTTAATCATACACAGAAGGCCACTTACAGGTAAGAAATCCAACCTGAAATAAAGCTTTCGCTAGTAATTAGCCAGAATCAAGGCCAGTGTAACCGAGCGAGCATTTAGAAGAATTTCTCCATGGTTAATAGTTTCTAATTCTTCGTAGACGTCAGTATCGCGATAGTATCGAAATAATAGTAGTCCTAATATAGAATACCATTGCAATTGTAGTTAAGCTATGATGATACTATTGTAATAGTCAAGTGAGCTCAATAGTCAACCCTATTTGTCCCCCAAGTCCTTTAGCTTACGACTTCCTAATTTATCAAGTGATACGCAAGTTATTTACCGTGAAAGTTGTAGATGGTGATCTTACTTGATGCACTATCTGTGCTTGTTGAGTTTGTGCGGTTGAGGTACCCTGCACACACACACACAAAAAACATAAGTTGGGGCTTAGTTAAAGCATCCATCCCCCAACTCACTGTAGGGTAGTCATTCATTTTTGCATGGAGTCAGACGGTGGGTTCGATGAATTGCTATGAGGGACTGTTGGATCATTGTATGGTTCTGGGAAACTACCCAACTACCCCTCCGTTAAGCCAACATTAACACTTACTTCTGACTGGGCAAAATGTTGGCTTAGGGAGCGGTAGGTGGGCAGTTTCCCAGACTGAACGTAATATTATTCGGACTGTTTTGGGAAACAAATTTTGACCAAGTTGCCTGTGAAACTTCCAAAAAAAGGAGTCGATAGCATTTCTGAAATAGTCTCGTATTTCAGTTCATTTACCGTATAATTCAAGCAGTGTCAACCTTTTTTTGTGCGAAGGCGGTGTGAACAGTATTTGATAAACTCTGCCGGAGGAAGCTGAGGTCGTGAAATTTTCTTGTTGCTTAGTTACTGCTCTCGTTTTTTCTTGTCAAAGGTGGATCTCCTTTGACAGATGACAAGTTACGAGAATGTTTTAAAAAGTCGGTAAGAAGAGGCAAAGAAGTCAGAGATCTGATCCAGACAGCTTGTGATGACATTGATAGATAATTATACCTTGTGGAGAATGCATTTTAAACATAATATTAAACTGAATGAGAAAAAACGTGAAACATTTCGTGCTAACTATTTTGCAGTTTTACTATTTTTTTAATTTAAAATTGCCTACTCTTATCAGTGCAGGGACCGCGGAGGGGGAGGGGCTGGTAGGGCTATAGCCCTACCACTTTTATTGCTGGGATTTATTTTCTAGGGCTCCAGTTGACATGGAAAGAATTCCCGTGGAATTTTTGGACTTTACGCTATGGAAGAGTTGGGTGTTTGTATGTCCGAACGATTACAACCCGATTTGCTTGGATAATAAGATGTAAGGCCCAAAATGGAAGGAGCAATTTGACTTTTCCTTTGCTTTTCATCTTGGAGAGCACCTTTATTCCCACACCGATAATCTGTCTAAGGATTTTCAGGGTACTAAGATGGCTGCTGTCATTGGACAACGCCTGCCAAAACTAACAAAGAAGACGCTGACAAAATTTGCACTACATCGCACTGATGAAAGCTTGGACCATTTCTATGCTGATGTTGCCTGCAAGAGTGAAGGCCTGCTTAGCGAACCAACGCTTCCAAGAAAACGACGCACTTTGGTCAGACTGGAGGTTGGTGCTGGTGCACCAAGCTATCCCCAAACTGCCAAAGATCACTTTAGAGGGGTCTATTATGAGGGTATTCATCTTATCGTCGGGCTATATATCACCGTGTTAATCAGGAAAGCTTCAGCTCCTACGCCCAGATGGAGACCCTCTTGGTTAAAGCTCATATTGGTGACGACGAGGCAGACTTCAGTTTCGTGATGCGTCATACAGCGAAGATGTTGATACAGGGGTGAGTGGGGTGCTACCTGAGCAACTAAGTATTTTGGAAGTTATGTTAAAGGAGGAGAAGATATCATGTTTTAACGAAATCCTGTTGGCGGTGTTAAAGTTTCCAGAACCAGAAAAGAGGCTAATTCAGGAAGTCCAAACTATCTGTAAGCTGCTTGCTGTAAATCCTGTTACCAGTTTTGCTGGCGAGCGTTCACTCTCATCTGCACGGCGTCTGAAGACGTCGCTTCGATCCAAGGTGCGTGACGAAGGGTTTAGCAACTTAGCAGTGTTGCCGGAATGGTCGCAAGCGGAGAACAGACAGTGTCTCTATAGCTGACGTCGCACTGAGGAGTTTGTTTCCCGCAATGAAAACCTCAAGAGAAACTTCAGCATTGCGGACAACTTCAAAAAGTAGCAATCTTAGGAAGGTTTATTTAACATATTGGCTATACGGATCACTCACCGTTTCTGGGAACGGAGTCATCTTTCTACCGACGCTCAAAAATAAATAAATAGACACTCGAATTTTCAAGCGGTACTTCAACACTCGACGAGGACTCGATGACTCTGCGAGGATGACTCGATGAGGCACCATAACTACACGAGGATGACTCGCTGAGACACGGTTGACTCGACGAGGACGACTCAACGAGGCGATGACTCGACGAGGATGACTCGGTGAAGTTGACTCGACGAGGACGACTCAACGAGACGAGACTCGACGAGGCAAGATGTGTCGACGAAGACTAATCGATGAGTCACGGCAAGGGATACTTGAACCTAGTAGTCAGGGTTGTTGACAATTGAAAGGGACATTTGTTTTGCGAAAAAATTTTTTTTTCAGTATTTTAAATGTTAAATCTTTTATGAAATTATGGTCATTTATCCAATTTTTATTCGGCTGTTTTATTTTACTCATCAATCCATTGTTCTGAATACTAAAAGTTTCATTTCATTTTCATCTACATAATTATTATATGTATAAGTTAGTCAGCCTTTTGACTTTTTATAGTTCAGGAATAGACAGTACTAACGGTATTGGCGGTCTCATAAGAGCGTTAACACGTTGGATCAGCCTGTGAACCCAACATTATTTTTTCTCGTTTCTAAGAAATATGTTCTAGTGTTTCCAATGTACATGTTGCAGAGGGTTACCTATTTTCTGGCAGTAGCAGGAATAGTTGTAAGAAGTACAAGATTGGGAAGATTATCATTCAGAAAATACCTGCATGCCAGAATCTAGTGGTTTAAGAACTTTCTGGCGGAAATTTGCCATCCTAATACTCACAAATATACTGAATATATAACAACCTTTTTAGCCCCCAAAACGAAAGAAATCAAGCAGGGTCTTAAAAAAGGAGTTTGAAGTTTGCAAATTGATAAGACAAGAAAATACTGTACCAAACTGTACCACTGTGAGTCTTGTAATTCCAGAACAAAAACAGGGTTATAAAAACTACAGATTGTAATTGTCTTCATGGACCTTGCTGAAAGGCACCAAACTCAAGTTCCTTTATAGACTTCAAAAATGTAGCTTCTTACACGCAGATTTGTACTGTAACCGATATGATTTTCTTTCAAAGCTTATACATTTTTTAAAATAGTATTGAAAAATCCACAATAATTAGTGTAATTATTGTAACAAGGTTGTGCTCTAGTTTGTATTGAAGGGAAACCCAGAGCTCTGAACCTGTGAAATCCAGAGTGATTTCCCCATTGCTCAAGAGCACAAAGAGGGTGCCAGGGGCTTTTGGGTACTGCTAGAGCACAGCCCTGAATATTTATATAATATGAAAAGAAACTACTCAACTTCCTCAAATTTCTTCTTTTTTTATTTACAATTGTCTTCTTCTTCTTTTTTTTTTGACAAATTATCCTTAATACTTTAACGAGCACCCTGGGAGCAATTTTGAGGCAAAACTGACATTCCAGCACCAACCATATCAGATAGGTTCACATGGAGTATTTAGCCATGAATAATATTTAATGCAGTGAACAATTTACTTTTGATTAATAATAAGGGGGGAGAGGAGAGCAATTTATAGTGGGAGAGTTAGTTGAAATGCCGGGGGGGAGAGGGGCAGGGGGTAGACAGAGGATTTACAGTAACAAAAGCTAATTTTCATTTTTTTGATGTTTTATGTTCTGCTAGCCTCTGATCTGCTTCTGCTCTGTTGTGTTCTGTTCTGTAAGAGAAAAAAAAAGATACACGTAGTTGCTTGTTGTGTTATGTTCTTTGCTATATTACAACCACAACTTTTTTTTCTGAAGTATTCATGTAGCTCAACCAATCTCCCTCCCCCTCTTTTACGCTTCTTATTCACTTTCCGCAGAACCTTTACTTAAATAAGAGGAGAAGAGGAGAGTGACTTCTATACTTTTTGTGGGTCAATACTACCCCTCTTTTCAACTGTTTCAACAATAATTTTACAATTGTATTAAATGAATGTGTTCCCTGTGTTAAATAATTTCACCATTAATTTTATTGATGACTCGAGTATATTTTTCCATGGCTATTGAAGCCTCAATTGCTCATGTCTTGAGCTACAAGTTTGAAGGCCATCAATTCTGAATTATATTTGACTGCCTTGTTTTCTTCTTCTTTTTTTTTAACTTTTTAACTTCCACCTATGTTGAGAGTTATTTCACTTCTTGGAAGTTCCCTACGCTTGCTATATGTCTAATTATCTATAAGTGAAACCTGACTTTTCAACGCACCTTTAGACATTACTTTAAGAAATAAGCGTTGACAGGCCAAACACGGACTCACAAGCTCGTGATAATGTGAAACGTGACCTTGAGAGTCTGCTTGAACGGTGGTTCTCTTTCTTTTTTCTCTCGCGCGAAGGTTACTAGCACTACACAGTGCAAGACGTGTAGCATTCTAAACTTTGACTGAGTAAATCTTGTTTTTGCCGCACTAAATCTTATATTTAGAGGTCATGAAGCAGGTTTGTTACGTGCATACTGAGTAATCATTTCCTGTGGTTTATGCTTCGGTAGGTGTCCCTGATAGGATTTGACTTCAGATGCAGTTGTAAAGTGTTTTATATCCTTTGACCTCTGTTTATTACGGCTGAATAAAGATTTTAGTTTTTTTAGTTTTCTCCGAAATGGCTGTATCTGAATAACTACATGCATGCATGCAAGTTTCTTTGTCCGTAAATGTGATTATTTCCTGCCATGTCAGTATGACTCTGGGCCCAGCTCTATAGTGTGGTTTGCAGGATTTTGAATTTCCACGGATAGTGCGATCTTCATATATGAGTTGTACACTGTAGCTTAAAAACTAAAGCTACACCAAGTTTGGAGAAATATGCCGTGCGTCAGTCAAGATAATTCTCTTAGCGCTCACACAGTCCATTTAGTTTTTCTTAACATAAGTGAGTCTTTGAACTAGAGCGCGATGTCTTGTGCTCTAGCAGTACCCAAAAGCCCCTGGCACCCTCTTTGTGCTCTTGAGCAATGGGGAAATCACTCTGGATTTCACAGGTTCAGAGCTCTGGGTTTCCCTTCAATACAAACTAGAGCACAACCTTTTTACAATAATTACACTAATTATTGTGGATTTTTCAATACTATTTTAAAAAATGTATAAGCTTTGAAAGAAAATCATATCGGTTACAGTACAAATCTGCGTGTAAGAAGCTACATTTTTGAAGTCTATAAAGGAACTTGAGTTTGGTGCCTTTCAGCAAGGTCCATGAAGACAATTACAATCTGTAGTTTTTATAACCCTGTTTTTGTTCTGGAATTACAAGACTCACAGTGGTACAGTTTGGTACAGTATTTTCTTGTCTTATCAATTTGCAAACTTCAAACTCCTTTTTTAAGACCCTGCTTGATTTCTTTCGTTTTGGGGGCTAAAAAGGTTGTTATATATTCAGTATATTTGTGAGTATTAGGATGGCAAATTTCCGCCAGAAAGTTCTTAAACCACTAGATTCTGGCATGCAGGTATTTTCTGAATGATAATCTTCCCAATCTTGTACTTCTTACAACTATTCCTGCTACTGCCAGAAAATAGGTAACCCTCTGCAACATGTACATTGGAAACACTAGAACATATTTCTTAGAAACGAGAAAAAATAATGTTGGGTTCACAGGCTGATCCAACGTGTTAACGCTCTTATGAGACCGCCAATACCGTTAGTACTGTCTATTCCTGAACTATAAAAAGTCAAAAGGCTGACTAACTTATACATATAATAATTATGTAGATGAAAATGAAATGAAACTTTTAGTATTCAGAACAATGGATTGATGAGTAAAATAAAACAGCCGAATAAAAATTGGATAAATGACCATAATTTCATAAAAGATTTAACATTTAAAATACTGAAAAAAAAATTTTTTCGCAAAACAAATGTCCCTTTCAATTGTCAACAACCCTGACTACTAGGTTCAAGTATCCCTTGCCGTGACTCATCGATTAGTCTTCGTCGACACATCTTGCCTCGTCGAGTCTCGTCTCGTTGAGTCGTCCTCGTCGAGTCAACTTCACCGAGTCATCCTCGTCGAGTCATCGCCTCGTTGAGTCGTCCTCGTCGAGTCAACCGTGTCTCAGCGAGTCATCCTCGTGTAGTTATGGTGCCTCATCGAGTCATCCTCGCAGAGTCATCGAGTCCTCGTCGAGTGTTGAAGTACCGCTTGAAAATTCGAGTGTCTATTTATTTATTTTTGAGCGTCGGTAGAAAGATGACTCCGTTCCCAGAAACGGTGAGTGATCCGTATAGCCAATATGTTAAATAAACCTTCCTAAGATTGCTACTTTTTGAAGTTGTCCGCAATGCTGAAGTTTCTCTTGAGGTTTTCATTGCGGGAAACAAACTCCTCAGTGCGACGTCAGCTATAGAGACACTGTCTGTTCTCCGCTTGCGACCATTCCGGCAACACTGCTAAGTTGCTAAACCCTTCGTCACGCACCTTGGATCGAAGCGACGTCTTCAGACGCCGTGCAGATGAGAGTGAACGCTCGCCAGCAGCACTGGTAACAGGATTTACAGCAAGCAGCTTACAGATAGTTTGGACTTCCTGAATTAGCCTCTTTTCTGGTTCTGGAAACTTTAACACCGCCAACAGGATTTCGTTAAAACATGATATCTTCTCCTGTATCAACATCTTCGCTGTATGACGCATCACGAAACTGAAGTCTGCCTCGTCGTCACCAATATGAGCTTTAACCAAGAGGGTCTCCATCTGGGCGTAGGAGCTGAAGCTTTCCTGATTAACACGGTGATATATAGCCCGACGATAAGATGAATACCCTCATAATAGACCCCTCTAAAGTGATCTTTGGCAGTTTGGGGATAGCTTGGTGCACCAGCACCAACCTCCAGTCTGACCAAAGTGCGTCGTTTTCTTGGAAGCGTTGGTTCGCTAAGCAGGCCTTCACTCTTGCAGGCAACATCAGCATAGAAATGGTCCAAGCTTTCATCAGTGCGATGCAGTGCAAATTTTGTCAGCGTCTTCTTTGTTAGTTTTGGCAGGCGTTGTCCAATGACAGAAGCCATCTTAGTACCCTGAAAATCCTTAGATAGATTATCGGTGTGGGAATAAAGGTGCTCTCCAAGATGAAAAGCAAAGAAAAAGTCAAATTGCTCCTTCCATTTTGGGCCTTACATCTTATTATCCTTGCAAGCAAATCGGGTTGTAATCGTTCGGACATACAAACACCCAACTCTTCCATAGGGCAAAGTCCAAAAATTCCACGGGAATTCTTTCCATGTCAACTGGAGCCCTAGAAAATAAATCCCAGCAATAAAAGTGGTAGGGCTATAGCCCTACCAGCCCCTCCCCCTCCGCGGTCCCTGTTGCTAAAGCAGATCAATCAAGCAGTCGAGTTTGCTGAACAACTCGTGCAAAAAAGCTCTAGTTCGGACATAATGCAAAGCAAAGCAAGACTACAGCAGCGTTACAACGAACTTGAAAACGCTCCCATCCCAGAACTTCCGGCCAATTCCTTTATGAAGTACTTTCCGAATTTGGAAGTAGAAAAATTAAGTGTTGGTTTTGTAGCAACAAGTGAACCGATCATCAAGAGACTGAATCAAGATATCCAAGCTGGTGTAGAATCAGAGTTTAAAGTTAACCCCAGAATCCGTAAAGAACAAGCGCAACGAGTTAAATGCAAATTCCAATGTGAGATGCTCGTGGAACCCGCTGAGAAGGTAGGAAGTTTGAGAACGTACGAGAATGAAGAGGCTACACTGGTTAAGTTTTTACCTAAAGTTTCTGGTACTTTTAACATCACAGTCAAATTAAATGGGAAGGTTCTTTCAACCAACACCGTCCAGGTGAAGCAACGGCTCATTCAGGTTTTGGGAGAGTTGGAATTAAAATTCGAAACTTTTGGAGAACCAAGGGGGATGGCTGTAAACAGGAAAGGGCAAATTGCTGTTGTTGACACCCAAAAACACTGTGTTTACATAACTGACATGAGAGGAAACAGCTAGACGGTCCAGAAGACGTTACTTATCTAAATGATGATAACATTCTTGTGGCGGATGAATTAAATCATCGTATTCAACAATTTAATGTTCAAACTGGAAACTTTGTAAAAAGCTTTGGAAAGTACGGGGAAAAAGACGGAGAGTTTCAGTGCCCTGTCAGTGTTTGTGTGGATGACGAAGGACGCATTATCGTGACTGACTTCTTTAACAGCAAAGTCCAAGTTTTATCACAGGATGGTAAACCTTTGTTTAAATTTGGACACAATGGACCAGAAAAACTTAAACGCCCCCTTGGATGTATTTACCATGAGAACAAGTTCATTGTTTCTGACGGGGATGATAATTCTGTGAAATTTTATGATAATACTGGAAAGTTTTTGTATAAGATAGGTGAAGCAGGTGAGGGTGATGGACAGTTGCTGGGTCCATGGGGACAGTGTGTCCAGAAATGTGGCGATAACCATAATCTTCTTGTATGTGACAGAAACAATGGTCGTGTTAACCAGTATACATTGGAGGGTTGTTTTACCGGAAAAACTGATTTTAAGTTTACAAGTCCCACAAGAATAGCTACAACACCGGATGACCTTATTTTAGTTTCGGACTGGGAGGCCAAACAAATACATATTCTAAAATAGTACGTCAACAAACGGTCAAAGAGAAGCCGAACGGAAACGGAAAACCACTGAGATGTACACACTAAAAAGCTGTGTCGCAACTATAGAATACTTCATAGAAAGTTCTGCGCTGCCGAATGTGCTCAGTTTTTCGACATAATACGAGTGGAAAAATTACGTTTTACAACTCGTACAAGTGGAAAGTTGTTTCGATTCGACAGAGTTGTACAGTGGAAAATGCATCTCATTAAGTCTAGCTAACTATGAAGATGCATTTGTCCACTCTAAAACGCTGTTTGTCACGTCGAAAATCACTTGTAAACAGTTCACGTCACTGAAAATTTTTTGCAACTGACATGGAAAGTATAGGTATCTTCAAGTCATACACGGTCCTTTTCCACTTTAGCACCTGCACGTACGCGGAACCACCACGCAGGCCACCGCAACTATGAAATTTCACTGATGCAAATTACCTTTCAGAGCTAGCACATCTTTATCAGTAGATGTACACATCTCCCAGTTATAAAAAGACCCAGCCAGCAAGATTGTGAATAAAAAATGCCTACCGTATTAAAAGATTAAACGCCTCGGCGTCTGTTGAATTTTTTGCTACTCAAGCGCAGCGTTTAGTCGAAGGCGGCGTTTATTTCAAAACCACATTTTGACATCAATTACGATAAATCATTTTTAAATATCAAGTAAAACAGACAGATGTTTAATGTTTCAATGTCTCGCGTTTTTTTCCCGGGAGAGAATCGTTATTGCCTGGTTGATGTACATTGCACAAAGTAGTGCCGAGTTTTCCTTATAATCCTCGATTAAACGCCGCATTGGTCTTATTTGGTGCGGCTTATATTTTTAACTTTGCTTCCATTTGCGCCGTTAAATCGAGGGGCGTTTATTCGACTAATTATTGTATACGAGTCTACGACGAGTTTTAGTGTATTTTTCCGTATGTACATTTATGTTTCTAGGGATATATTTTTCTCATGATAGTTCTAGTTTTTAAATAAACGCTGTTAACTTATATCATATCTGAACAGCTAAAAATATTTTAATCTTACCAACTTACAGATTATTTCACCATTTTACACGACAGTGTATGAACAGAAAGGCTCAAATGTCTAGGGCAATTCACAATAATCCTGTTCATGCAATATACGAATGATATTGCGTATTGATATGTTAGCGTGATAACTGTACATAGTTTCTGCTGACTAATAAATGTAGATGTAGATGAAGATATTAAATGAGTTTATAAATGTCGATGAAAGAAACGGATTCAAACTTTCAGAATTGCGGCGGGCTTCGAATCGTCTTATTGTTGATCTCAGTTGAGGCAACATGTAGTTACGGCTTCAATGGTAAAATCCTCGTTACACATCTCCTTTCGCTGCCGTTGTAAAGACCAATTAGAACAGACAATGGGAATGGCCCCCAATAACAGGTACAGTGGAGGACAATCAGACGAACTTGTATTTGAATAAATAACCGCAGAGGACAATCATTTGTAAGACAGCTCAGTTTACATGACGATCTTAATATCTGGGTTTTACTTAAACTTTCAATATATTATTGACTATTCCATCTTTATTTATTCTGTGATTTTCTTCTCTGTGCAGGTGACCTTGCCTGTGCTCTTGCTTTTGTTTGGGCTCCTTGTGTTTGTTGAGTTACTTTAACAGCACCTAAGGGTTTGCCTTGAATCTGTAAGAGTGCCGGAAAAAAGAGTACATATCAGTAAATTTATCCCTTTTTACAAACCCCTGCGGAAATTTGGGGAAAAGGAAAACTTTCCAACTTAGCGTTTTAGAGGACAAATACTCGATGTATACCAAAATAAAAGAAGGGTTTTCAAAGGTTACAAAAGGTTTATTATGGCAAGTCATTAGAACTTTCGAAATAGCCGAGCGCCGCGGATTTATTCGCTACGGTCTGGAGAACAGACTAGTATTTCCATACCAAAGCTAGTAAAGTTCGCTGGGTTTGGTAGGTTTTTTTGTGTTGAGAAGCTAACCTGCGATCAGGCGGTCCTTCTCCCTCGAAAAAGAAAAAAACCTGAGCGTAGGTTAATGTAAAGCTTATAATTTGCTAGCTGGCTTTGTTCCTTGAATACATGGAGGAAAACCTACGGTATGACAATTCAAAAACGCTATTTTCAAGCACATCCCTGAGATCTAATACTTTAAGTCTGAAGGTTAAATCAGATTTCATGGAATCCCGTTCATTTTAAACCTCATAGGGAAAAGGAAATTGGTCTTAATTATCGGGAGATTAGAAAAACGGGGTTGAGGAGGGGGGCAAAATAAGTGTTTGTCTGGAAAAGTGAAGTCAGTTTAGGTTCGATTGATTTATTGAAAGGTTCTGTTCAAGAAAGCAAGGGTTCGAGAAGTCACGGGGGGGTTGGGAAATAAGGGTATACTGACTGAGCCGTTAAGTCTGTAAGTACTTCACAATATGAGTTCTCTCATTTGATTCATCCCACCGAAAAATGAAGGTATCGACCGTTCGACATTAGCAATCCCATTGTCCGTTGACATACCTGTTGTAGGCCTTGAACGACATGAGCCTGTTGAGTGTGAATCTGAACCGGTGTAGTAGTACCTCTTGGTGATTGTACAATGGTCTGTTGAATCTGGGCGGGGCCACTTTGTTGTGGGAACTGAACCATTCGAACTTGTAACTGTGTTCCGATTGGTACCAGAGGCTGGAGGTTTGTTGTAGTGCGATTTACAGTTGATGTTAGAGCAGCTATGGCAGTTGGTGAAGATCCGGTTGCTAACAAACAAAAACAAAAACAAAGACGTCAGCTTTTAAAAGGCAGCAAATTCACCTTACTGACACAGTTGGTAAAGTGGGAGAAAATATTCTTTTAATTCCGTGCTCCTCTCCTTCCCCCACCTGTTCCTCACAGCACCACCCTTCTTTTCTCTAAGTAGCTGAGGGAAGCAGGAATTCAAGACAACAACCGGTTTTTTTACGAGTCAACACTCTCCTATGCAGCAAAAAACGTTCGTGAAGTAGCATGACGTGAAGACCCAACTAACTAGTTGCTTACCTGCGCTGATTTTTCTTTGCTGTTGTTGTTGCTGTGGTAATATGGGCCACGTGTTTAGTGTCACAGTAGTCATCCCTGAGGGAGGGGAGAGTGGGGTGTTTGGCAATATTGGCGTTGGTTGCCCAGTGGGGGTACCTTGAGGAGAGGTTTTTGTCTGGATCTGTGCACTTATCGTAGCACCACCAGCTGATTGTATGTGGGTTATTGGCACCAAGTTACCTGGAATCTGTTAAAAAGGACAGCATCCGTCAGGCAAGTTCAATGCATTCTCACATTATTTTATCTGAGGCTGTGCTATTGGAGAAAATTCAACGGTGCAGCAAACAATGAACTAACGATGCATCATGTGATAGTTACGATAGTTTTCAATCAACATCTTACAGCCCTCTTTTCTTGCTAAAAGAGACGCATCGTTTCCTGAACTGTGGACTCTAGTAACGAATACATCTCTAGTGGACGCTCGCTTAACAAAGGCCTAGGGACTCGTTACGAGACATGTGAGTCTGCAGGCGAGAAGGCGATAGAACTAGACCAAGACAACAGAAAAAATGGGGGGAGGGGCAAACAAAAGAGCCACTAAAAAGGGGGGGTACATCAACTCCACCCCGCTCCCCCACGAGGGGCTTCGACGGCGCATGAATCCAACCCTCCCCGCCCTATCTAGTGTTTAATGATACACAGAATGCCACTTCCAGGTAAGAAACCCAAACGCGTACCTGAAATAAAGCTCTCGCTAGAAATTACCCAGAATTGAGGCCAGTGTAACCGAGCAAGCACTGGGAATAGTAGATAAGCTATCATGATACTATTGTAATAGTCAAAGTGAGCTTAATAGTCAACCCTATTTGTCCCCCAAGTCCTTTAGTTTACGACGTCCGCACGTGATACCTAAGTTATTTACCGTGAAAGTTGTAGATGGTGATCTTGCTTGATGCACTATCTGTGTTTGTTGTGTTTGTACGGTTGAGGTACCCTGCACACACAAACAAACAAACGTAAGTTAAGGTCTTAGTGAAAGCATCATCCCCCAACTCACTATAGGGCAGTTATTCATTTTTGCATCGTGCCAGACGGTGGCTTCGATGAATTGCTATGAGGGACTGTTTAAAGTACTGTAAAATTTGTTGTTTCGGCGTGAACTCCTCAGAAAATCCAAATACTTTTATTATGTTTCGTGTCATTGTTGTTGTGAACAATAATTTGTAATAGAGTGATAAATCTTGCCCTCTACGTCAATTCCTGCCACATTTTGGGCCTACTTCTAGAAAACCTCTATTAAGCGGCCACCTTCAGTTGCTAATTCCCGAGGTTGACCGCTTAATAGAGGGTTTGGCCGTAGTCTCCTTCACCGCCCTAATAATGGCTGCATAGGAAACTAGAGGATAACTGGCAATGCATGAACTTTACTTATAATAATAATAGACACTTATATAGCGCGATATCCACTAATTGCTCAAAGCGCTGTACAATAACATAGTAAGAAACTAGAGTTAAAAACTATTATAAGATAAAATGAAAATTAAATAAAGCTACTAAAATCAAACATCGTAGGCTAATTTAAATAAGTATGTCTTCAGCTGCGACCTAAACTGGTCGACAGATGTAACACTCCTGAGTTCAGGGGGCAATTGGTTCCATAACCTAGGAGCAGCCGCGGAAGAAGCCCTATCACCATACGTCTTTAACCTAGTCCAAGGCACGGCTAAAAAATTCTGGGAACTAGAACGAAGTAATCGTGGACCATTAGTGTAGCGTAAAAGTTCGGATAGGTAAGATAATAGTAAAACAAAAGTAATATTTTTAGCCTGACACATGCAGTACCTGTAAAAGCGTAAGCGGGGTTCCTGGTGCACGCTGCTATATGGTTTGGTTGGCATTTTCCAAACCTGTGGCGATAAACTGAGCTGGTAATAGCCCTGATGCAATGGCAACCCTGTTAGAAACAGGAACAATGCCGGGAGTTCCCTGACCAGCTACTGTTACAGTTGAACCAGCTGGGACAGTAACACTCATTCCACCACGACCAACAACAGGCTGGGAAAACAACCACGAAAAAATTACTACATGTACTTATTACGAAAAAGAGAAAGCCCTTTTGGATTGACTTTCATTGTTTAACACGTTACAAAATGTTGGACTGAATGCAGCCAATTCTTCTCGATAGCGTTCATCATATGTTAAATGGCCTTTTTCTTATAAATCTTCTTTCTCCTTTTTTCAAGCACGACTTCATTCCTTAAAGATAGATGAAGAAACGCAAACTCCAGAACCATCAGAAAAAAAAAAGAAGTTTCACTGAACCTGAGACAGCATCCAGTTGCATCTACTTTTGGGATATTCCATGAGTGAGTCATTCCACATGTACATGTATGTAGCTACTGAGATATTGTTCTTTTATGATGACCAAGTATCTTCAAATAAACCATACCATCTAAGTAAGCCCGCCTAACATCTAAAAGTCTTGTTATTCTATTCAGTTTTTAACATTCACTTTTGGAATCTCACATCTTACGCCACTAACAATATAGTTTTCTCTAGATCGTCAATCGCTTATCGAAAAAGAACTTCCTTATTCAAGTGACAATGTATTAAGTTAGCATAAAAGTACTATAGCAGATGTAGCAGATGTCCCTGTTTTGACGTCTCCCGCTGGAGATGGGACCGCAATTTCTTTGTCTTTTGAGTCATGTGGAGGTCGAGCTGTTTGCAGGGGTATTAAGGCCGCAGTACTTTCACTTGCGTTTTCAGTTATTTTAAGACACTCAATATTAGTTCGGCTCCAGGAAATCGAACCTACGCTTTCTTTGATCCCCTTCCGCAGCCTAACGCTGCGTAGCTCTGTTTCCTCTCCTCCACTCTGTGCATGTTCTATGGTCTCTTTAATTTCATAACGGTGGTCGGGGATTCTGATTAGCCACTGTAAAAAAAAGCTGACATAAATGAATCTTATTTAGTTGTAGCTCTGTACTATTTGCTGATCCAACTGATGAAGAAGAAAATCTAGTCTCTGGAATCGTCACTATAGCTGTGACGGATGATGATAAAATTGCAGCTGTTCATAAGCCAGGTAATTTTTGGCTTCAAAATAGAATAAAATTATGAAGAAAAGGACCACTCATCTTAGTGTAAGAACACAAGAAAGTCAACACAATAAAACCTAGCAAGTAGCTATAAAATCAAAGATAAACTTAGAGGCTGTTACACCGAGATAATTCCAATACAACCGCAACAATACATCTGTTCTCTAAGATCGAATAAGTTTTGACTTTACGAAAGTCTAAAAGAAGAGGTTAATAGTTTCTATAGAAACTGTGGTGTTGAGTCGACGTGGAAGTTATAAACAAGAATTTGGTTTTATCAGTTGAGAATGTGTAATAAGTTCAATTTCCTGACCACCGTAAGGAGATTCCAAAGATCATGGAAGTTATCATAGCAAATTCACTTCTACAAAGGGCTAGTCCTCGAAAAGTTTGCTTTTTAATCCGCTTACGACATGTTCATTGTGGAGAGTGATAATTTTTTTTAATCTGGTGTACATCCGGGAGTCCGCTTTCCCAGCGCGTGAAGTCCGGTCCAGAGTCTTGAGACTTGGAAGTGTTATTGTTGAAGTCTTGTTCGCGAGTGTGGCAGTGATCTACAGTTGTGCCCTAGTTTATGTTCTCAGTAGCCCGTTAGAAATAGCAACCCTCTTCGTAAATTAATGCCATTTTCTTCGCGCAAAACATGTTATTCCATAATCAAGGTTCTCCTGAATCCTTTTGCTGAATAACTGATTTATGTTTATTTCCTTTATACCCATCCTTTTTTTATTCTCAATTCACTCCATTTACCGCATAATTCAATCAGTTTCGTATCAACCTTTTTTTGTGCGAAGGCGGAGTGAACAGTATTTGATAAACTCTGCCGGAGGAAGCTGAGGTCGTGAAATTTTCTTGTTGCTTAGTTACTGCTCTCGTTTTTTTTCTTTTTAAAGGTGGATGTCCTTTGACAGATGACAAGTTAGAGGAATGTTTTAAAAAGTCGGTAAGAAGAGGCAAAGAAGTCAGAGATCTGATCCAGACAGCTTGTGATGACATTGGTAGATAATTATACCCGTGGAGAATGTATTTTAAACAAAATATTAAACTGAATGAGGAAAAACGTGAAACATTTCGTGCTAACTATTCTGCAGTTTTACTATTCTTTTAATTTAAAATTGCCTACTCTTATCAGTATACTTCCAAGATCCGTCCTCAATAGGCTTCGCTGGTGTTTAAAAGAGTTACCTGGTTAGGGAAGCTACATTTTTATTTATGATGGGGATGTTTGATTTGTTTGTTTATTTGTTTGTTTTTTAAACAAAACTATGATTCTTTGCCCTCCCCTCTCTCATTCCCGAATAAGACTTACAACGCGCGACCCTCCCCAAATCTCTAACCATCCGTCTTTCGTTCTCCTGAATTTAATTCTGAAAATAAAACCTTACTTTATAAACTTTCTCTCCAGGGTTGAAAAACAGATTGTTTAAGAGTTATCCTGGGAACACTGAAGTCTAAAGGTTTGTGTTTGCACGACTCCACCCCATTCCTCTCGCTTGATTTCTCGTCTTCACCTCTGGGCGATCCAAGGTTACTGCCAAAACTGAGCTTACCACACAGCAGTAGAATAGCCGCTGACTACATGTTACTACATGCAAAAAAAAAAACGAAACAAAACAAACACACAAACACAATCAAAGAATGAGAGAGATTACTAAGAAACGTTATTAGGAAAATGCACAGAGGTTCTACTTCACTGCCTCGTGGTTGAAATGATAAATGACAGCCAATTAGATTGAACCTCAGATTTTTGTCACAGGTTGGTTTTTAATTCTTCTTTACTGAAACGCTCAAAGTTTGTCCACCCTCAAAGTAATATATGTCGGGAAAGAAATAAGTAGGTGATGTTTAACTTTATTATTTTGTGATTAAATATTAATTAGAAATTGACATTTGTAGCGCAAAGAAGTTAGATTTCGTGACATTAGATTTCACAATAATGTAGACAAAGTCCGGGTATCTTTAGGATATAAAATGATGTAACTGCATGCATTTTCTTAGGCTAAAGAAGGTGAAAGAACGTGCGATTTTGTAATAGTCACTTAATTTAGATACATTACAATAGAAACTTTTACTGTACATGTGATTAATGTAAAAATACTGCCTTGCGCAAGGATAGTAGAAAAACCACTGTATACTTAGAATGTTTTAGTTGATCGTTGATCGTTGAGTTACCTAGTTCGTTGTGTTACGAACGTTGAATATGTGAGAATTGTACATCGCAGTAGATTGTTGGATTGCATTAAATCGTGTTGTTGCATCGAAAGATACAGTCCTCTTGATTTGTTTGAACCAGCGGAGCGGGGTTAAAAGAATTCCGCAACAATATTGTTACTACAGCAGCAGTGCTATAGTAAGGAGTTTTCAGTATTTATGGTCAGCGGTTGTTACCATTTGCTTAGGACTCGTGCTAGTTGCCGCCATGTTCTTGTTTATCACATGTGTGATTTAGGTTTACAATCTATGTAATCCTTCGCTCATCCGTATCGTGTAAGGCAGACTAAGTTGTTATCTGAAGAATTGAAGAGTTAAAGATTATTTGGAGGTAAAGGAAAGATCTGACGATTCAAGTTTTTCTCTTTTTCTTGTGAATAACGGGCGTCTGGAAAAGCGGAAAACCGGAATCCGGAATAGGAACGGGAATAGGAACAGGAACAGGAACTGGAACCGGAGAAGGAACCGGAATGGGAAGAAAAACCTATATAAAAACAGGGACAACATTTACTTTAATTGAAGTTAATCTGAATTTAATTCCTGTCCAGATATACGAATGTTAAGGGAGAATATGGAATAGTAACCGGAATAGGAAGGGGAATATAAACAGTGTATAGAAATATGAAATGAAAAAGATATAATCGTGATATAAATAAAAAGCCAGGGAAATAATTATAAGGAAACAAGAAAACACCCCTGAAATGTTAATCTAATAAACCTTTCTTTATCTTTAGCCTATGACACATTAGGGCCATTTATACGAGGAAAAATAAGACCAGTCTTACATAAGACGCGTCTTAAATAAGGCGTGAACTGTACCATTTATACGAGCATGTCTTATCTAATACTGAGACGCGTCTTAGCTAAGCCGCGTCTTATTTTGGACGAAATGTGCCGTTTATACGGAAAGTTCGCGTCTTGTTTAGGACGCGTCTTATTTTTCCTCGTATAAATGGCCCTATTGTGTTTTCGTGTCAAACATAGCGAACTTAAGCAACGAGAACGCTGACCGTCGCTTGATGGAACGCTTCTGTCTCACACAACGAATCTGAATTCTTCCTCTTTCCTTCCGCTGTGCGAATTTGTTGAGTCAGAGGACTGAAAGACAGAAAACATCCACTTCCAGTTTCCATTTTTAATGTCCTGGACGTCAACGTTGTGGTTGCTTATTAAGGTCCCTATTGCACTCGGTTGAGGTAGATGAAGTGCTGGCTGGGATGGGGATGGGGGGGGGGGGGGGTAGGGGGAGGAGGCACGTGTTAATACCCTTTTTAAGCTGTGGACTATCTATCTCTGGTTAACTTCCCAATTTAGCACAGTACAATATATCTATGCAGCAAACCTGAGGTGTATGGCAGCCCAATAAAAATCTCCGATGGGTGTCTCGTTTACACATGGTCTGACAAATAATATTAACATGTGATAACCTCCTTCCTGCGAGGGACAAAAGGAACCTTATGAGATCTGACAACGGCAACGCCAGCGAAAACGCCACTGAAAAATTGAATTCGGGTCTTAATTCAAACTATTTCTCATTAATTCAAAATTGTCCAGTGTTTTAAAGGTTGGGAAATGAAGCTGGAGACCGCGTCCGAGCTCAGAAAGAGACAATAAAATTTATCGCCTGCTGTTCACGTTCTCAAGAGAACTTAACATTTGACCATTTACGTCGTAGTTGTGCATAGACGGTGAAGAAATTGACAGAAAGCGCGATGCACTCGCAAAGCTGTTGCTTTATTTATTTATATTGCGGCTTTTTCTACCTTCTTGTTGCCGTAATGTAAAGAGATTCGGGGGGAGCATGATACCAGACTAGTTTTGTTATTTTTTGTATAAATTTAATTAGAATTAAAATAATTTAAAGTAAATGATGTCCCTGTTCTTGGATCGGTTCCCCTTTACATTACTGTTCCTGTTCGGTTGCCGTTTCCGGTTCCGGTTCCGGTTCCTGTTCCCATTCCCGTTCCTATTCCGGAATCCGGTTTCCGGCTTTTCCAGACGCCCGTGAATAACAACGAAACTCCTTCGGATGCCAAGTACGACTTTCGAGGGCAGCCACAATAACAACTTAATGGTCCTTGGTGAAGCTTTTAACCACCGTAAAGTCATCGCTGTCACAACAAGTTCATAACGAAAGCCGGACGACCTGTGGAGGATTTGAATGGATACCAAGTGGTGTAAGCCTTTGTAGAAAGTTAGTTCTGATCGCCCTTTGGTTTGGACTTAGTACTCGTTATGTCTCGAGAGTTGAGTGATATTCCTGAGGGTTCAATGTCGGATGTTTGTGGTGAGGTGGTAAGTTCTGCTTCAAATAATTGTTTGGATGATGTTTGCGAGAAGTCTTCGCCTTTAATTGTTGATCTATCGGAGAATGCCGAAAACAACGGATTTTTCCATGTGGAAAATGAACAGCATTCGTCGGAAGTTCGTATCAGGAAGCTAACCGAAAAGGGTCAATCCTATCAAAGCGATATACAGTTGAACTCTTTCAAGAATAAAAGGTCAAGTTTTACGGGAACACTGAGAAAAACACTGTTGCTTCGGGGACATTGTAATGAATTATCAAAGTGGAAGCAAGAGCTTAGTAAGGCACAGGTTCTGTGGAATGAATTTCTGGATGCATATAATGACATTTTGGAAACAGTTCAAGACGATGAGTTAGCAAAGGTCAGGAACATCTGGGAGCAAGTTTGTGGTGAGTGGTCTGATTTTGAAAGGGATGTGAGGGATGAGATAAAGTATTTGGAACAAACAGTTTTGGAGTCTAATTCTGTCATTTCTAAGGGTTCAAAGAGGAGTAAAACAACCAAAAGTGTCAAGTCAAAATCAAGTTCAGACAGTGTACTTTCAACTAAAGTAGATAAATATAAGCTTCTACAGGAAGAAGCTGCTTTGAAGGTGAAGCTAGCCTATGTGGAACAAGAAAAGGCCTTAGAAATAGAAAGGTTAAAACAGGAGCAGAAACTGGAAGAATTCAAACTTAAGAGGGAACTTGAACTTAGTAGAGCCAAGTTAAGTGTATGCAAAGAGATTGATAATGAGCAAACACCCTCCCTTGAAGAAGATCTAGTCAATCTTCCTAGTGAGAGTAAAGGTGAAGGAGTGAAAAGATTCTTGCAATCTCTAACAGTAACTACCCGTGCAAATGAGACTAATACATCAGTTCAGTCCCAAGTACATGTATCCCAAACACCTGTTTTGACAACAACATCCACACCAAAGACTACAACATGTGGTCTGCGGGCTTCTGCTCCATCATTCTCCCCGGGAGCCGTAACACAGTCAGTATTTGCTGTTCGTCATTTTGAACCTGAACTTGGTCTTCCCATTCAAACAGAAGCAGCTTGTACACAAGCTTTCTCGTCGGCAAAAACTGATCCTGTTGTAACTAACTCCATAAGTGGTCCATCACCAATTATGTCAACAGTTATGAATTCCCCTTCAAGTTACCAGTTTGTTCATCCTCAAGGTCAAGTTAACTCCTTCTGTGAAGGGTGGGAAAAGGTTGCTTCATCATTAGAAAGGTGTATGGACAAGTTAACAGAAGCTAACTTAGAACAAAGTACTGTGAGCAAAGAACTGTTTGTTTCTGGACAACTTCCAAAACTGACCATTCCAGTATTTGAAGGAGACCCCCTGCAATATCCTGTGTGGAAGAGTGCCTTTAATGCTCTAGTTGACTCTAGACCACTGGCAGCAGACATCAAGCTGAATATGTTGAATCAGTATGTAACGGGAAAGCCAAAGCAAGTTGTGGAACATTATCTTCTGATTGGGACAGAAGATGCTTATCAGAAAGCCAGGTCTGTATTGCAGGAAAGGTATGGAAACTGTAATGTTGTGAGTACAGCATTTATTAACAAGTTGGAGAAGTGGCCTAAGATAGGACCCAAGGATGCCAGTGCCTTAAGGGAGTTCTCAGACATGTTAGACAAGGTATTAGCAGCAAAGAACACCATTCCAGGTCTTTCTGTACTGGACTATGCAAAGGAGAATGTAAAGTTACTATCAAAGTTACCCTACTACCTTGAAACCAAGTGGAGAGATGCAATTAAACAATGGAGACATACCCATGGTGAAGACAGTTACCCTACCTTTGTTAAGTTTGCAGATTGCATCAGAGAAGCAGCAGAAAAGGCAAATATCCCAGAGTTAGAAGGCCTCGCCACATCAAGTAGTCCAAGATTTAACAGAAATCCGAAGCTGAAACCAGATAATGAGAAGGGTAGTTCTCTCTCTACATCAGCTAAGGGTGGTGGTAACAGTAAATCAGACCCCACTAATTCTAGTAAATCGAAGGACCCTGGTCCAAATAGTTTGACGAAGTGTCTGTTTTGTGGTGCAAAGCACAAGTTAGATGACTGCGCTGATTTCTGTAGAAAGCCTTTCAGTGAAAGGAGAGACTTCTTCTTCCGCGAACGTTTGTGTATGGGTTGTGCAGCCAGTAAGAGTCATCAGGTAGCGAACTGCAAGGAGAGGTTGAAATGCAAAGTGAAAACATGCTCAGGAACACATCCCACATGCCTTCACAAGGAACTGACACAAGACAATGCTGCCATCTCAAATTGTATGAGTGTATGTCTAATTCCTGAACAAAGCGGTGGATTTGATCACACCATGATAGTACCAGTGTGGGTCAGGCCAGTGGGAGAGCCAGATAAGGAAATCTTGCAGTATGCAGTCCTCGACGATCATTCAAATGTCAGTTTTGTGTCTGAGACTCTTTGTGAACGGTTTAACCTGAAAGGCCCATCAACCGAGCTTCTGTTGACAACAATGCAGCAGCAAAATGCCCGTATTAAAACTAAAAAGATAACTGGGCTAGAGATTCTTGACTACCATAGAGAATGTGTAGTGAAGATGCCAGTGGCCTTCACCCGGGAACTTGTTTCAGCTAACCGGTCACAGATTCCAAAACCTGAAGTGGCTAGGGAATGGCAAAATCTGAAGCCCATCGCCGATAAGTTGACACCGTACCACCCAGATGCAGAAATTTCTATCCTGATTGGAAACAACTGCCCAAGAGCTATCCGACCCAGGGAAATAGTTGCCGGTGAAGATGACGAGCCGTACGCTCAGAGGACTATACTTGGTTGGGGAGTTATTGGAAGAGTCTGCAAGTCTAATGATGTTGAAAACACAGACAAGGGTGTGTGCAATAGAGTTGCAGCTTCAGAAATTCATAGCCAGTTTGCATTCGCCACAAAGGCTAAAGAGATTATTGGCCCAGAGAAAGTTCTCCATGTGTTAGAAACTGACTTTGTTGAGACAAGTCCCAAGTACAAACCTTATTCTATGGAAGATGAGAGATTTCTAAGGATTCTTGAGGACGGAGTAAAGAAACAATCGGATGGACGTTACGTGATGCCACTTCCGTTGAAATCAGACAGTGTGTGCCTTCCAAACAACCGCCAGCTCGCAGTAAAGAGATGGAACCAATTGAAGGCGAGATTCAAGAAGAATCCGAAATTTTTTACTGATTACCAGGCCTTTATGAAGGACATAATCTTACAATGTGCAGAGGAAGTTCCTGTAGATCGTCTTAAGGTTCAAGACGGTAAAGTCAATTACGTACCGCATACAGGTGTCTACCATCCAAAGAAACCAGGGCAGATAAGGGTGGTGTTTGACTGTTCGGCCCAGTTTAACGGAGTCAGCCTCAATGACTACTTGCTGCAAGGTCCTGACTTTATGAACGATCTGTTGGGTATCTTGTGTCGTTTTCGCAAGGAAAGCGTTGCATTTATGACGGACATCAAGAGCATGTTCCACCAGTTCGTGGTTGCCGAAGAACACAGAGATCTGTTACGTTTTCTTTGGTGGTTGGATGGGGACCCATCAAAGGAGGTAATCGAGTATCGTATGAAAGTTCACCTGTTTGGTGCCAGCAGTTCCCCAGGTTGCGCGAACTTTGGGCTTAGGCGAGCAGCTGACGATGGCGAAGAAGAGTTTGGTACAGATGCTGCGGCGTTCATACGCAAGGACTTCTACGTAGATGATGGGCTAAAATCTGTATCAACGGTACCCGAAGCCATTCAGTTAATCAAGGCCAGTCAAGCAATTTGTAGCAAGGCTTGTCTCAGATTACATAAAATAGTCTCGAACAAGAAAGAAGTTCTTGAAGCCTTTCCGGTTGACGACCATTCAAAGGAAATAAAGGAACTGAACTTAGCTGTAGATCCATTACCTATTGAAAGAGCTCTAGGCGTGATGTGGTGCGCTGAAAGTGACAGTTTCCGGTTCCGGATTGAACTTCATGATCGCCCTTTAACTCGAAGAGGTGTATTGTCCACTATTGGCTCCATTTATGATCCTAATGGGTACCTGGCCCCTGTTACACTCAGAGGTAAACAGATTCTTCAGCAGATGTGCAAAGACAAGCTGGATTGGGATAGCCCTGTTCCAGAGTATCTACACCCACAGTGGGAAAAGTGGCGGCGAGAAATCGTACAGTTGGAGAAACTAGAGATACAGCGATGTTTCAAGCCAGACAACTTTGGCCCGGTGAAAGCAGTGGAGGTCCACTATTTTTCAGATGCTTCAGTGGAAGGTTATGGTCAATGCTCTTATCTAAGATTGATTAACGAACTCGATCAAGCTCATTGTTCCTTCATCGTCGGAAAGCCAGGGTAACCCCTCTTAAACACAAGACTATTCCAAGGCTGGAGTTGGCGGCTGCTACCACCTCTGCGAGAATGAGTGAGTTCGTGAGAAATGAGTTGGAGTACCCGGAGATGAAAGAATTCTTCTGGACGGATAGCCGAGTAGTTCTCGGATACATTAACAATGAAGCCAAGAGGTTTCACGTTTATGTTGCTAACAGAGTGCAGCAAATCCGGGACCTAACCGATCCCAACGCATGGTTTTACGTAGACACAAACAACAACCCCGCAGACGAAGCATCAAGAGGACTCACCGCAAAGCAGCTGGTTGAAGGATCTCAGTGGTTAACTGGTCCAGAATTCTTGTGGAAAAGCGGACCCTGTGAACCAGAAAACGTGGAGCTGCCTCGCCTTCAAGACTCTGACCCGGAGGTGAAGAAAGTGTCTGTTTTGACCACGAAGGTCAGAAGTGTTGCTCCAGTTCCAGATCAATTTGAAATAAGCAGTTTAGATGGTGTATCTAGCTGGTACCGTGCTATAAAGGTCATAGCTCTATGTTTACGTCTGAAGTCCAAGTTTCAAAGAAGGGAAATTAAGAAGCCCGAGAGTCCAGTAACAAGGTCAAGTACAGAAGTTGAGAAGTCAATACTGAGAGTTACACTACCAGAGCTTCAGGAGGCAGAGAAGACCATCATCAGATGTTTGCAGTACGAACATTTCCGTGAGGAACTTCAAATTCTCTGCAACTTAAACGTAACCAACGGAGAGACAAACAGGAACCAAGCCAGAAAAAGGAACCAAGCGTTACGAAAGACCAGTTCGCTGTACAAACTGGATCCGTTTGTGGACCATGATGGCATAATTCGTGTTGGCGGTCGTATCAGAAGAGCAGATACACCAGTTGATCTGAAGCATCCAGTCATTATTCCGCGAAAGGGACACTTGACTGAACTGTTGATTCAACATCACCATCTCAAAGTGAACCATATGGGACGTGGTATGACGCATAACGAGTTGCGGCAAAGTGGCTATTGGTTGATCAATGGTTCATCAAAAGTAGCGAGGTTCATATCGAGTTGTGTAACATGTAGACGACTGCGTAGGCCCACTGAGCAGCAGAAGATGGCCTGCCTTCCTGACGACAGACTTGAACCAGCTCCTCCCTTTTCGTTTCGTGCCGTTGATTACTTTGGACCGTTCATTGTCAAAGAGAGAAGAAGTGAAGTTAAACGCTATGGAGTATTGTTTACATGTATGGGGTCACGAAGTGTTCATCTAGAGACTGCCAATTCATTGGAGAGTTCTTCATTTATCAATGCATTGAGACGTTTCATGAATCGGAGAGGTGCTGTGAGACAACTGAGGTCCGACCAAGGGACAAATTTTATTGGCGCACGAAGTGAACTGAAAGCAGCATTATGTGAGATGAATCAAGATCATGTTCAAAACTATTTGCTAAGGAATGGATGCGAGTGGATTCCATTCAAGTTGAACGTACCCCATTCTAGTCACATGGGCGGGACATGGGAACGTATGATTCGTAGTGTACGTAACGCACTTGAACCACTACTGTTACAAGCTGGCAGCCAACTTGATGATGAGACATTGCGAACACTCTTGACAGAAGTCGAGTGCATTATTAATTCAAGACCCCTCAGCGTCGATAACTTATGTGATGCAGAAGCGCCAGAGCCGTTGACTCCTAACCATCTTCTTACTATGAAACCTAAAAGAGTGCTACCGCCCCCAGGAAAGTTTCAAAGAGCCGATATGTATTGTCGTAGACGTTGGAGAAGAGTTCAGTATCTTGCAAATGAATTCTGGCTGAGATGGCGGGGAGAGTATCTTCAAATGTTACAAGTCAGGCAAAAGTGGGTTCAGCCTAAGAGAAACCTTGCTGTTGGTGATATAGTCATCTCTAAGGAAAGTGAAAGCACGCGCAACAAGTGGCCACTTGGCAAAGTAGTGCAGGTGTACCCAAGTGACGACGGATATGTCAGAAAGGTCAGGTTGCTGATGGCAGACGGGAATTTGGATGATAGTGGCAAACGCCAACGCCCACCATCATATTTAGACAGACCTATACACAAGCTCGTGCTATTGTTGACTGCAGATGAAATGTTCCAGGAAGATGTCTTTCACGAGGAGACCAGGGAAGTCCCCATCGAGGAGCCAACGAAGAACAATTGAAAGACGCGTCAAGGGTTTCATTGTCAATGAACATTGTAGTGAACACTTGATTTTGATTAACTCATTTAACATTCATTCGTTGTTGCCGATCAGTGACTCGAACTTTCGAGATTCTACTGTTTGAGTATCGAACTGATAGTTTGTTGAACGTTTAGCCTTAGGGACTCATGTAGGTTTATTGTTTTGTCTTAACTGCATGACATGCAGTTGAGGAGCCATGTTACTACAGCAGTGCTGTAGTAAGGAGTTTTCAGTATTTATGGTCAGCGGTTGTTACCATTTGCTTAGGACTCGTGCTAGTTGCCGCCATGTTCTTGTTTATCACATGTGTGATTTAGGTTTACAATCCATGTAATCCTTCGCTCATCCGTATCGTGTAAGGCAGACTAAGTTGTTATCTGAAGAATTGAAGAGTTAAAGATTATTTGGAGATAAAGGAAAGATCTGACGATTCAAGTTTTTCTCTTTTTCTTGTGAATAACAACGAAACTCCTTCGGATGCCAAGTACGACTTTCGAGGGCAGCCACAAATATACAAAAAAACAAATCCATTAAAAACGTGCACTTCTATAGCTAGATTTTATATTTGTCTTTTGCCTTAATGTCAATATTCCCAGCTAAACAATGCGGGAAAAAACCCTCCTAAACTTCCGCTTCTAAGGTCAGAGGGTAGATTATTCCAAATCTGGTTGGCTGCCTTTGGGTATTAAGCAAAATGTTTTGTGACGCTTTTCCCGGAATCCCAAAGAACAAGAAAGGGCGTGCCGCTGTTGATCCATCTCTCACAATGGAATCTCTGTTGATAAACCTCAAAGAACAGGTTACTTGTGCAATCTGTCTGGATAGTTTTACCGATCCCAAGACAATAACCTGCCTGCATACATTCTGCTGTGACTGTTTGAAGAAACACGCACTGATCAGCCAAAAGAATGGAAAGTTTCGCTGCCCTGAGTGTCAAGCTGAAGTCGATCTTCCCGAAGCAAACTGTTTCGACAAACTACCGTCCAGTTTTCATCATAACAGGTTGCTCAGTCTTCTCGCTGTTCGACAGAGTGGCGATGGAAACGAAATCAGTTGTGGCATTTGCAAGAAAAAGAGCGCAGAGATAAGTTACTGCTTCGAATGCGCTAAATTCATGTGCAGTGACTGTGTAAACGCACATCAACTGTTTACAAACCTCACAGAAGGACACAAGGTGACGCCAGTCAAACAGTTCCAACCTCAAGACTACGAAGCCCTGATGAAGAGGCAGTCATTTTGCTCGCAGCAGTATCACGAGCGAGAGATTGTAAGATTTTTCTGCCTCAAATGCAAACTGTGTGTTTGCCAAATTTGCATCGCTACGGATCACAAGTCACATGAGGGCCATGATGTGGAACTACTGGATAAAGTGGCGGATGGCGAGAAAGTCAACATCCTAGAAAGAGCCGAAAAGTTAAAAGAAAAGACCAAACTTTACAGCGATGCGATTTTCAAGCTTGAACAAACAGAGCTTGAGCTGTATACAAATACTACTAATGTTAAACGTGAAGTTTCCCGGACAGCGGAACAAATCATTACCAAGATTCGTGAAAGTGAACGCGAGATTATCACCCATCTCGAGAAGATGCGCGAGTCTCGATTGGAAATGTTAAACTCGGCAAAGACACAAGTACAGTCCTTGCTAAAGCAGATCAACCAAGCAGTCGAGTTTGCTGAACATCTCGTCCAAAAAAGCTCCAGTTCGGACATAATGCAAAACAAACTAAAACTACAGCAGCGTTACAACGAACTTGAAAGCGCTCCCATCCCAGAACTTCCGGTCAGTTCCTTTGTGAAGTACTTTCCGAATTTGGAACTAGAAAAATTTAGCGTCGGCTTCGTAGCAACAAGTCAACCGATCATCAAGGGACTAAATCAAGATATCCAAGCTGGTGTAGAATCAGAGTTCAAAGTTAACCCCAGAGGCCCTAAAGAACAAGCAGAAGGAGTTAAATACAAATTCCAATGTGAGGTGCTCGTGGAACCCGCTGAGAAGGTAGGAAGTTTGAGAACGTACGAGAATGAAGAGGCTACACTGGTGAAGTTTGTACCGAAAGTCCCTGGCACTTTTAACATCACAGTCAAAATAAATGGGAAGATTCTTTCAACCAACACTGTCCAGGTGAAACAACGGCTCATTCAGGTTTTAGGAGAGTTGGAATTAAAAAAAGAAACTTTTAAACAACCAAGGGGGTTGGCTGTCAACAGCAAAGGGCAAATTGCTGTTGTTGACAGCAAAAGACACTGCGTTTTCATCACTGACATGGAAGGAAACTGTCTAAGAAAAGTTGGTTGTCTTGGAAAAAAGGATGGAGAGCTAACCGGTCCAGAGGACGTTACTTACCTTAATGATGATAACATTCTTGTGGCGGATGAAGTAAATCATCGCATTCAACAACTTAATGTCCAAACTGGAAACTTTGTGAAAAGCTTTGGAAAGAAAGGGACAAGGGGTGGTGAGTTTCAGAATCCTGTCAGTGTTTGTGTGGATGGTGAAGGTCGTGTTATCGTGACTGACTACCATAACACTAGAGTCCAAGTTTTATCACAGAATGGTGAACCTTTGTTTCAATTTGGAGACAGTGGACCAGAAAAACTAAGCAATCCCAGGTCGTGTATTTACCATGAGAACAAGTTCATTGTTTCTGACTGGGCTGATAATTGCTTGAAAGTGTTTGATAATACTGGGAAGTTGTTGTACAAGATAGGAGAAGAAGGCGAGGGTGATGGGCAGTTGAAAACCCCTAATGGACTGTGTTTACAGAAATGTCGCAAACACCGCAATCTTCTTGTTTGCAATTTTGACAATGGCCGTGTTGATCAGTTTACATTGGATGGTTGTTTCACTGGAAAAACTACTGATAAGTTTAAAACAGGTCCCTCAAGAATAGCTACAACACCGGATGGTCTTATTTTAGTTTCGGACTGGGAGGCCAATAAAATATATATTTTAAAATAGTATGTAAAAAACCTGTCAAAGAGAATCCAGTTCACATGTGCACTGAAACGGAAAACACTGAGATGTACTCACTCAAAAGCTACATCGTAAATATAAAATACTTCATACAAAGTTCTGCGCTGCGGAATGTGCGCAGTTTTTCGACATAATACGAGTGGAAAAGTTACGTTTTTACTACTCGTACGAGTGGAAAGTTGTTTCAATTCGACAGAGTTGTACAGTGGAAAATGTATTTCATTAAGTCTAGCTAAGAAGGTGCATTGGTCCACTCTAAAACGCTGTTGGTCAAGTCGAAAATCACTTGTAGAGAGTTCACGTCACTGAAAATTTTTGCAACTGACGTGGAAAGTATAGATATCTTCAAATCATACACGGTCCTTTTCCACTTTAGCATGCACCACGTACGCAGAACCACCATACAGGCCACCGCAACCATGAAAAAAAGATTTCACCAATGCAAATTATCTTTCAGAGCTAACACATCTTTATCAGTAGACTCTAGACTTGTACACTTCTCTCAGTTATAAATAAAAACAGCCAGCCGGATTGTGAATGAAATAAACACCAACCGTATTTATTCGATTTTATTGAATTTTTTGCTATTCAAGCCCAGCGTTTAGTCGAAGGCGGCGTTTATTTCAAAATCACGTTTTCTTAAATCATTGACATCAATTACGATAAATCATTTTTAAATATCAAGTAAAACAGACAGATGTTTAATGTTTCAATGTCTCGCGTTTTTTTTTTCGGGAGAGAATCGTTATTGCCTGGTTGATGTACATTACAAAGTAGTGCCGAGTTTTCCTTATAAGCCTCCGAGGCTGGCGTTTATTCGAATAATTACCGTATACGAGTCTACGACAAGTTGTAGTGAACTTTTCCGTATGTACATTTCTATTTCTACGGATATATTTTTCTCATGGTAGTTCTAGTTTCTAAGTAAAAGCTGTTAACTTATATCATATCTGACGCGGCTAAAATATTTTAATATTACCAATTTAAAGATTATTTCACTATTTTACATAACAGTGTATGAAGAGAAAGGCTCAAATGTCTAGAGCAATTCACGATACACTCTTTTTTTTCTATAAGAATATACTTTATAAGAAAATCAAGGCTGAAATTCGCAAAATTTTAAAAATATTTTAAGAATAAAACCTAGACTGAGATATTGAAAAGGATATACTTTTGTGTTCAAAAGCTGTAAATACAATACAATTATATGTTTTCCACTTATTCCATTCTCTAAAGGGGAAAACTAGGCAACAAAACGAGAAAACATGAACTAACTATAACTGATACCCCCGGGTATAGTCTAAAACGGAAATGCCATGTGCTGTAAACTAAGAATAATACTAGAATATTTTCAGCCTAAAATCGGCAGAAGAATAAGAATATTCAACCTGGACCGGAAAAACAACATTCTTACTAAAAAAAAAAGAGTGTAACCTTGTTCATGCAATATACGAATGATATTGCATATTGATATGCTAGCGTGATAACTGTCCATAGTTTCTGCTTACTATTAAATGTAGATGTAGATGAAGATATAAATGTCCATGAAAGAAACGGATTCAAACTTTTAGAATTGCAGCGGGCTTCGAATCTTCTTATTGTTGATCTCAGTTGAGGCAACATGTAGTCGCGGTTTCAAAGGCAAAATCCTCGTTACACATCCCCTTTCGCTGCGGTTGTTAAGACCAATTAGAACAGAAAATGGGACTGGCCCCCAATAACAGGTACAGTGGAGGACAATCAGACGAACTTGTATTGGAATAAATAACCGCAGAGGACAATCATTTGTCCGGCAGCTTTACATGACGATCTTAATATCTGGGTTTTACTTAAACTTTCAATATATTATTGAGTATTCAGTCTTTATTTATTCTGTGATTTTCTTCTCTGTGCAGGTGATCTTCCCTGTGCTCTTGCTGTTGTTTGGGCTCCTTGTGTTTGTTGAGTTACTTTAACAGTACCTAAGGATTTGCCTTGAATCTGTAAGAGTGCCGGGAAAAAAGATTACATATCAGTAAAATTATCCCTTTTAGTGTAATTCAGTCTGATTTTTAAAAACCCCTGCGGAAATTTGGCGGAAAAGGAAAACTTTCCAACTTAGCGTTTTAGAGGACAATTACTCGATGCATACCAAAAGAAGGGTTTTCAAAGGTTACAAAAGGTTTATTATGCCAAGTCATTAGAACAAGTAATTACAAGTTTAGTCACAGACCGTCTACTTTCTCTTTAGAGATAGCCGAGCGCGGCGGATTTATTCGCTACGGTCTGGGGAACAGACTAGTATTTCCATACCAAAGCTAGTAAAGTTCGCTGGGTTGGGTAGGTTTTGGTGGTGTGAAGCTAACCTGCGATCAGGCGGAAAAGAAAAAAGAAAAAAACGCCCGAGCGCAAGTTAATGTCAAGCGGGTAACTTGCTGGCTGGCTTTGTTTCTTTGAATATATAGAGGAAAACCTACGGTATGCCAATTCAAAACCGCTACTTTTAAGCACATCTCTGAGATCAGACAATTATTTAGAGCCTGAAGGTTAAAACAGATTTCATGGAATCCTGCTCATTTTGAACCTCACAGGGAAAAGGAAATTGGTCCAAATTCTCGGGAGATTAGATAAACGGGGTTGAGGAGGGGGACAAAATAAGTGTTGGAGTGGAAAAGTGAAGTTAGTTTAGGTTCAATTGATATATTGAAAGGTTCTGTTCAAGAAAGCGACGGTTCTAGATTTCACGAGGGGTTGGGAAATAAGGGTGTACGACTGAGCGGTTCAGTCTGTAAGTATTTCACAAGATTAGTTATCTTATTTGATTCATCCCACTAAAGAATGAAGGTATCGACCGTTCGACATTAGCAGTCCCATTGTCGGTTGACATACCTGTTGTAGGCCTTGAACGACTTGAGCCTGTTGAGTGTGAATCTGAACCGGTGTAGTAGCACCTCTTGGTGATTGTACAATGGTCTGTTGAATCTGAGCGGGGCCACTTTGTTGTGGGAACTGAACCATTCGAACTTGGAACTGAGGCTGTTGGAGTTGTGTTCCGATTGGTACCAGAGGCTGCAGGTTTGTTGTGGTGCGATTTACAGTTGATGTTAGAGCGGCTATGGCAGTTGGTGAAGATCCGGTTGCTAACAAACAAAAACAAAAACTTCAGATTTTTAAAAGCGAGCAAATTCACCTTACTGACTCAGTTTGTAAAATGGGAGAAAATATTCTTTTAATTCCGTGCTCCTCTCCTTCCCCCACCTGTTCCTCACAGCACCACCCTTCTTTTCACTAAGTAGCTGAGGGAAGCAGGAATTCAAGACAACAACCGGTTTTTTTACGACTCAACACTCTCCTATGCAGCAAAAAACGTTCGGGAAGTAGCATGGCGTGAAGACCCAACTAACTAGTTGCTTACCTGCGCTGATTTTCCTTTGCTGTTGTTGTTGCTGTGGTAATATGGGTCTCGTGTTTAGTGTCACAGTAGTCATCCCTGAGGGAGGGGAGAGTGGGGTGTTTGGCAGTATAGGCGTTGGTTGCCCAGTAGGGGTACCTTGAGGAGAGGTTTTTGTCTGAATCTGTGCACTTATCGTAGCACCACCAGCTGATTGTATGTGGGTTATTGGCACCAAGTTACCTGGAATCTGTTAAAAAGGACAGCATCCGTCAGGCAAGTTCTGTGCATTCTCACATTATGTTATCTGAGACTGTGCTATTGGAGAAAATTCAACGGTGCAGCAAACAATGAACTAACGATGCATCGTGCGATAGTTACGATAGTTTTCAATCAACATCTCCAAGACAACAGAAATAAATGGGCGGGAGGGAGGGACAAACAAAAGAACCATTAAGAAAACTGGGTGGAGATCAA
This sequence comes from Porites cylindrica, assembly GCA_964035525.1. Taxonomy (NCBI): domain Eukaryota; kingdom Metazoa; phylum Cnidaria; class Anthozoa; order Scleractinia; family Poritidae; genus Porites; species Porites cylindrica. The sequence continues at coordinate 34,677,098 of OZ037784.1, read as the reverse complement.
CCCCACCCCGCTTCCCCACAAAGGGCTTCGACGGCGCATGCTGGAATCCAACACTCCCCGCCCTATCTAGTGTTTAATCATACACAGAAGGCCACTTCCAGGTAAGAAACCCAAACACGTACCTGAAATAAAGCTCTCGCTAGTACCGGTAATTGGCCAGAATTAAGGCCAGTGTAAGCGAGTGAGTACTGGGAATACTACAATTTCTCCATCATCAATAGTTTCTGATTCTTCGCAGACGTAAGTATCGCAATAGTATCGAAAAAATAATACTCGCAATATAGTATCTAACTATCATGATGCTATTGTAATAGACAAAGTGACCTCAATAGCCAACCCTATTTGTCCCCCAAGTCCTTTAGCTTACGACGCCCTAATTTATGAAGTGATACGCAAGTTATTTACCGTGAAAGTTGTAGATGGTGATCTTGCTTGATGCACTATCTGTGCTTGTTGAGTTTGTACGGTTGAGGTACCCTGCACACACAAATAAACAAACCTAAGTTAGGGTCTTGTTAAAGCATCCACCCGCCCCCCCCCCCCCCCCCCCCCCCAACTCACTATAGGGCAGTTATTCATTTTTGCATGGCGCCAGACGGTGGGTTCGATGAATTGCTATGTGGGAATGTTTAAAGTACTGTAAAATTTGTTGTTTCGGCGTGAACTCCTCAGAAAATCCAAATACTTTTATCATATTTGGCGTCATTGTTGTTGTGAACAATAGTTTGTAATAGAGTGATAAATCTTGCCCTCTGGGTCAATTTCTGCCACATTTTGGGCCTACTTTTAGAAAACATCTATTAAGCGGCCACCTTCAGCTGCTAATTCGCGAGGTTGACCGCTTAACCCTTTAAACCCCAATATCCACATACAAATTCTCCAAACTGATCTCCATACATTTCCTTTAAGAATTAGTTGGGAGAATTTGATAGCAGATCAAAGCATTTTCTCTTTATTGATCATTTCATAAATTCTCATAACCTTATCTCTTGACAAGGTATGAATATTGTGGGGAGAAAATTGATGTTGGTCACCATTGGGACTTAAAGAGTTAATAGAGGGTTTGGCTGTTGTCTCCTTCACTGCCCTAATAATCGCTGCGAAGGAAACTAGAGGATAACTGGCAATGCGTTCATTTTACTTAAAATAGTAAACCGAAAGTAATATTTTAGCCGGACACATGCAGTACCTGTAAAAGCGTAAGCGGGGTTCCTGGTGCACGCTGCTGTATGGTTTGGTTGGCATTTTTCAAACCTGTGGCGATAAACTGAGCTGGTAATGGCCCTGAGGCAATGGCTACACTGTTAGAAACAGGAACAATGCCGGGAGTTCCCTGACCAGCTACTGTTACAGTTGAACCAGCTGGGACAGTAACACTCATTCCACCACGACCAACAACAGGCTGGGAAAACAACCACGAAAAAATTACTACATGTACTTATTACGAAAACGAGAAAGTAACGTTTAATAGAGTTCAATAATAGTGTGACAGTGAAATAATCTTCAATTGAAAGATTTCATGTCTTAATTTTAGAACAAATTCTCCACATCAGTACAAATAGAAAGACCTGTGGAAAATGTTCAAGAAAACGTATACTGATTTTATGTGGACAGAAACTGCCCCATACAAAACCGTATTAAGAGACAAGATTAGCACAATTGGTTACTTGTGCACGGCCTTCTACGTGGATTAGATTCCCAGTTGGACCTCATATGCTTCTCTCGTGTTCTTTCCTTTCCGTTTAGCTTGAAGTAGCTTTGAATACCGTAACACGGATCACTGATGGAGATATGGTGAGGGATAAAATGCGGGCTCAGGTCTGTTAGCCAGTTTGTTGCTTTCGAGCAACCGATGTAAAATAAGGACTCTTTACCTCTTATACTTTCATTGGATGATAACATGATAAAAAGGTATGAACAGAGAGGAAGTTATTAGTAGTTGCAGTGCCGTGATTCAAGAAAACGTAAAACAGGTTTTCTACATTAGATTGAGCACTTAATCAAAAATATACAAGACGTAGACGATACCTGCATATAAGCCCCTACAACCCCCGTGTATCCCCCACTAGGCGTGGTGGGTGACTGTAATGTTGTAGTCTCTGCTGGTTGTGATACTCTTCTGCCAGTGGTTGGAACAGATTTCATTACCGAGGAAGCAGGTACTGCAGGCTTGACATTTGTGACTTGTATAGCTGTTCCAGGTTGTGCTGTGGAAATATACTGCGTCACTGTTCCTGTTTAAAAAAAAATAGTGAATTTCATAAAATAGGCCACAACAACCCCAAAAGGACTCGTATGGAGTGTTGTTCACCTGTCCAACGAAAGATTCTCTTAAACAACTTATCACTAGTTCTTTTGTAACATCGCATGGAAATGTGAGGGTCCACGAAGGGGTCAGGTCAATTTTAAATTAATCAGACAAACCTGCTGTTGAGATCTTAGTAGCTGCACTCAGAGGTACGCCAGTACCACTTGAAACAGAGCCAACTACCGTACCCCGCTGTTGAAACATGGCCAGCTTCTGTCCGTAAGTGCGAACACTCGATAGATTCTGCACAACAGGCACTTGAGTTACCGTGGTACTTCCAGGCAACGTTGCGTGCGACGCCATGGCTAAATTATTATTCTGTAGTACAGTCACAGTATTAGACCCAGCCGGCATAGGAATCGCAAGTTTTGTTTGTTTTTGTTCTTGCATGTTTGGATTGGAGGACGCTGGAACTGCAGGGATAGTTGATGTCTGAGTGGTGTTACTCTGTGGCTGAGAAGAGTGTTGATTGGCTGCAGCGGCTGCTAACGCCACTTGTTGCTGTCCAGGAATATAGGTACATATCTTGACAGATTTGCGCCCTTCTTCAGTGTACAAGTCCTGAAACTGCTGCAGATATCTGTGTGTTAAATGCAGTAGTTAGTTAGTATGATTTAAATACGACTTGTAAGTTCGAAATGACACAAGTCGCACATGACTGATGGCTATGACTGGTTTCCCATTTGAAAGACAGCCATGACAAACAACCTTCTAGTAAAGGTATTAATCGCGAGACAATTCCCGTTGTATTACAAGGAGAGATGTACTCGGAGAAAATATGGTTGACTAATTAATTTTCAACCAAGGCAGCGATTGAAGGGCTCCACATTGTACTTCTTAGCTCAGATTTACCAATGCAATGCGTGCTTCCATTCATCCCTTGAAATGTCAAGGGAAACCCCCTAGAATTCTGCCTTGGTGGTACTGTGCAACAAGAGAAATAAGACGACATGGATGAAAGTTTCTTGAAAAGCAACTAAAAGTTAAACAAATGACAAATAACGTTGGCTTACTTCTGCGCTGCAAGTTTACTTCCAAGAAAAAACTGGCAAGCCTTTCCTGCTCGGCTTGTGGAGTCTTGTGTATCAGCAGTTGAAGTAGTGTTTCCCTGTGAATTACTGGTGTCTTCTTCAAGATAAAGTTCACCCAAATACTGAAGATCTGTTGGTCGGCGACGGATTGTTACACGACAGAAGTAATTTCTGTTGTTTGTCTTTTCTCCCTCTAATGTAACCTCTTGTACTCTCTCGGGTGTATTATCTGCGGTCATTTTTGGACGTTCGATCATTTTGGAATACAAGTCAACCTGAAACGACAAACAAATTCAAATACAGCTGTAACTGATTGGTATTATTCAAACTGCCGATTAGCAATCGCTATGAAACTGAAGGTTAGCCAACAAATTACTCACAGCTTCCCATCTTAAAAAGAAACATCATGCTTGCTTTAACTTTTCTTTAGTTCAGTCAAAACCTCTAAAGTTTGCTTACTTTGAATGCAAAAAACCTTAAGAAAAATACATTGTTTGAAAGTAACGAGAATTTTGTTAGTTAGTTAAACAGTGCGGGGAAATTGAGGGAGAATGGCTCTGGGGTTTTTTTCACTTACACATTATCAATAAAACTTACATCAACCCTGGAGGGAGGCGACAGATGTATTGGCTTCTGTCTCCACGTATCAGTAGTCTGAGGTGTCTTGGCGAGCCGAAGATTGACCGGTGGCTGAGGCTTTTTGTAATTTGACAGAAAATCAAGAACTTTAAGGTGAGATGGTGCGTTGTTCATTGAAAACAGCCCGGTTCTGTTGTAGAATGCTTGAGAATGTCGTCTTATACTCCTACGCAATAAAAACGTGATTACCAAAACAGATCAAGGATGAAATTCTCCCAATATCATTCATAATTTATATAATAAGGTAATAAGGTAATTAAGTCTTCAGTACTTAGGGGTCAAATAAAGCCTAAACTACACAGATTGGTCTCATTTACGAGTTCAGTGGCAAACTTCCCTATCTATTCCAAATTTCGTTGCCGGAAAAAGTTTGCTGTTTTCCACTGATCATGTGAGTGATTCGGAAAAAGTTAAGAAAACAAAAATCGAACAAAACTTTTAGTTTCCTAGACCAAGTTATACCCTGTGTTTGCAGTTAACCCTTTAAGTCCCGGTGATGACCAACATCAATTTTCTCCTAACGATATTCATACACTTTCAAGAGATATGGTTATGAGAATTGATAAAATGGTCACCAAAGTGGAATTGCATTGATCTTTTATAAAATTCTCTCAACACATTCTTTAAAGAAATGTATGGAGGTTAGTTTGGAGAATTTGTATTTGGATATTGGGGCTTAAAAAGTTAAACCAGGGGTAGAGCTAGCAGGGCTTCAAAACACTCATCCCTCATTGTATCAATGTAGCACTATTACCTGCTGTAGACTGACAAGCTTCCTTGTTATTTTTTAGCTTTTTAGGATTGACCCTGCACAAGACTGAAAAGCATTCCAACAGAGAAACTGACCCATAGATACGTCCCATTTATGTATTTAGTCACAATGTGTGAACAAAAGACAAAAAAAATTCCGTGGTCAGAGAGCTCCTAACATAAGCAGAAGCACCGTTGTTTACGACCTAATCTTTGCTACAATCTTGGACAAAACTGTTGAGAAAATTGCATTCTTGGGGGGCATTTTTTCTAAACTTCGTAGCCGACCGATTCTTCCCTCCCCCCCTCCCCTTGGAAGCAGTGATGTTGGGTCTTCGAAAGAAAGCCGGATCCCTAAGCGTTTGTAGGAAGCAACTTTGAACTGGAGGAGGGGGTTTTCTTTACACAAAGCAGTTGATTTGGAAATAGTTTTGTTGCGTTAGGTAGTGCGCATTAATGAAAACATTTTCTCAAGTAGTTTTGTCCAGGATTGTAGCTTTTACAACCATAGCATATGATGGAGGTAGGAAGTTAAATGATAATATACCTTCTTATACCACGGGTATTAAACTTGTTTTTATTAAACTGAAGCTGGTTAGCTACTTGTGCGACTTCTATTGAGGGATCAAGACACAATGGTCCTTCTGTTGCCAACAGCAGTTGTGATTCCAGATGCAATTTAGTCTCCTGTGTCCAGTGAGGTGATTCTCTTGTCATTGCATTGATGTCACATAAAAGTGTCTGGGAATAAACAAAATGGTGCTGGTGAAACTTGAGTTTCTTGATGTAAAATTGAAAGATGCTACTTAAGACACCTGTATTGATCATTTTCAAGTTCAGTCCTTACTAGTCTAAAAACTAATGACAACTCAAAGTCAATGCATAATGGTGGTACTTAACACTGAAAACACAGCCTTACACAATGTTTGAGCAAGTTAATATTAAAAAACTAGTACATGTATTAGAAATAACAATGGTCTTGCAAATAAAATAAAATATTGTGAATTTAAACAAAATTTCCCAATGAACTGTTTGAGTTGGAAAATTTTCATTAACAGTTCTTGGTTTTACAAAAATACAAAATTTAATTCACTGATATTGAGCCACAGAATTGGCATTTATTACATTACAGTAGATTACCATGGAGAGGACAAGCAATAATAATATGAATGTAATTACACGCCTTTCTTGGGTGGGCGGCAAAATACCACAGGATTATTTTAATACCTGATATGTAGGCCGAAGTAACACATAACTGCTTTCATAAGAATGTCCTGCAGGGCTGTGACGGTAGTCTCTCACTTCAACAATAACACAGCCACTGTAAAATATGTTGGCCTTGAAGAGCATTAAAAGAAAATTAATAAAATATTAAAGGTGAAAACACAAAATCTTGCAATGGAAATGTCACTTATAGGAAAAAAAACAATAATAAAAACGTTTTAGGGTTCTCCAGAACATTGTACGTTGTACGTAAGAACAGCAAAATAATTCCATCTGTCATATTATCCAGATAAAAATCTGAATATAATTTACAGTTGTTTGCAGCTTACTTCTACATGTAATACTGATACAGAAACATTTAAGTCAAGTCACAGTAAAATAAGAACTGTAACTCACCTGGGATTTTTCTAAAAGATCAACCAGGACTGGAGAGAGCTAAGAAAAGGAAATATTATTAAAGGGACATCAATATTATTTTAGTTTTTTTATACAAAACTTTTGCTATATATATATATCATAATCTTCAAGTAGAAACACTGTTCCAAAGAGACATCAAATACTTCTTAAAATGGTTGTTAAGAAGATCAAATAGTCAAAAATGAGTTGATTTAGCACATTTCGTAGGCCTGACAGCTAAGTAGAAAAATTCAACTGTCAGGTGCGAGAAGTGTGCCTCTTGTGAAAGACAGTTTATTTTGTAAAACACACTCGTATTCATTATTAAGCTGGACCTTCAGCTGTGAACCCTTATTTGCAAAAGAAAGATTGCTTATCCTTCAAAAAAGTACATTGGAGAATTGCATCATAAAAATTAAGTGATGATATACATAATACACCATCATTTAGTGTGATTACCTCCTGTGCATCAAGATAATCCAGAAATTCAGTCTCCTGTTTAGAATGGAATCAATCAAAACAACATTGTCGATCTTGTATTGAATTTACATCTCAAGCAAGCGAGACAATATTCTTGTATCAATAATATTATCTGCTATGGCTGATCACCAGCTTATAAAAACTTTGACCCATACAAATAAAATTACTAGCACTGCAGACTCCTTTAGGAGATGTTAATATTTAAAAGAAAAAAAGGTGACAAAGAAAAGCAAAAGAAGTTTACAGGAAAGTTAAGAGAACGTTGATTCTTGACTTTCTTTCTGGCCAGAAAGGGACAACAGTAAACAGTAAATGTTACTCTTTAATTCAGGCACATCTCCTAAGGTGAATGGGTTAACATTATAGCTGGGTGGCTGCATTCAGAGGATTTTTTTTTTCAGAAAATTTGTCAGGACGAATCACAGTAGCTGTAATATGGAACAAGGTGACTGTATAACTCAGGAGACCACTAATGATGGGGTTCCAGGGAACTTTGTGACCTACATTTGTAGAGTTAATGTGTTTTTTGACTTAGAACTACATTCATCTCCTTCTTTAGAAAAGATAAAATGTAGGCCTTTTTTATTCCACTTATTCCACAGCGTACATTCGATGGTACATGTAGACACACAGTTAGTGAAGAATGAACATGCAGTGCGACCAATGTAAGTTACACTGACAGTAGCTGCAGTCATCTCAACCAATCTTGCAAAACCAGCAAAAACTGTAAAACTCATTTACCTCATAAGGAAGTCGCACAGTTTCAGAATCTGTTGAAATAATAATTATTGAAAATCAGTGAGAGATTATTGTGAGAAAAAAAATAGATGAGAAAAAAAATTTCACAGGAACTGATGGAAGAATTTAGTTCTACTACAGATCTGAAATGGACACAAATTTTTTGAGACAAAAGCTGTTATTTTTCTCCTCAGAATACAAGCAAGATATGTTGTAGAGGACTTCCTCTTCTAAATATCGTGGAAGATTTCTTTAGATCTATATGTGAGGGGGGCGTAAGGGTTTGCGGTATTGCGGTATTGGGTCATTTTTGGTGCGGTGTTGCGGTAATTTTTATTTCAAAGTACGGTATTGCGGTTTTCAGAGTCCAAGCGGTTTGCGGTAAGTTTAAATTTTACGCCGCGGTAGTCGGTGAAAAAATCGTTGTGTTGCGGTGATCTGCTTCTTTTTCATGACAAGAGGATACAAATCCTAAAAGGTCTCCCTGGCTATCCTGCGTGACCTGTGTGCACAGTCGGGGATTGTATTGCGCAAACAGTGCAGACAAATCGTATGGCTTCTAATTTCAGTTAATACTTGATATGATTAACGACATTAACTTTTTCATCCAATGATACGTAAACATGTCGCATTATTTATGACTTCATGGACCTTGTGGGAATAGTCAGCTTGGTTAACCTCCTTTATACCAACCTTACCACCACTTTCGTGCCAGTCGCCAAACAACAGAGAGCGATCCAGAGGGTCAACTAAGTGATCAGTCAGATATTCCAGCAAATAGTGAGGTCAGTGCGATCGTTATAAATTGCGTAGTGTCGAAAGATAATCTATAAAGTCGGTGTGGTCTAAACATTACTACTTGTCCTTCTCGTTGTGCATGCAGGAATATAGAATGTACTAGTATTCGTGTGTGCTTACCCTACGTAGCATAGCAGCCCGGGGTTGGTGGTGGGGGTACTTCCTGATAAGAGGCTAATGAGGATGTGCCGCTGGATGTGGTCGCATTTTCACGACTGGAGTTACTATAATAGGGTCGCATTTTCAGAGAGTTTTTTTAGAATGGGGTCGCACATTTTCTGCTTTTTTGGGGTAAGACAGTTCTTCATATTTACGGTTAGCAAAGGTACCAGAATGTTTGTATTGTAGATGAAAAGTAAAGTGTTCTTCATTCAATCTAAAACAAGGTCAATTCATAAAAATAGAAAGTGACGAAGTTGGGATCGCGAAAATTAAATATTTGTTCAAATGACTAAGATGGGGTCTATAATTGGCCACAGAATAGACTGTAATGGGGTAGGGGCTCTGAGAGGCCAGCGGCACATACCAACCAAATATTAACCCAAGTACCCCCTCCCCCCCCGCCCCCACCCCGGGCATGGCAGTTTTACATGGTTTTGTCGGCAGCACCACTGTGAGCAGCGAAGCAGCTCCCGCCCCAATCTCCTCGCCCGCGCCCGCCTTATTTCGACTTATTATTTAGCGCGCCTAACCAAAACCGCCATGCTACGCAGGCTAGTGTGTACTTCTGTACTGTGTGCCCTTCGAATCCAAAAGGCAGCCCGGGTCGTCGTTTTGAAACCCTCAACACAGAACCGAGTTAATTGTGAATCTGAAACAACCTCATAAGAGTCAACTGTTTTCCGTCCGTTTATGATCCAGGTCAGTAATATATAAAGTGATACTAGAAAACTCCTGTTGTATCATTTACGTAAACGTATACATGTAATAAACAAAGCTAAACGAGTGCGATGATCTTATGTTTATCGTACGCTTGACATCGACGCACCTTGATTTGGAAACAGTGACATAAAAGTATTATTTCTATTTGAAAGGAGGATTTGTAGTATTGACAACATCAACTTTTTCCCATTTGTAACTGCGGTTTCGGTATTTGGCTAAATTTTGATGCGGTATTGCGGTATTCTCGCGCTACCACGTGCGGTATTGCGGTATTCGTACCCCCCTTACGCCCCCCTCATATGTGACTGGTTCAAAAAATTTGTAAAGTAAATAGTAAGACTCAAGCCAAAAGATGAAAAAATGAAACAGTTAATGTGGGTGATCATACTCATCTGGTGCTTTTCTTGAAATCTCACATTTTAGAAATCAAAGGGAATTTATCCATAAGCTTTTTCTTCATGACTAGAAAGCCTATGGGAATCTTATGTTGGTACTTCTATGGAAAAAATTTGCCAGCTACTAAAGACTATGAATCTTTGGCCCTTGACAGATAAGGCAGAGGGAATACTAATCTTGCCTTTAAGCATCAGGGAGTAGCCTTCATTTCTTGGGTATAAGTTTACAACAAGTGTTGAGAGATTGTCTTGAAGAACAACTTTCTCTAGCAACCTTACACCATGACAGAAACGCTGTGAACAGAAAGAGATCAGAGTTACATAATCATGAGTTGACACCAAGAAATTGAAGTTTTAAGCAGAAACTCTCTATAATTACAGCACGAACACTTAGAGTAGAGACAATTCCCTACTCTACGGTCCTTTTTATTAGACAAATGGACATAACATCATCATAATAAGGATCATTTTTTTTCAAAAACTAATCCTGCTGCTGTTTTAGTGACCATCAGGCAAAAATGGGTTGTGTCCAAGCAAAGGTTTATTTCAAGACAGGAAGATGTGACCCACCACTAATGGTTACCCAGATAATTCAAGCCCCACAGCCCTTGTTCAACAAACGTTGAATAACAAATATTGAAAACTTCATGCCACACTGAATTCAGAAATAGGCCATTTCACATGTTGCAACTTATTGAACAACAAAGCCATGCACTCAAGGTTTCTTGAGCCTGAAGAAGATGTTGTCAGTTGAATGGCATTGAACTGTGTGTCATTGGCTTAATAAGGATAATATTAATAATTAGCAACAACAACAAAGAAACAAACCTTATCTTTGGGAGCACCCTCATATGATTCAATGTAACAATCTAGAAGTCGCTCTTCCAAAGATTGCCTGGAAAATAATATTAGTCAGAGTAAAAACACAAGGATGACACATATTTTTACTATTTAGTTTGCAGTCATGATTTTTTCAGTCTTGAATTATGACAAACAACAGTAAGTCTCTTTTATACTGTAAACAATAAAGATAAATTTTTAAAGATAATTAAAGATATTTTTTTTAACAGTGACCCACACCAGTGAAAACGGGTTCAACTTAAAAACTCTAGGGATGCATAATTGTTTTCTGGTTTTGCAAAATAATCTTGCATGACTTCAACCACGACAAGATGTAAACATTTTATAAACAAGCCCAGTGCTGATTGAAGCCCAGTTGTGGGATTCTGAAAACTATCAAAAGATTGGGACACAAACCGGCTCTCCTCTCAAGGATCTGTAGTGAGCCACAATAAACAATTGCTTAGTAACAGTATAGAACATCAAAACATTAAAGTATTTGGTACCTACAAAAGGATGCAGATGCAAATGCTAGGCCTTGGACTAGCATCTCATCCAGGTATGGATAATGATACAATTTTCAGCTTAAAAAAATATAATTTAATATTATTGGCAGGTCCAATTGTATTTCAGGTTAATTTCAATTTTATCTAGGATGATTCTCAGTTTTCTCTATCTCCTAGCCCAAGGAGACAAAAGAAATTGAGAATCCAACTAGGTTAAAAAAGTTTACATGACATAAAATTTCACCTGTAACATACACATTATTATGGACTTTCATACCATTTTCCACTGCTTGGTCGCTTTCTTTTAAGAAATCTTTGACAAGCAGTATTGATCACTTCCTGGGAAAAAAGTAAAACTTGTCACATATTTACTGTTTGCATGTAATCCTATCATAAGTAAAACATGAATACTGTAATGTTCATGCTAAGACATAGTCTGTGCCACCCATGGAACTAAGCTCCAGTTAAGTCCGTCTGTGAAACAGCGCCAAAATAGTTGTACTGGGCCCTACTTGTGTACCAGGATTTGAGTATGCACGATAATTGGCCTGAAAGAAAATATACTCAAAACGCACCTCCTGTAATACGTTAAGTCTGTTCTGGGCACAGAACAAGGATCTTGGTGCTGCTTCCCAGACATTACTAACCAAAGTTAAATTACGCCAGCAATGCGCCATGCTAACTAAAACATTGTTACTTAAATTTGATGTGAATGAAGTGAATAAGTTTCTACACAAGACTTGGTCTTCACTCCCACGACCAGCGATCTGCATGTATCAGTGTTTGGTTCTTTATAAGCCTTGTTTTCATTCAAATAATAGGTTTCTGGATCATCTCGATCGTCTGAGGTGCCCGAGCCAAATAATTATTTATGTTCAGATCAGGCTATCAAAATAATCATATGGAATATGGAAGGAACGGCATTTCAAAACAGACTTACACCGCTATCTACATGTACCTTTAGGATTGTTTTCAATTATACTTCTCAGTTCCATGAAAAGTTATTTTCATGCATCATCCACCCAAATGTAGAATAAAGAGACTTAAGAGAAGCGATGAATATTTAGAGCTTACAGACTATAAGCTTACTAGAGCTGTGTTGTTGTTGTGAGGTATTGACATCATACATGTGTTTTTTATCAAAGAAGCTATACCTGTAGACTAAATACGTTTAATTTGAAGTTCAGCAAAACTAACCTGAGGTTTAGGGTTGTTCGAATTAATCCCGATCATGGCCTAACAAGACAAAAAGAGAAGTCAACCCAACTTTCCTCCGCTGCACATTCATTCTTCAGATACTAACTAGTACTTCATATAAACACTTCCAGCTGTGTTGTTAGTCTAAACTGGAGCCCAGTGCTTGTAGGACTTTTTTACCTGGGTGGGATAATACAAAAATTGTTCGGGGGTGGAAGCGGAATCATGAATCGTGAATCATAGTTAAATAACTTGTAGGAATCATGAATCTTTGTTTTTAAAACTGGAGAATCATGAATCTTTGTACTTCGGCTGGGGAATCATGAATAACGAGTCTCTGAGAAAAACCCAACAAAATAGACGTATGAATTAATTGCGCTCGATCCAGGGAATTACAATTTTTGTTTTTCCGGGGGAGCATGCCCCCGGTTTTTCGTGCATTCGGGGCTGATAGTCCGCTTGTTTCTCCAGTGACACTGGTGCTTAATGTTCAGTAACAAAATGAATGATGATGATACAGAGAAACAGTGGTCGAGAAATCTATATAATTCTGGATGAAAATAGAAGCTTGAACACTCCAAAAAAACTATGCAAAACGAGACAAAGTGACCTCTGAGAAATTCATTTAATGAATATATCATCAAAAGTCTTCGTAAGTCATGAATCTGGAAGAAAAGTCTCGTAGGAATCATGAATCATTGAGGTAAAAACGACAGGAATCATGAATATCAAGATTCAAATGATTCCGCGCCGCTACCCCCGATTCTGGTCACTTAGAGTTTACATCACCCGAAAGACAAAGAAGCGGAACGCGGGTTCCCCAAAATATTCATTTCTACTTTACTATGCAGGTTAACGTTTCTTCTTTAGTAACACTTTCGACTGTTTTCACTTCATGTCATTAAAATTTTAAGATCTCTTTTGATCCATTTTTCTTTTCTTGTCTTTAAATCTTTTAATCTACTTTTTAAAGAAGACTTTTATGTCTAAACACGCCAGTTAGTGACAGAGTTGTAGATATGAAGTTTTACCATGTAAGTTATTAGCTGATTACTCTTATAGGGTCCTGAAGCTAATTTCGGCCCTCCAATTTCGCTCCGCTAATATTGTCAAAAACAATTGTTTACCACACTGCGAAAATTATATAATTTAGCGCAACAGAGGGTTTTCCAGTTCTGCTATATATTTTTTAAGTTGATATAAACAAATAATTGATTGCGGTGACTCAGATCAGTTCTGAGTCGGAAAATGATTTTCAGCCAACAGAGATAATTTTCCGGTCGGTTAGAGCTTAAACAGCATCCACGACCAAATAAAAAGAAACACAGATATATTAAAATATTCGGCTGCTGTTGTGCAGGTAAACATTTGTCCCCGAAACACTTTGATTTCTCTGCAGTGCAAGTCATTAAAATTTTAAAGTAAATCTGCTTTTTTGCGTTTTCGCTCAGTAAAACTATTTTTAAATCACAATTTTTTTCCATCTGTTGTAGTGACTGAGAAGCAACCAAACATGTAGTTTATGATTTACGTTATTAGCTTATTAGTACTCTTAAAAAGGTCTGAAAGTGACCCTCTAATTTTGACTAAAAACAATAGTTTTTTTCTCGCAGCGTGAAAACTGATTCTATGCAACCAACCTATAGGTTTGTTTGTTTTTTTGGTTGTTGTTATTTTTTTTTCGTTTGATTTTGTTGTCGTTGAGGTTTTTTTGTTTTTTGTGGTTTAATATAAAAAATTAACGATCACGGTGACTCAGATCGCAAAATTTTTTCTCAGTTGACCGAGATATGTTCCGGTCCGTTAGAACTTACATCACCCAACAAAAAGAACAGGAATGCAGTTCTCTTAAAATAAAGGGATTTTTCTCTGTTTTATTATACAGGTTGTCGTTTGTTCCTTAGCACTGTTTCCACTTCAAATCATCAAATTTTTAAAATCTGTGTTTTTGACAGTTTATAACTCAGCTTCATTCTGTGAACTAGCTGACATAATCTATAGTAGCTCTGGGAAAACACTCAAGGTCAAAAGAACCTCGCCGATCAGAAATAATCATCGCTCAGGAGTTGTGAGGGTGAGTTTAATGTCATATCTTTTTTTGGCAGATTTCCTGGTGTTATGATCAAAGATTCTTTTCCATATTTCTGGAAAATCAGATACCATTTGTCTTAAAGTAGACCGTATAAATTCATTATCCACAGCACTTTAGAAAGAACCTTTATATTGTTAAATGTTTTGTATCTGGTCAAACGGGATGATTAATTAAATCACGAAAGCAATAATTTGAGATCAATCTTTGGCTAATTTCCGTTATTTTGGCTATTGTTTCAGTTTTCTCTTGTGTCTTTGTAAACGTCCGGTTTTGTTTTTTGGCAAACTTGTTTTTTGGCATTTTTGCGGGAATTCTCTTATATCTGCTCCTTTTTTCGGCCGTTTTGCTGTTCATAGCTTGGGACCATGTCTGATCCGAGATTCCAGATTCGCCTTTTGATCGTTTAGTTCTCCTGTGTTCTATTGTATCATATATTTTCACATAAGAACACAATACAGAGTACCGGCTACCAAAAAAAAGTCTTCATGGCAAAGCGGAAAGAA
>OZ037784.1:34627319-34657319 GCA_964035525.1 Porites cylindrica | reverse complement strand
ACACAAGTACATGGAAGTTGCTCGCTCCAGGTTGTGGGCAGAGCTATGAACATAACACGAACAATCGTAATCGGGCACGAAGACCAGCTTTTATAATTGTAAAGCGGCGGAAAAATCTCGATATGGTCTCTCGGGGGAATGTATCGAAACAAGTTAGTTAAGTGTTTTGTCATTTTCTCCTTTAATTTCGAGTCTTTTCATTTGTACGTTAGTGAAGTCTCTACTTATTTAGCTACCTTTTATAGCTATGTATTTCTATTCTTCACTCCTTTTGCAATTTTTAAAAAGATAAATTTCATAGTTCCTTTACCTAACCATTATTACAAATATTGTTATTTACATTCTGCCATTTAGTTCCAAGCGGTCCTTTCAACAAACTAAAAAATGCCTTTGATAAATTGGGCACACGAGCAGCCGGCGCGAAGCAAGGTCTGACTGAGTTAAAGCAAAAGTGGAATCAAGTCCCATTTGGTGAAAGAGAACCTGTAGTAGCAACTCTACAAGAAGCTGCCTCCAACATTGCGAGTTTTGCTAATGCAGGAGATGATCCCATTGGTGCAGTTCAGGGTGCAATCAATATGGTGGGACAGTTTGCAGCACTTGCT
The DNA here is from genome assembly GCA_964035525.1 of Porites cylindrica. NCBI lineage: Eukaryota > Metazoa > Cnidaria > Anthozoa > Scleractinia > Poritidae > Porites > Porites cylindrica. The sequence continues at coordinate 34,656,714 of OZ037784.1, read as the reverse complement.
GGCCCCACTGGCGGAATTGTTTCGGTAGCCTTGAGCTTTGTTTCCGGGTTTCTCAGTCTTTTTGGTGTGGGAGGAGGAGAGACGAAATCTATTGGGGAAATCGTACGAGAGGAAATAGATGAGGCATTTTCTCAATTTTACGAGAAAGATCTTAGTAACCAGGCACGAGGCATCGCTAAAACGTTTGATGTGTCCAAGGCATATGTGGATAGACTTGCTCAGTCAGGGCGTAAGCTGACCGTCCACGAAGCGGGGTCACTTGAGAGGAATGTACCATTGTATCTTGGGCTCGGATTTATGGGAACATTGTCAAGTGAGATAGAACGTCTTCTAAACGCCAACGAGAAAAAAGATGTCAAAAAGACATTGAAATACATCGAGCTTTACACAACGATGGCGGTTCTAAAAGATGTGATTTTGCAGGAGATTGCCACATTATTGCCAGAGGAGCTGGAACGTAACCGAGAAGCTATATTAGCCGCCCAGGACTTCTTACGCAGTCAGCAAAGACGTCTTTTAGGATTCCTTCGAGCTGGTCGTGTCGGTAAGCTGGCTCTGAATTACTTCGATCCCGACGTCAACAGAGTCACAGATGCCTATTTGACTGCGCTGTTGAAATGCCCAGACTACGATCGTTCCATGGCCGGAAAATGGTGTATCACCCCTTCGATTAGTGGTAAAAGGCCTCTGCCAATCAAATGGTCGAAAGAACATGGTTACTATTTAGTGCAGGACGGACACCCCTACATCACCCTTGGCAACCAAGGCTGCTTCTGGAAGCTTATCCCCCATGGACACAATCTCTACACAATTGTCAACACCTACGGTGGTCCTAGGCATGACCACTATGGACAGTACCTGTCGTTTGACATCCAAAATGATCCCTACAATCAAGCGACAGTGGAGAGCGATGCGAACCTTTGGGAAATCACCGGTAATAATCAAAGGAGGTATGTGAGTTAGGTGAAACCATTGTTTCCTTGGTAGAGTACCCCATAATGATATCAAACAATGAAACAATGAAACTTCTCCTAGGGTCAGCATCATAAGCCACATAACGATCAGTTTAGATCATGCGCATGCTCACTCTGAGCAGCCTTGTCCTCGAAGCTATTGGAGAGTGAAACTGGATTGCAAGAGAGCATTTAATTTCCGCACCACAAGTGAAGGTGTAACTTCATATAAAGAAGGGTGGGAGAAAGGCTTTTTAGCGTTATTCAAAATCGTGGCTTGAGATGCTCAAATAAAAAATATTGAAAAAGAATTAATTTCGGAAAAAAACAGATGAAGTTTACAGATTTTCGTGATCAATAATTAACTAAGGATGCTGTAAATTTTCCATTTGCTACCCGCTAAGAACTGAATGTTGTTTCTAACGCAAACTTTTCTTGTATAAAAATACCATCTTTACTGTAAACCTTCCTAAAAATAATGTCGCCTTCTAAAGCTTCCGGGCCGCTTTTTTGTAAACCATTATACCAACACGCGCAAAGAAAGCACTGAAGCACATGTACCAACTCCGCGGTGGCTGCCGCAGCCCGGGTGATATGGTTGTGCGCATACGTACGGTATTGCCGGGCTATAACGCGGAGTTGGTGCTTCGCGGTGTGCTTCAGTGCTTTCTTTGCGTTGTATACCAACATACCCAGCCTGAGACTTGGTGCAGCCGGGGGGGGGGGGGGGGTGCACCTGTCGGAAGCGGTCCTAATTCTTCGTACCCTGCTAGCAGAGTCGCTTCTATCTTTCCTAGACAAGTCTGGAACGACTTATCGAGGAAAGATCGAAGCGACTCTGCCAGCAGGGTAAAGTCTTGGTCACATTAACAGATTAAAATCTGATTGAAGATGAAGATCTGAAGATTTTACAGGAGCTGCAGTGTCACGGCTGCTGTCCAGTTCGTTTTGTTTATAGATAGATAGATAGATAATCTTTATTTATTCACGGTACAAAATTCGTCAGCTTTAAAAATGCCTAATACTAATATAATAAAAATATTTAAATAAAAAAGCTGCTTTCCACGAATGCCGTGCCTTACAGTTCTTTGAGTAATCGTTTAAATTGCCCAAGGGACTCTGCTTCCCTTAAGTTACAAGGAAGACTGTTCCAGAGAATGGCGCCACTATAGCTGAAGCTGTTTTTGTAATAGTTTGTGCGCGGTAATGGAATATTGAGTTTATTTTCAGAGTCCCTTAGGTTATATGCGACTTCTCGCCTTTCAAATTTAGAACTAAGATAGTTTGGAGCCAACCCGTGCAGAGACCTGTAAACCATCGTAGCTCTTTGAAATTGTTGCTGGCAAGCTAGGTTTTTCCACCCTAGAAGTTTGAAAAGGTGACCAGCATCTACGTCATAGCTTGAGTAGGTCAAAACACGGGCTGCTCTGTTTTGTAGCTTTTGAACCTTATTCCGTAAGGTTATCCCACAGTTTCCCCAAACAATGTTGCAATAATCAAAGTGTGGCTGTATTAAAGCTTGATATATTAGTTGTAAGGTCGCCTGAGGGACAAGGTGCCTTATTCGTTTTATGGCCCCAATACCAGAAGCGACTTTCTTTGTTACTTTCTCGATATGGCCACTCCAATCAAGTCTGTCATCGATGGTCACTCCAAGTGATTTTGCAGTAGTGACCTGGCTAACTTCAAAATCATTAATTGCAAATGTCGGGGACTCTGTGAGAGTACTTAGCCTCTGCCTAGATCCGATAAGCATAAATTCGGTTTTAGTCATATTTAGAGTAAGTTTGTTTGCTCTCAGCCAATTGTGAACATTTTCTAAATCTTGATTTAGATGCAACTGAATATTGTCTGCATTATCACCTGCGTACGTAAGGTGGGTGTCATCAGCGTACATCCTCGGCTCACAGTTTGAAAGACAGTTTGGAAGATCGTTGATGTATAACAGAAATAATAATGGACCTAAAATCGTCCCCTGGGGTACACCACAACTTAATAAACAGCTTTGAGAGAGCGATCCGTTGATGGAGCACATTTAAGTACGATTCTCTAAATACGACTTAAACCATTGGTGCGCGTTACCATATATGCCGTAATTGCTTAATTTTGATAAAAGGATCTCATGGTCAACTGTGTCGAAGGCCTTTTTGAGATCTAAGAAAACAACGGCGTTGATTTTACCGCGGTCAATATTGTACGCCCAAGTGTCCGTGGCCTCAAGGAGAGCCGTAACAGTTGAGTGAATAGCGCGAAAGCCTGATTGATATTTACAGATTATATTGTGCTCTTCTAGGTAGGCATATAATTGATCATAGACGATTCTTTCAAAGACCTTGGCCATAACTGAGATCACCGAAATATAATGCCAGTCACGTGTCTGTATTCGCTTTGGATTGAACTTGAGAAATTACTTGTGAATGAGAAAATCACAGCTTCTTGTCAAACAAATATGTCTCCCAGTCACCATATCAAACGTTACAAACAACACAAGTGAACTTTGAAAAACTGTTTGGCTAGCAAGTTTTCAAAAACCATAATTCCAATCCGCTTCAATCGTCTCCATGTTTGTCCATCAGTGCCTGATACCTTGACTACCTTCTTTTGTATTTGTTATGTAATTTAAAGCTTCTTTTCACATTTTGAGTGGTATTTCGTCACACAGCTCCTTTAAGCAATCTAAAAGTGCAGTTATATGTTGTGTTGTGCACACCATCAAATTATGTACAATGCTTAGTGGTTTTGAAAAGAAAACGAAGAGAGAAATTAGTCGTAATAGAATTAGAAATGTAAAGTTTTTAACTTGCTTCAAACACAATTTTCTGGAGACCATAAACATTAGCTTAACGTCAAACAAGAAACGTTGCAAAGCATTTTTTTTGTAGGCTAAATTTGAAACTGTTGCAGTAAATCCGTCAATGTAAATGAAAGTTTTGACTCCTTGTTATACACATCATGAAGGTTATCGGCGATGACTTTTTTAAAGAATTTGATAAAAAAAAAACAAGAATTTGCATAAAGTTTCTCTCGGAGTGGTGTTTAGGAACAAAATAGTTTCCAAAACAACTTGCTATTACAAGTTAATTTTTTATTTGCTATCCTGGCTGGTATAATTAAAATTTCGCGAGGGTTTATTTTGGTGTGTCTTAATTTCGCGATTTTTTTACAATCCCGAAAAACGCGAAATTAAAACCCCGGTACCTTAATCTGCTAAATTTTTCTTCCACATGGCTTATTATTGCTTAACAGAATCCGCAGTAAATGGGGTTGTGACTCAAACAACAAGTGGTGCAACCAGCAGCTAACACCTCAGATACGTACTATAATGACTTATGGCCGTGGTTTCATGTTCAGTACGCGTTGGTTGGATATCACCACAATTGGACTGACAAATCGCAATGTCGGCTATATTTGGTGGCTCACAAAGGTAAGTGTTAACAACCTTATCTTGCTCAAGCGAAAGAAAAGAAAAAAAGAAAACAAATTCCATATCCCATATTTTAAGCTGGAGGCTTGTCGAATTTAATTTCATGGACTTCAATATTTTCTTCACAGAAGAAAAGCAATTGAAACATAATAATCGCTTTCTTTATAAATTTACAAACTAAGCTCATTTTCATGCTGAATTTGGTAAATTTGCCGATGAACCGTGGTCATTAGAGTGAATTTTCCCTTCACTCTTTTCTCCTCAAAGCATTTCATAGGAAACTAGAAAGAGAGTTTGTTTAACTTACAGCATTCAAGATTCTTCAAGTAATATATCAAACATGAGACGCAGTGTTTCATCACCAGATGAAACAACGAGAAGAGAGTTGAAAATACGACGCGCAGCGGAGTATTTTTGACGAACTTCGAGGTGTTTCATCTGGTGATGAAACACTGTGTCGAATGTTTGATACTCTTCTCAAACAAAATCATTTTTGAAGGAGAAATTAAGGATGCAAATACTAAGCAGTGTTTCATCCGATTTCCAAACACTCATTAAACATTAATTTCCTTTGTATTTTCTGAATGAATTATTAATGAGTTTGAGAACTGCTGATCATTCCCTTATTCTTATTTCTTACAAGTGACTTTCATATTTGATTGAGCAGTAATGTAACCATGGTAACTGTAAAGAACTAAAATGCTTACCCTTAGGGCTTAAAGGGTTCATTCAGTAATCACCGACCTTTTTCGATACAGTAACCTTTATTTAAGATAAGTTCTTTTACCTTCAGGTTACAGGACATTTTGTAGGTGAATGTAATGTAAACTTGAGACAAACTTAAAGCAAGGGGTACACATACACACACTTGGCAGGTTTACTAATTTTTTAGGTGCCATAAGTGGATTTTCCCTAAATGGTCCATATCAAAAGTTGAAAAAACCTTGGAAGGGTCTAGTAACCAAAAAAGCCAGGATTAGAAGACTTTAAAGACGTTTTGTATCAAATTGGGAAGGCTTCGCCCGCGATCGCAGTCAAAGCTTTGTGATCTGAATGAATGCTTAGATGGCGTGCCATTCAGCGAACCGTTGCTAAATGGTCTTAGTGCCATCCAAGCCTGTGACCAAAGTGACAAATTTCAGCAAAGAGCCTATTGGTTGCTCACTAAGGGTACGTACCATTTATCTCAACTGGTGCCCAGGCCAGATCAACTCAGTCGAAAATAAAATTCCAGATGAGATCAGTAGGTACGGCAGCGATGGGGTTTAGCGAAAACTTTCGAAAAAAACCTTTTTCATTTTCAAAACTTCCGTTCCGGCTTGTCAGTTCTGACTTTTAGGAAACACCCTAAAATACATCCTTAGGCCTCTTCTAAATCTGTCGAGTACATCCTTCATTCATTATATGAATAGATTGTAAGCGCAAGCCTTAATGATAGGAATTTAACGATAAACCTAACTAACATACTTTACAAAACTTTACTTTGGTAGTGAGTTTTGATAAAACAAACACTAATATTTTTACTCTTTACTTGCTCCTAGAATCCTATCTAGAGCTAAGAAGACTTCAAGATGAGAACCGCATACCAGTCCTTGAAGCGACACTTGCAAAAAGACCAGTTAACGCTAAACGTTGCTACAGTCTTTAGTAATCTGTAAACTGACTAAATAAAAGCATTTAAAATACTCACACTCGATGCGCTGTTGTTACTTTACCGAAATGAGATTCTATTTGCAAGTGAATCCGAAAAACAGTCGCCTGAAAGTCAGTTGAAATTGTGTGGTCTGCTTTGACAGCAAACGGCTATAATTGCGTTCGAGGTGCGAAAACGCAATTTGTGTTGGGTGTTATGTGCCTTATTGGGTGTCCTGTGCAATTAATAGTCGTCGTCGACACACATTTGCCTCGCTTTGAGGCACTTTCTTACGTTTTGCCTCACTTTGACGCACTAAGGCCCGGTTCAGACGCCGAACTTTTCATGAGCCGAACCTAATTCGAATTAAGGCCGACCCAAATTATTTAGACCGGCTAAAGTGATTCAGACGCCGATCTTAATTCCAGCCGAACTAAATTCAGAAGGCGAAAAATGCACATTTCGGTCAAACTGCTTACAAAATACGTCATAAGAATTTCTGCATTTGGTTCGGGACATGAAAAGTTCGGCGTCTGAATCAAAGGCGTTCCAAAGTCGATCCAAAGGCGAAATTCCCACCAGGGCTAGGCGAAAAGAACGGCTGAGCCGTTCCAAATTGAAACAGGCGTTCCTAACTGATTCAGACGCCGAACCTTTTATGTACTTAATTCAATGTATTAGGTTCGGCTCATGAAAAGTACGGCGTCTGAACCGGGCCTAACTCACGTGGTGATTCGTGTGTCCTCGGCGTTCATCTTTCAAACGTTTCCTGAGGTCTGCCATTCTGTCTTCGTAAATCGTTCATCTTTTAAAAGTGTGCTGAATTTTCGTAAAGCGTACATATTTAAGAGTTTGCTGAAGGTCTACTATCGATCTGTGTTTAATGAAACAGTCCAAAGCGTTCATCTTTCAAAAGTGTGCTAAAAGTTTACACCTTGAGTAAAATTTTACTTTGGATTAAGCCTTCACATTTTTTTTTGGAAAATGCGTGCTACTCCTGGTGCATGCATTAAACCGGGTTGTTTAGCTCGGCGTTCGCTGTGCCACAAAGTAAATTTACCGGCGAGTTGTGAAGCTCAGCGTCTGTTGTGCCTCAAAGTAAATCTACTGAGTTGTGTAGCTAGGCGGCCGTAGTGCCACAGAGTAAACCTACCCAGTTGTGTAGCTCGGCGGCCGTTATTCCACAAAGTAAATCTATCGAGATGCGAAGCTCGGCGGCGGCTGTTATTCCACAAAGTAAATCTACCGAGACATGAAGCTCGGCGGCACCATTTCATCTTGACGTGTGATATTTTCGGCACTGGACAAACGAACATTTTCAGGCAGGTATCAACTCGGATCGACTCGGATCGAATAAAAAAGTACAAATAAAATAAAATTGGATTCGGATCAACTCGGATCATAAAAAAATCAACTCCGATCATAAAAAGAAAAATAAGATCAGTCGGCATCACTTACCTTTCACCCGCCATTTTTTTTCTCACGAACTCGTGGTTGCGTAAATCATGTGAAGTTTATTTTTATTTTTATTAATTTTAATGATACACTAGTGAGCAGCACACACACTTCCAGTGAATATTTTCAACTCGGAAGGAGAAGAAACCATGCTCGCCCGGGACAAAGGAAATTTTCATGCCCCTGGCGAGAATCGAACTCGCGACCCGGCTTCATTTTGCCAACAAGTTGATGATTGGACGCTCTACAAATAACTGAGAAAATTATCCAAAGAAATGTTTTTTAACAAAAGAAAAAGAAACCCGGGTTAAGCGCTGATCGGCCTTCAAACAACTGCGCCCAGTAGAACATCTATTGCGCCAGTAAAACAAAAAGTTCTTTTTACACGCCCGAAGCTAATTAAGCACTCAGGCCAGTGTCTTCTCAAATAACAAGCACTTGAGACGAACCATACGATATCACGCTGATCACTAGCCTTTTAAAAAGCTTTTCATTATGATACACAGTTTAAATCGAGGTTTCGCTGTACGCAATCCTTACGTTCAAAATATGCCATAATCATAGTTATCTATCGCAAGAACCATCCACTCTTTACCCTCCACTGTTACCCGCCTAGCAAACATATCGAACGCACTCTCCCAAGCTCCGACTACTCCCAGTTTATCTGTTTATGTGTCAATAACAACAACTGATTGATTCGTTATGAACGTGGCTACGGTATTTCACGAGGATATTGCTGCCCAGGGGGAGTACTCCCCTATATTAGCCATATAGGTATGTGCCACCCCAAATGAGGGCCAAGTTTTGGACCGTTTTGATCTGAAAAGGGGTGTAGACCGCCTTCGCCCATTCTGGTCTCGCTGGAATCGGGTATAGTTTTTGAGGGAACTTGCGTGAAGGGATTTAATTGTCATCACGTTTTCATAAATCGGTGTTTAAGGCCTCTTACCCGTTGATTTTCTACGCGAGCTCTTTTAAACAAGTAAATTGAGGAGAAAAAAAGTAAAGCATTTACCTTTCACTCACAAATAACCAACGTCTCTTTGTTTTGCTTTTTTTCTTAAATACTCCTCAATCTTTGGGTCATTTTATGGCCATTTTACGATTTATCACGACGCCCTTTACCGTCCTTGAAATTCTAGCAGTGTAGAAACTTTATGAAGCCAGTTGAGGTTGTGCCTTTGTTTAGCATCGCGGTTCTGAATCTGAAACCTTTTTCTCAGCTAACCGAGATAAATAAACGTTTCGGTCTGTTAATAGAGCTTACATCATTTAAGACAAAGAAACGGAACGCCGATCCCTTAAAATATTCCGCTATTCTGCTAATCTCTGATGTATACATTAAGTGTATTTACGGTTGTTAGAGAGTCGCTCAAATTCCTCAGAAACAATTATTTTCCCGCATGGAAAGAAACGAAGCTTGGAATTTCTTATTGTTGCGGTTTTTAAAGATATATATCTAGCCGATTTTTTGAAAACCAACCTTACGAACTCTGCAGTCATTTTGAGTTAAAAGACGTCAAAAGGCAGGTTTTTTGGGTCCGAAAAGCTCCAAAATCAGACTAACGATTGGAAAGAAAAGGGGAAAGGAAAGAGCGAGGAGGAAGAAAGGAGGAGAAGAGGAAAAAGAAATGAATGCACTCTTTAGTCTTTATAATGGCTATTTTTTACCGACAAAAACTGTTGGACGCGAAAGGCCCATTTCGTGGTAACGTTTTCAAAAATCCGGCTAGATAAACAAGAACACCGATCAGTGTTTCGTAACTGAAACTGATACCAGAAAACTTCTAAAAACTACTCGAATGTATAAAACAAGGCCACGGAGATAAGCATAAAATTAACAATCGATTTTGAGAACATTTTTTTGACAAAAATTGAACTCTCAGAACACTAAAACCGGCGTTTCAGAGCAACGACGTCATTTCAAAATATTCTGGAAGGGAGAACTCCCCCAGAGCCTACCAACCCTTCTTCGCAATCAAAGTGCATCAGGATTTTGCATACTCAAAGAGTTGGACAGTCTTCAACGTTATTGCAATTAGATGTATCAGTTTTTAAAACTGCTTACTTGAAGGTGTAACATGGCATTTTTACGATGATAATACAAACAGTCTTGCAAAGTCCCCAACACAATTTTTGGCAGTTATTGCCCAGATCAGGCTGATTTCTTAAAAAGTACGCAACGTCGGAACACACCGAGATGTGTTCATCTTCTCTGCGCCTTGTTATCGCCTCCTCATTGCTCTATCGAATCTCCAAGCAAGCTAGACTTAACGCCGCTGTAAGAGCGTCCTTGTTTAAGTTACTCCACGGACAACCCTTCAGGTAAACCCGAAAAAAATCCTTCCCTGGAACAAAGGATTCGCCGAGAGAAAACAAACAGCAAGACACTGTAACTCAAGCCATTTAATACATAAAATTATTTTTGTCTTTTCGGCCTTGTTTCTCTTTACATGATATTTTGAAGGGACTAGTTTCTTTCCTTACTGGTAACTTACTGGCACGTGTCAATGCACGTGACCCGTGAGCAGTCACGGGCGTCTCTGACTCAACACCGTTACATAATAAAAGCGAACCGAGCGCTTTTCGTAATTCTTAATATTTACAAATTTCTTTTCACGATATGGCAAAGTTATTTCTTAACTTACAACTTACAGGAATCTATGACATTTTCTTGTGCACAAAACAATACTTCTATTGCTTAAGATAATCAAAGGAAAAATGATGATGATGATGATGATGATGATGATGATAAAACTTTAATAGCCACCCGTCTTAAAAGTCAACAAATTGCCGTAAAAAGCCCTCAACTTTTTAGTTATGGCTCCTGTTTGGAGTCTAATGTTCAAGTTGTTTGACAAGTTTTCCTGGTAAGAGATTTAAAATAATCTCCGTTAAAAATATTACTCGACGTACAAAAAAGGAATCGATTTCTATTAACTTAAAGTGATCCGCGTCTGTGTTAGAGAATCACCAGATAAGGGGCGAAAAAGAACTCATTTCTTGGTATTCACAAGCTAACGTGTTCTGCATCGTGGCCACATTCGTATCTTCTCCAGATTTTATGTAGAAGATTTTCAAGATCGTGAGCATACTGCCTTGTGTTAAAGAGCGGGCTTCGGAGTCGATTGTTCCACACTTTATTCTTTATTTTCTTCAAACTGAAAGACAAAGATGTTAAATTAAAGTTCTTTAAAAATCAAAAGCTAGTGACGGTTAAATTGCTTCATGATGGACTAGGCTTGGCTGTGTACAGCCGCCCCGTGGTGTCGGGGAGAGTGATTTTGTTTGGGGTTAGGGTGTGGCTGAACACAGGCTAGACTGCTTGAAAAATCTAAGAAAAAAAAAAGAAAACTAGAAAAGTGAAGGTGTTGGAAAGTCTCGTAGTAACTGTTACAAAGTATGACAAAGAACAACTAAGGGCTTTTTTCATAAAAGAACGACGAAAAGCTCAAATATATAACATTGGTAAAATCCAACTAGTGGTCTATCATCAATGCTGCGTTCTGATTGGTTGAGCTACTACTAGGCTATATGTTATAGCCCACTAGTAGCGAAAAGCGCCGGCTTTTTGGCGGCAAAAAAGGATTTAAGTCTAGCTTTATCTAGCTTAAGTTGTTTTGTATCGATATTTTTTGACCAACTAGTTGGATTTTACTAAAACAATTATTCCTCTCGCCCTATTGACTCAGAGCCCATTTGGGCTCGAGGAATAATTGTTAAATATTATCTAAGACACACTTCTGAGCGGTTACGTTACTGATCAAAGAAGAAGTAAAAAATAATCACCTAAGTCGTCAGTTTACTTGAGACAACAAGTCATGGATGATGTCATGAAAGTTAGATAACAAACTTACTAATGATGATCATTTCCAAGTCTAATAGCGATGTTCTCGTAATCCTCCCGGTTTCTCGCCACCAGCTCTGGACAACCAAGAGCGGTGAGCTGCGACGAAGCCACACGTGACGCTAACGTCTCGAGCGGAAGCGTTACCATGGGACTACCAGCCCACAAAACATCCATGCCTGTTGTGTGACCATTGCACAGGGGCGTGTCGAGGCAAACATCAGCCAGCTGGCCACGGCGAACATGTTCTTCTTTCGGTGCTACAGGAGAGAACACGATACGCTCCTGTGACAATCCCATTGCCATGGCCTGAGCTTTGAGGTTTGGTTCACCGACAGCTGGAAACCTGAGCAACCACAGTACAGAGTTGGGCACGTTCTTCAGGATGTTCACCCAGCTTCGTAATGTTGGTGGGTCGATCTTATACAGCTGATTAAAATTACAATAGACGACAGCATCTTCGGGCAATCCATAATGAGAGCGAGTAATAATGGGCACTGCCGACGGAATCCTCTCGCCACTGTCTTTGCATCCATTGTACTCTTTCTTCTTCTCTTCAATCAGTGCACCCACCTTGGGAGCCAGCGAGGGGTCATTCTTCTCTTTGTCGAGCAGGACAGCAGCAGTGTGAGCAGGAACTGTACCATTCTGTGTCACCTCCACAATAACCTGATTGTTAGCTGCTCTCAGATATTGAATGAGGTGTGGAAACATCTGCTTGTGATCACCTACGAAGAAAGTGTGTGGCATGTAAGCTAGCTTCTCCGAGTACTGATCAGCTAGTTCAAGAGGCGAAGTAACTTTGTCTGTGATAATGTAGTCCATGTATGGAGCACCGCTTGTCCCAGGATAACCAAGCCACATCACCTGCAGACAGACAAAGTACACCGGCATCAGAAACCTTCTCATTACCTTGTAAAGATTGTTTCTAATGAGCACATTTATGGGCACAGAGAAGTGCCACTTCTGTATTACCCACAATACACCTAATTTCTATCTCAAAAATTAGAATAATCAATACAATTTACAGAAACTACAATCACCTGTACTGGTGCAGGACGCAAAGCAAAGATTTCATTTCTTGCTCCTTTAGTGTAGCCATTCATGTTTACCAAGACATGTATGCCATCAGCATTGATGCGATCTGCAGCTTCTCCGTGGCAAGGAATGGAGGACAGGTCTACGAAGTGTTCTGCATCTCCCTCAATCTTCTTCCTAAAACTGGTTTGATCATCAGCTGTAAGAGCATAGCAGAAGATCTAAAGAAATGACAAGAAACTAAATTAATAAAGAAAATGAGAATATGTGAGGTTTAAACAACGTCCACCATTCAAGACTAGTGGTATTTATTTTAATCACTAAAAAGCTATGGAGCCAGCAATTATTTTATCCTGCACAACAACCGAGAAAAGATAAGACCATCAGCATTGTAAGCAGGCAAAACAAAGACATATTGTAAGATAAACAATAAACAATGCTTTCATTTTAAACCACGATGAACAACATCTTTTACTTTGTGAATGGTTTAAGCCCTAAGAAGTCTTCATACGATCAGTGTAAGCGGGTCACCAGGAGTGTGACGTCCTATTGCAACTGTAGTCCTGACTGTTGTTTACGTTACGTGGTTGCCTTTGCGAGAGGATTGCAGTGGGAGTGTTTCAAGCAGCTAAGTATGAAGGGGTTAGATTTTGCAGAAAAGGTTGGAGATATGCCTAGGTTTAAAGGTAGCTTCAAAATTTGCGACAAAATAGAAAAATCACAAAATTCGCTCAAATTAGAAAATTTGCTGAATCTGTGTAAAACAGTGTTAGAGGAGTTGGAGGGCCCACACTAAATCGGCGATTTTTCATCGGAAAGATCGCAAAATTTCATTTATGTGACATAGAACTACGAAAAAACGCAGGTAACAGGAAAAATCGTTGGGCTTGCGATTTTTTGCAATTTTTCGCAAGTTTTGCAGCTGCATGAAAACCTGGCAATAGCGTTCAAGCAAAATGCTCATTAAATTTTACAACATTGTGTCATTCAAAACAAATCCTTGAGCAGCGTATTTTAAGAATCCTAACAGTAAATGACTACAAACCTCAACTCTACTAGTGTCATGAAATCCTGGAATACTCTGCATAAGATGTGAAGTTGGGTGATTACCAAAGTCACTAGAAACATAACCGATCCTTAACCTTCCGCCACTTTCCTTCAAGGATGTAGGATACGAGTATGGAGGCTTGTGTAAAAGAGCAACCTTTTGAAAGAAGAAAAATAAAACATTCATGGTTAGGTGGGTGTAAGAAAATGACACTGAAAAAAAAATTACGAAAGAAAGATTTCATTTTCTTTAGTTTTATATTTAAGAGCTTATGGGAGAAATAAACACAGCTTTTCATAAACAATGTTTCAGTGCTTCTTACACAGTGTGTAAAGAAAGCAGTGTCCGATCGCATGGAGCTTGTGGATTTGGCTGTCAGGCGAGTGAATTTTGTTCTTAGCTTGCCTGATGGGCAAGTGAGGTTTTTTGTTCATCCTAGAGCAACAATGGATGCCAAAAGTCTTGGAACACTTAACACAATACGACTTCAACTGACTCCCCCCCTCCCACACACACATACCACCCTCGCCCCCAAGCAATGTTGCATATTGCACTTAGGAGCGAGACAGGAGAGCCATAACAGGCATCCAAACGATTGTAAAAGTGAATTTATTTGCATATCTGATATGTTACCACTGTTGAAGGAAGGTTTTCGATAATTGCCCAAGGATTTTGAGGCTCCATTGTAGGATGGAGCTGAGGTCAACAGGGCACGAATAGCGAAGGAACAAAAATAGTAATAAAATATATTTTAATTTACCTTTTCAACGCAAAGATTACCATGTCTGTTGGCAATATCTCTTCTCATCTTGTGTGTAAGTGGATATAGCATGCTGTGATGGGGATGCACAGATGGTAGTCTGTTATTTTCCAACTGATCAGCAACAATGGACACTAATTTCTTCATGCGAGATTCGTAGTCTGTCCAGTCACAGATGATCTGAAAGTAAGCAAAAGATGAAAACAGACTTGATAGTAATAATTATTTCCTCGCATAAAGGAATAGAGAATGTTAATTAGACATTATTTACTGCTGGTATTTGATAAGGGTTATGACATAGGAAAACAAAACCACTTGTCGTGGTTTTCTTTAATCCGAAAATATTTATGACAACGATTTCAGCCTCCCAACCAAAACCCCTAAAAAAGAAAGCACAATACCAGAAGACAAAGATTACCTGTAAACAATGTGCAAGATTGCAGTATGCATCAGGAAAGTTTGGCTTCAGTTTCAGTGCTGTTCTGTAAGATTGGATTGCTTCAGGAATGTTCCCAGAGTCCTAGAAAAATAATAATATTACACGTATGGGACAGATATAGAGAGTAACCACTATCCTGGTCAAAAAACTACCTGGAACCTGTAAATATCTCCTTTAAAACTTTAGAAGAACACATCAAAAAAATACAAAAATGCCAAGATAGGGTATGGATGGGCAAAATTGGGGATGATCAAACCACATTTTAGCAGACGTGAGAAACTTCAGTCTTGTATCATCAATTTTATATCTTTTGTTGTTTTAGATGTGTAACATTTCGTAGGGAATCAATTCAATTTTCATATGGATTTTTGGGCTTTGCCTAACTCATTCAAAGACACAGCCATTCACTTTAATATACTGTGGCTCAATCACCCCACACCTGTGTACATTAACCAATGTAATGGACTGTAGAGTCAGATAGTCTCATACATACCTTGTGTACTGAAGCCAAGTTACTATGAGCGTCAGCAAAAGCTGGGTTTATTTGTATAGCTCTTGTGTAGCACTGAATCGCTCCTTGAATATCTTGCATCTCTTTAAGTGTATTTCCCATATTGGAATAGGCATCAGCAAATGTAGGATGAATTCTATAAAATAATATCAACAACCATTAAAGTCAAGGACCGATACTCTCAAACAATGGCATCAAGATATATAAAGCAGGACCATGTGGTCAGTATCCAGAGGCCTGTGTTCAAGTCTGGTCTAACACCGGGAACAGCCAGCTGCCATCACAGCTCAAATTTTACTGGAAAACAAATGACATTTGCTACTTTTGCACTGCCCACAAAACACCCTATTTGCCCTTCTCCTCCTCACCTCTTCCCACCCATGAAAACATATTATATGTATCTTAACAGTACTACAGTTCCTCAAGAGAATTAGTTGAAAACAATGTCGAAATAATTTAATTTTTTGGCACGGGAAGTGCGTAAAGGCTAACTGCCTACATTGTACTTAGCTGTAACTGCCTTAGCTACAGTCCTACTGAAAACCAGTCAGAATTTTATTGTTTCTAGGCAGTCCCAATCTCTCTAAAGCCAAGGCTGTGCTTTAGCAGCACCTAGTGGCCCCTGGCACCTAACTTACACTGGTGAACAGAAAATCTTAGCTTTTTTCGTGAACATCATAATTATACTGAGCACCAGGATTTCACAGGTTCAGAGCACTGGCCTCCCTTAAATTATTTTTCTTAGAGCACAGCCTTGCCCAATGTTACAAGCCAGCAACTTTACCAGGCTCTACAGTTGAGATTTTAAATCGTATGTTTTGTTTACTTGCTCTTCCACAGTAGCCTTGTGAGAAAATAAAAAGATGTTACAAATGAATCACCTGATAGCCTCTTTGTAATGAAGGAGGGCTTCATGAAGTTTGCCTTGTTGCTGAAGAACACTGGCAAGGTTTGAATGAGCAGCTGCAAATTCAGGAAATATCTGAGGCAAAAGGAGGAGACAATAAAATTAGCACCAACTTAGGAAATTACATGGGGAGGGGAGAAGGCTTAATGTTCCGTGCTTCAGCCTCAAGATGAAGAAGCCTTGTTTCCAACCCTGTCATAGCCATAAAACAGTTAACAAGTCCCAATGCTGCCATTGGCTTCCCCGTGTAATGATGTCTGAAGAATGAGAACAGATGCTCCATACCCACAACGTATCACTGCACAGATCTGGGCACTGCATCTGATTGTTTGAGACAGTTGGTCATGCCACGAGGGAAAATAGACAACCACAAGCACAAATACCCAGATCTGGGTAGTGACATAACATCAGTTTGGAATTTCTGCCCTTCTCAGATGTCAATTCAAGGAAAAACCAGAGGAGCATCATGAAATGTCATTTTCTCACCCTGTCAGGGTGATTGTGTTGTGTTCTTGAGTAAGAGACTTTACTCTCAAAGTGCCTCACTCCATGGAAGTGAATACTGCCATGGACTGGCATCCCATCAAGGGGAGAACAAAAATTCCATTTCATGTTATGAAAATCAGGTCAAGCTTCAGCATGCGGACTTCTACCTTTACCACTAACAAGAAACAAATTAATGTAGGTAATAATAATAATAATACAGCTGGCTGTATGTACCTCTAAGGCTTTACAGTAGAGCCTGACAGATTCTTCAATCTTTCCTTGCTCTCTTTTGATGTTTGCAAGGTTATTGAGGGAATCTGCATGGGTGGGTGATAATCTCAAGGCAGTGTTGTAGCACTCCTCTGCTTCAGATACCTAACAATATAAATTGTCGCCACGGAGGTTTAAATAAATGAAAATATACATGAATATTATTTTGCAAAGCAAGTCTTCACAATAACGATATTTTGTGATCACCTTGTTTGAAGTAGAAAAAATTCTAGTTACAGTAGTTACATTGCAACACCTGACCACCCACCCAGTTCTTAAAATGTAATTTAGAACATTGACAACGACAAATTAAAGTAGTTTCTTTGCAAAAAAAAATTCACAACACTCACTTGAATGATTCAATAAGCCAAAACTGCACCTTTACAACATGATCTCAAAGCTCAATTTTTGCTTCAGCACAGGATTTCTGTGACACATGTAGGTCTCACATCTAAATAATGTAGAGTTAGGCTTGTTTTTCTAAACTGAAACTACCTCCATTACATCTTGCAAATTGCAGGTTTGACAAGCTACAAACAATCAACTAGAGCATCCTAACACATTCTAATTACAGGTATTATTGCTGACTTGCAAACAACTCTTAAATGAAAATGTAAACAAAAACAAAATGCATCTTTGATCATAGAGCTCTCTCTCGTTAGATACTAACTTTGCTTTGTTCCTTTAGAGCATTTGCCAAATTACAATAGGCATCAGGGAAGTTTGGTTGGAGTTCAATAGCCCGTCTGTATGTGTCCACCGCCAAGTCAATGAGTCTGAAAAAGAGAATGAAATAACTCAAGAGTTGAAAATAACCTTTTCTTGATAACAAAACTAACTATTAAAACCTATTTACAATTAATTTCACCGAAGAAAAAAAAAACTATTCGGTCAAAGCACTATTTACAAATCATCTCATTTAATCCTGTTATGTTATATTTGAATTATTTGTTTCTAAGTATTTGAGTGGAGTGCCTGTAAACTAGCTGGATAAGCTAAGTGCATTTTCCACTGACTATAAACAAACCTTCAACTGACACCTAATCAACACATCTGTAAGACTGGGATGAAAACAAATGGAATTGGTTAACTCACCCTTGTTCATAATAAACACAAGCTAAGTTTCCATGGACAACTGCATGGTTGGGACTCAGGTTCAATGCTCGTAGATATGCAGCGACAGCTCTGAAGAATAAACAACGGAAACAGCTTTGAGAATCCAAACAGGATGTTCCAACAGAAATTTGCGTTCCATTTCATCAAAGCCATCTTTGATACCAGGATGAGGCTTTACTGCTGTTTTTTTTGGTAAACTGAGCTAATCTGAACAAATGGTAAACATGATTCTGGGGCAAAATTTACCTGTTCTTAATTCTGTTTACCATTTGCCTCAAACAATGAGCCGACCAGTCTACTCATGTAAAAGGTAAACAATCTCTGTAAAATTTGATAATGGCTAAACTAAACTTTTTTTCTCTTTTTTGCACATACAAAAATTCCCCCTAAATAAACAAATCATGCTTGCAACTCCAAAGAAAATCATTTTTCTCTTCTGGGAAAAATAAGTCCACTATTTGGTTTTGCACATCTGTGTATACAAAGAGAACAAACTGACCAGACCACTGTTCACGAGGGTTCAGGTGACAATGGGTTAAGGCACAAGCAGGAGTTTCAATAAGCACCAACGACCAACTCAACATGTTGTGTCCTTTGAAGTCGGCTTTTTTTGTCCAAAAGAAGAAACAAGTAGTTTTTATAATGTGGTACAAAAAAAGTATATAGTCATAATATCTGAGTGAAACATAATTACAATGTGTTTTCATAAAGATCCACTTGTTTTATATTACGCTTTACATGTAGTCCACAATTTTTGACACTTTCTCATAAGTTTACAAAGAATTTGTTTATGTGCAAATGTATGTAATTTATTAAATTATTGAAAAACTTAAAAGAAAGCAACAGTTTCCTTAGTGCATGCATCAGTACTTAATTTAGTCCCCAGAACGTTGGAAATCTTATTGTAGGGCTTTGAAATTTCAAAAGTTTCTGTACGAGCATGTCCCCAGACCTGGGACTAACGGTCCCTTGTTCATACAGTTGATTACTCTTTTCAAACCTGCTGGCTACTTCAATTTTTATTGAAACCCCTGTACAAGATTAAATTGCTAACCTGTCAAAAATTCTTGCTTCTTTCAACACATTTCCTAGGTTGATGTAAGCATCAAGAAAGTTCTGATCCAACTGGACAGCCTACATGAAAAGAAGAGAAGGAACAGAGTTATTGCAGCTTGAAGGATGGAAACAGCTTGAAGGAGGAGGCAGCATGGCTGAGTGGTAAGAGCGTCAAACTCGCAATCTGGCGGTCCCAGGTCCGAGCACTGCTTTAACTGCTAGCTGGATTTGTTCTTGGTCGACCCGAGTTCAAATCCTTGGCCACACTTGTAAATAGCCAACTGGTTGCCTCCTGCCAGTTAGGGTCTTTAATCCTGTTATGTTGTATTTAATTATTTGCTTCTAAGTATTTGAGTGGAGTGCCTGTAAACTGCCTGGAAAAGCTAAGAGTACTTTCCACTATAAACAAACCTTTAAACCTTTTTTTTTTCACAACCCTTAAAACTAATGTTCAGATTTCCTTCTACCTATAAAACTTCACATTTATGAAAGGCTCCGTACAGAACTTTATTTCAACTTTCGTGTAGTTTTTCAACATAATCGAATATTGAGAAGCATCCCATTGATGGTGCAATGATTTACCTAGGGTTCCACCCTGTTCCTTTGTTTTGTTAAGTAGCACGGTTTAATTAAGTAGGTTATCTGAAGTTGTGTGAGTGTGGGACTTCGAGGTTGCAATGTTTATGTCCCACAGTGTGATAAAAATGGAACTCAGGTTGAAGCCTTGTAACGATTATCCATTTTCTTTTGTCTCCTAGATCAAATATTATTCAATGATTTTTTAAAGCAGCCTTGAGACAAAGGAAATTGAGAATCCACCAAAGTTAAAAAACTTAAACCTATATTTAAGTTGGATCTATTGTTTCTGCAGGCAAATTAAACTATGGCAAACTTAATTTCATATCTTTTTCGGTTTTTACATGATGGCTTAGAAACTTTGAGAAGACCTACAGCAACATGCATCATTTGCCAATACCCCCAAATAATCTCATTTCTGAAAAATATTTCTTGTCAGAAATTAGCATTTATACGTACACTAGTTTACGGAAAAAAATCACGTCTAGTGAAAAAATTTTGCTGACATTTCTGTTATCAGCTTTTATTGATATAATATGTGTAACAAATAAATTCTCAGAGATATAGTGTTTAAGCAGAAGCCTGTACCCACAGAGTAGAAAGTCCTACAGAATTCAGCTGTGAAATTGTTTTGGAATCTTGACAACAAATAAATCTGACGCAGCCAATTTTCAGGACAGGTATTTCCAATGCCAGCTAATTCCGAAACTAATCTGATTGCCAATCTTGCCATTCTTGACAAGTGCTCTTTAGTCTTGTAAACAGTATAGATTCCTCTAAAACTTGCTCTGAAGTTGAAATATGTACTATCAGCATTTCTGAAATATCCTTTGGTAGTTTTGGTTCTATCTCCAGTTGCATATTTTTCAATGTACTGCAATACATCCGCATCATTTTCAGTGCTGTGTGTTACCTCCAATGCAAGGAACAAGACTGTTAGCAATTGAGATCGTAAGATACTGTGTATCAGAGCTTAGATAGAACTGCTGAGTATGTGCTGCAGTCCTTAGAATTCCCACCTAACCAGAGGAGGGCAAACAACAATGCTTAAGGCCAACAACCTGTACCTATCATAGATAAAATTGTATGGTAAGACCAAAGCACAACTTTTCACTTCTTCTTCAGAGCTTGGGTCTTGAACATCTTTATGACATGGAAATTCAAATTATTTCATATTATTGCCGAATGATATACAACTGTACATGTGTGTAGTTCTTCTTAAAGTTTTGCCACAATGTCATGAAAACTGGAAAGCTTATGAAATATAGTTTGTCATAGTTAAATGCACCCGAAATAAAAATTAAACATCTTAATTCTGAACTACAACATATATTAACACAATAGCTAACCTTCTCAAAGTGATGAATGGCCAACCAAATCTCTCCTTGGGCATTGAAGACACAGCCAAGATTACTCCATGCAACAGCAAAGCTGGGCTGTGTTTCTATTGCTTTCAAGTAGCACGCCTTTCAATTTAAAAATGACAGCAAAACGGGGACAGCAAAAGAGGCCGGGACAGCAAACAATGAAAGAGCAGGGAAGCAGCAAAAGGAAGAGCAGAGAGCAAGAAAAATCAAAGCACAAACACAGAAAAAATACACAGACGGCGACAGCAGAGAGCAAAAAGAGAAGATCATGGTTTTGTTCTCATCCTTTGTAACAACGCAATACTATTCCGACATTTTCCTCCTCTAGTTCAACCTTGTTTTTTCCTGTCTTGGCTGAAATGCAATATCTATTAGTTCTCAAAACACCTTGTCCCTTTGAAGAAAGCAAACAGTAGCCACTGTGAGGGAAACCAAGATTATCTTGCCTCAACACAAAAGAGATCAAAGAAGTAGCAGAGTTACATAGCTGTGTTTCAAAATGGTTTTGTTTTTTTTCCTCTGTTTGGTTACGAAAGACGATGAATTATCTTTGTTACTGCAAAACTGGTAGTGCTGCCTCAGTGATAACTCTAACCGGGTGTTGAGTACAACTGAGAAAATTCTACACATCTATGTCAACATTTAATTTGCTTGTCCTTTAATCTCCCCCTCAAAAACAGATCCCAATCTGGCCAGTGACTGACATTGTTACTGCTAATCACTCAATTCAAATCATATTTGTCTTGAATGAAAACAGTAATCTCATATTTTCAGTTAACTGGCAATTGGAAACTATTTTAGAAAAGCACAAAGCTTAATAATGTGAGGAAACAAGACAAGTCTTAGATTCTCCACTCAAATATTTCAAGCTGCGTGACAACATATGTTAATCAATGTATTAATGTTCCACCTCTTATTGTATAATCATTTCCAAACAATCTCCAGGAAGTCACATGTTAGCAACATTATGATTGTGCTTTCTGTTTGTTTCACAGGGACAAGGTGTTGAATAGATAATACTGTTCTGTTTCTTTCCAAGGTATGAGATCAACCACATGACTAAGAGACAGGATGCAAGCAGCCAACTCAACTGGGAAGAGAATTGCCTCGTTCATAAAACTGCCTGGGTAAAAAGTGAAAACTGTAATGATTTATATCTCAAAAAAAATGAAGTCTTGTGAAACTACGTGTATGAAAACAAAAATGTTTTGCAAAATGAAACTTTAGCTATTTCTGTTCCCTTTTGAGTAGTCTGTAATAGCAAATTGGGCAAGCTTGGAAGACGGGGGAAAGCAAGTGTGGGGAGGACAAAAGACGTGCTTTGAGAAGTTCATCGTTCCACAATTGGTTCCCCTTCAGCCGGTGTACTCCATCAAGATAGCCGTACGTACCCTGTATAAGTTTACTGGGAGAAATAACAAAAGGGGAAAAAAAACAAGGGAAGATTGAATGTTAGAGATCTTTAAAAGCAACATTATTATGAGGTCGAACACCAGTATTCTGAAAGAAAAACCAATACAACTGTGCTTCTCGCCTGGTACTGAGAATAGCAAGAGCTTTTGCCTTCTTTGTATCATTGAGTTTTCAAAATTAATCATCTTTAGCTATAAAATGTTGGGAGATGCACAGATGTATTGGCCAAGAACATCCTGCCAAAAATCAATCAAGCAACAGTACAAATTTCAAACTAATAATGACAAATGTGAGAGCATCTCTACAACCTCTGCACTGTTTTGCGCACTCTAATAGGAAATAACGTGAAATCTCACCTACAACGTTGGCAACTGACACAAATTCATATCAGTGACAGGAATAAGCCACCACTTGTATAACCAAAAACAGGTTTGGTACACAATAAAAATAATCTTGTCTTGCAAGCACATTGCAAAAAAGTAACACAGAGTGGCAGAGATTCTCTCAAATCAGTATGTTTATGGGAATACAAAGCAATATTATTGACTTGTAAAAATGGAGCACACACAGCTGAAGACTGCACCCTTAGTGAATGCTTTCTATAAAAACAGCAACAGAAGTTCTCCTTACTGATCAAGACAAATTTACCTTTAACTTTGTACAGACACTTTCACTTCAAATGAGACATTCTCAGAAATTGTTTCATATAAATATTGATTCTTTTTGGAAGAAAATGCACCAGTATGGTAAGGAGAAATTTCTTAATCAAGTCTCTCACTGGAAATGAAGAGGTGACACCCATGCATCCTAAACAACCAACCACAAAAGGAAAACAACACTATTTGGAAATATTGAAGACAAAATTATATGCTCTTGGCAGAGAGATTGATAGTGTTAATGAAATCACTCTTACTTCACTCTTTTTGACAGTTTTACCTCCTCATGGATCAGCAGGGACAGGTTTAAAGGTGCCACCACACTCAAACAAAAATCAGCCAATCTGAGGCAAGTAAATCTCACAAACAAAATGATGAAAAGCTTTAGGTAATTTGCTCTTAAGACAAGTTTTCTCTGCAAGCCTGGCTGACAATAAGTATGAAATGCAGTCAGAAACTTAAGTTCACGGCAACTGATATTTTTTTATAAGTGAGAGACTAGATTGCTCTGAAAACACGCACAAGGGGACATTCACAATCAAGTTCGCATGGACCAACCAACGAAGTTCAAGTTGTTGCTATGTCCTGTGCCTTGAAGTTAAATGTCACACCAGGTTTTCAGAAAACTACCACAATACCTTGGCCTCTTCAAGTCTTCCAAGAGCTTTCAACAAGTTGCCAAGATCACTTCTTACACAGTACAGATCCTACAACATTAAACAAAATTATCATCACTTTTGACTGATCATCAAGTCTATCCATCTTTCCCAGCTACAACTAATCCAGGGGGTAGGGGAGGGGAATCAGATGATTATTACTTACAACATGAAATGTTTGTGACATGTTATGTAATTGGGCAATTTTTAACAATCTGCACTTGGCAAGACTTAAATTATGCAATTTTGCCTACATTTAGAAACATATCACTCAAATTTAGTCATTTCAGGAACTGAAACTTGAGGAATTTATTTACAGTGTCCATTTGTTTATGCACCTGTATTTTTTTTCCATTTCACATACATTTAACTCAGTAGACTGATTTTAACAGATTAGATTTTACCAGATTACACTATTGAAGTGTACAGTATGTGCAATGACACTGCAAAGAAAGGTTTCCATTTCCAAATCAAGAGCCATATGTGTGGACAGAGAACTATCATATATGACTATACTGTACATGCATTTCTTGAGACTTTGCCTCATTACTATCATATGTAGAGTTCGAACAAATGTTCTTGATAACTGCGATCTTAATAAATACACAAACCAGCTTATGAGACTTTTAAGCATTTATATGTTATTAAGATATTATGTTAGAGGAACAAGAATTTAAAATGGACAAACCATTTGGCTTTTCAGTTGGAAATTTCTCGATTGTATTAAAGCAGTACAATATTCTTTTTTCACTGCGATATTGTTAGAGACAAAATAATGCTTTCCATAAGCTTATTAAAATTTGGCACAGCCAGCTGATGAATCAATATCAAGGTCATAATAATACTGGCCAGCTAAACAACTTCAATAAAGAGGAGAAAACTCTAGCAGCCATCCAAAGCATTGACAAGACGTCAAATCAAGCTGCTAGTCAAACTGCCGCTGGTCAATTAGTTTTCTTGTCATAACTAAAGAAAACTCGCGATAAAAACACGAACAACCAGAATTCATTCCATTCATCCACTTGTCAATCACAAGTCGTTCTTCACTGCACACGACTCATGAATGAAATCTCAGAAATCTAAAGAGAATGGAATCATCTCTAAAGAAAACAGAGGCACTAACGAAACACATGTACCAGGGCGAAATCTTCCTCTTTTCGCCTATGAAATGACAACAGCATAAATTTGTTTTCGTGTTCATCCACTCCAACAGGTCGACTCGAAGCGATTACCACATTTTCCAAGATCATGGACAATTGGGACATTATATTGTTCACTACTTGCGTAGTGATGAAATAAAACAAATGGTAAAAGTTACATTCCTCCTGACAGATTTGTAACAAAAACTTTCATGATATTTCACAACATTGGGTCATGAAAAAGTACACATACACTGCAAATTTTCTCACCGGGTTATATTGCAAGGCCGTGGCATAAGCATTAACTGCTCCTTCTAAATCACCAGCTGCTACAAGAGCAGCGGCCAAATTGATGTAGCCATCGATGAAATCAGGTTTTAGCTTAACGGCGTGGCGGTAGTTGTCCAAAGCTTCCTTCAGCTGACCTCTCTCTTTGAAGACGTTGCCTAAGTTAGAGTACGCCTCTGCGAGAACAGGGTTTTGTTTAATGGCCAAAGTGCTGAAATGCGCCGATCTGAGACAAGGACAGCACAGAAATACGAAACAGTTAATTAATTTTTCTTTCTAGGTGCGTTCTTGTCAAAACACGTCATTTAAAATCAAGGGAAACGTTTTACTGGTACGATTTGTTTGAGAGTCCAAACATCAAAACAACGGTTCAGCTTACCTATCTAAACGTCGGCATTGAAAGTGAATCGATGACAGAAGCAGCAAAACCCCAGTATTTTCAGGCTGCTGTCTCCATAACTGCATACAGATTTGTTCGGCACGATCGTAGCTTCCTGCTTGATACTCTCGATGAGCTAACTCGGCGAGAGTAGCTGTTGAGAAAGAACATGGGTTTAAGTTTAAAAATTGCACGTTTATATGAGCTCAGCTCACAAAACCAACTCTCAGAAAGGTAGCCCTGACCAGCATCGTCGAGAATCGACGTTCCCATGACCATGGCTAAGTAAAGAGAAGTAGAGAAACTCAAAAGTTTCCCCTTCAAGCTTGAAAAAAGAAAACGAGGGCATGAAGAAAGATGGCGTGTATTATTGTATGCATAAACGCGACGTCATGTGCGCACACGCAAAGAAAACACTCACCTCCATAATGAAGCGTTTCTGGTTGAAATTTCATAATTTCTCGCCGAAAAAAACCCCAAAAGAATGCTTTTTCTACTGATCTCGCAAGAGCACTAACCTATCGAACAACCACATTGAGGAATTTCACAAATGACCAGTCCTTGACAGGAACAAGCCTAAAAAATGCCGTGATCAATATCAAAATTCCTATTAGCCACAATACTCCGTTGCGAATTGACTTGGTGACGTAATTTTACTTAACAACCCACGTGGTTGACAGTTCCCTTTGAGAAGAGAAAATCCGTCTCTATCAAAAAGGTAGTCCCATGTTATCAGTAACATTAGACCATGTGTTAAAGTTATCAAAGCGTTTTTATAGTCATATAGTCATAGTCATTGTTAAAGGTATCAAAAAGCTGTATTTTTTGTTAGTTTCTAAAATTTTACAGGAGAAAAAGTACAAAGAAATTTCAACAAAACGAGAAGTTCTCTCAACTACTTTGACAATCGTCACTCGCAGTCCCGCCTTCGTCTGGGTCCTTTTATGAGAAATGCGATCATTTTTCAGCAATATGCAGTATTATTTCAAAGATAAACTACGTATCTTGTTATTCCTTGTCTTTGAAATAAGACATAGTTGCCGTAAAGCAAAAACAAAGAGCCTTTTAGCGAGCACGCTCGAATTTCCGTGATTGAATGGCAAACATCTTCTTGTTTCAGCTGACATCTGGCCTTTTGACAACGTTGCAATCACGTGTCGTAGAATGATTGGCAGGTTCATTGAATTTAAAGAGCTGAGCTACGCTTCCAACAGGCAGCGCTTTGGACAAAGTGCGTGGAGGTCATTGTTTGTGCAGTAGAGAGTCGCTCATTCGCTTCAAGGTAACCGCGTTATAACCTCGCTCTTTGTCGCTGGCAACAGGAATCTTTGTGACTTTTTAGAAGTAGTTCTGAGATACATTTACCATTTTGTTCCTCAGCTCGATTCAACAATGGCGGACAAGCCAAATCTCGATGAGGTAACCAAATTCGACAAGACAAAATTGAAGCATGCAGAAACACAGGAGAAAAACACGCTTCCAACGAAAGAAAGTGAGTCACTGTCTGAGGTTTTCGAATAAAAACTTGTGTCTTGTTTACCTAAGAACACTGCCCATTTTAAATACCACTTGTTATTTGACTTTAGAGGGGTGTGTCGAGCAATGATGCGTGTAGATTCGAAACCTAAACATCAAGAATTTCAAATTCCATTGGATTGATATTATAAATTCCCTTTCGCGAGTTTCTCAGCGCGACTCCTGCACAATCGTTCCAGCATATGTAAAATATTATTTTCTTTTTAACTTCAAAGATGCTTCTTGTGTTCTGACACACCCTATTCGTATCTTCTCTTCTCTTCCTTCCAGCGATTGACCAAGAGAAGACGGGATGAAAATTATTATATGGATTAAACCCAAGCAAGCGTTTGCAGCTCCAATTTTGTTGAACAATTTTCTGTGTCCTACATTTGTGTTTGCCTCTACCTAGACTGAGGTTTGTGTTTAGAGAAGGGATAGTCGTAAAGAAATGCCTGTTGAATTTTCTCCGCGTGTTCGAAAGTTCAGTGACATTTTCTTTCGCTTTCTGGTTTGTAGAATGATTTCAACGAGGCTATTCGAAAATTATATCGCTGTAAACACTTTCATTTGGGTCTAGACAAACATGTAATGTTGTAGTGAAATATTTTTGCACAATTTAAAAATAAACAGTTGAATATTGAAGCTTAAAATGTGGTGGTTTCTCCGCGTGTTATTCAGTTAATAACTTAGCGGCACTGGCTTTTCGAAAGGCTTAGTTTTTATTATTTCACCTATCGGTTGTTGTACAGTATTCTTATTCAAAATCGTCGGATTATCTTTATTGTCTTCACGAATGATTAGCATCATTTTTGCTCATTTGTACAAAACGTTGTCTCGAAGCCAGACTTGTCAGAAACCCCTTGAGAGTTAATTTGTCTGAGAAATGATCCAATGTTTGTTCACTGAAGTGTACTGGGAAATAAAATAATTTTGGTTTCAGGTCTTTACAATATTCATAAAATGTGTTCAGGCGTAACCTCTCTGAAAGGAAATATTTATGGTGGTGTGATCAAAAGAATACATTCTTTTGGCTAAATAAGGGTGTCGAGTTACCTTTCCGTACAGTCCAGAAATGGAGAAAGGAAATGGCATAGAAATTATAGACAATTATTTAGCTTGCACTGGTGATAAACCTGTGATATGAAGCACGCTGCAGCACGTTTAATTTTGGCGCACACGTCGATCATTGGCGAGTACAATGCAGCAACCGGCCCCAAGAGAGACGTAAAACTTCTCTGAGAACTAGAGAGAGCATTCTTTGGTCATCAACATTTTTTTTGTTTTTCGTGTGCTAGAATGCAAAATTTGCATACTGTTTGCTTCTGGTACTCAGCCCAGCCATGTCTTTGTTATTGGAATACTTAGAATTTAACTGCCAGTTTATACCTGTCAGTGATGAAAAGAGGGAGATAAAAGCATTCACTTTCACTGGTATTCACTGAAATTTGACAGCTAGGAAGGAATGTTATTTCCTTGTGTAAAAAAATGTTGGGAGTTGCTGTTGCAAAATAAAAACAACAGCACTTAGAAACAAGCAGTATTTTCTTTTCGTGAGGGACTTTCTCAATTCATTGTCTTGAACCATACATCCTCCTGAGACTTTTACAATAACTGGATTAATCTTTTGGGTTCTGCTGATTTTCCAGCTGTTTTGCCATTGAACACAGTTCAAAAGACAACCACTTGCTGGCATTGTAGACTGATCCAATAATGCAGCCCTGTTGAGCGCTAATGTTAGGTTTATTTGTCAAGCAGGCTAAGGGTATGTTCTCTCTATACAGGATAGGTGAACACCTATCCAATATGTGACTATCAACTTTAGAGATCAGCGTGGCGCAGCATCACTCCGTCACTCTGTTACAGAGATCACACCAAAATCGCTGTTCTTATGTGTAAACAGAACCCTATCTGGTGTGGTTTTCATGCCAGCCCAAAAACTATCTGGTTTTGTGTGAATGTACCCTTAAAAACCACAATTCAATAATTCAGCTTGGTAACTGAGTGCTACCTTAACTGGTTCAATGCAGACATTTTGTCTTGTCAATACAAAGAACCACAGAGCAAATTCCTGACCCGGCTCTGATGAGGAGTTAGGATTAGTATTGATTTCAGATTTACAATCTTTTTAGTAAGATGGTAAAGTTACTGTATCAACTCACTTTAAGAAATTAACTTTCAAATAATGCAGTAATTCAGCATTTTCTTCCGTTCAGGGAATTTAGAGAAAATGAAGAATCAGTATGGCTCACTCTGAGCCAAGCTGTTATTTCTTGAATGTTTTAGGTACCTTTATCAACCCAAGGCAGAGACATCGGTGTGTTTTGACTCTAATGAATGGCTGGTTTCCGTGGCATTCTATGAGGAAATGAGTTTTGTTTCCTTAAGGAAGTGGTACCAAAATAGAGAACTGTGGTTGACCTATTTTGCTGAATGACCAAAGGGCGGAACTGCAAATTCATT
>OZ037784.1:34614819-34622319 GCA_964035525.1 Porites cylindrica | reverse complement strand
TCGATAGGTATACCTAGTTTATCTATTAGGTTCGGTACATGAAAAGTTCGGCGTCTGAATCAAAGCCGTTCCAAAGTCGCTCCAAAGGCGAGGCGAAAAGAACGGCTGAGCCGTGTCAAATTGAAACAGACGTTCCTAATTGATTCAGAGGCCGAACTTTTCATGTACTTAATTCAGTGTATCTAGGTTCGGCTCATAAAAAGTTCGGCGTCTGAACCGGGCCTCACTGTGAAAGTCACAAAACTTTGAACACCAGCAGCAGGGGCGAGTTGTAACCCAGGGTTAGTGCGAGATTTGAATTCAGATTTGAAAGCTTAAAAAGCATTTCAGTTTTATTTCTTTTTGTCTACAATTTGATGATTGGAAGTTCCAAAAATAACAGACAAAATCACCTGTGAAAATGCTTTTGAACACAAGAAAAAGAAACAAAGGTTGAATTTAACCCCGGGTTAAGCGCTTATCGGCGTTCGAACAACTGGGCCCAGAAATATTTGTGGAATGTGAGTTACGAGGAAACAGCCAATGAGGCTTGAGAAATGTAAACTGCATGCACACAGCAACGGAGTTTCCTCGCGTGTCCTGGTCTTTGCTGCTATTGGTCACTACACAATAGACATTCCTGAAAATTTTCAGGTGATCACCGTTTTCCGAGTTTGAGAAAAAAAATTGAAAATTGAGGGGTAACATTCCTTATCTGGGCTATACGGTAAATCTTCTATAAACTCCCCCCGAGGGGGGGGGGGGGGCTTATTTAATTTAACGAACATGGTGGTATCGTTTCTCCATAAAGAACTGGAATTAAAAGTGAAGAAGCTCAAACACAAGAAGTAGGTGTCATGCAACCGGGCCTCAAGAACAAATCTGAACTTCCAACACGTCAAATAAACCGTCCCGAATCAGTCCAAATAAAGTTTTACAGTCCTGACTGATTTATACAGTCTGTAATTTATTAGTGGGGATTTACAAGGGGGATGGGGGCTTAAAAGAGATGGGTGCTTATTAACTTTCCTCTCCTGAAAAGGGGGGGCTTAATGGAGTATTTACGGTTTGCGTCTGTTATTTAACTGTAAGTCCATTAAGCCCCCTCCCTTCCACTTCTCTCAAATAGGCCCGAGGTAATTCTCTCATTATTTAACCTCCTTCCCCCTTTTTTCACTGGAAGAAAAACTGTACACTTCATGTGTGTACCATGAAGCTTTCCGGGGTGTCTATTATTTCAAAAAAGTGAAGAAACTTTAAATCAAATCTCGTAGTCGTAGTTGTTCTCGTCCTAGAATCAAAAGGTCTCCATTGTTTGCTGTGAGGACATCGACGGTCGCTACTGCATCCCAAGAAAGTAACAATGATCCTTTTCACCCACAATTTGCCATTATTGTCTTTAAGATGAAAAGTTCTTCATTTTCTCTTGTCTATGATAAACAAACTCGACCTCTATTTCTTGCAATGGCAATTTTTTTCTTTTGTTTGCGTTCTGAGAAACCACGTGACTCGCTCTTATCCCATCAGCCTTTAAGTGCGTGCAAAGATTGCGGGTATCATGAATAAGGTCTATTAAACAAACCCACCACAATTTTTCATGGTCTACACTCTCATGGACCATAGAAATGACGTCATAAAATGTTCAGCGCGTGAGGATTCGCTCAGTTATTGTAAAATGCGTTATGGAAATAACGTATTTATTCGAATAAGCGCCCACCTCCACCCCACCCCACCTCCCTCCCACTCCCACTCAAACTCAAATAAGCGCCCGCTACCACCCCCCCAAAAAGGAATAAGTACTAATTTGAGACTTCCCCGAAGACGGAGTTTTCTTCAGAGTGTTTTGCAGAAACCTTGCTTCGTTACATCTTCGCGTTTTGTTATTACCGTTTACCGTTTTCTTGCAAAATATACAAACTACACTTGTTGAAAATGGTGAAATTTAATAAGCGCCCACTCTCAAGGTCCAAAAATTTAATAAGCGCCCAGGGCTGCTAATCGAATAAATACGGTATCGTATTTGTTTTGGTTTGTTTAATTTTAAGTGCATTATTGCACAGGTTTGTGTTACTGATTTTTATCTCGGTGACGGGTTGGAGTGTTGCGCATTTTACCACCCACGTTCAACCTGTCTTGCAACAAATTAGGTTGCTGCAGGTTGTGAAAAGTTTGGCAACAAAAGCTCTACCTGTTGGTGTGCGTTTTACTGTCCAAGGCAAATTTGTTTTGCAGCAAGTGACGTACTACGTATGCTGTATACATAACGTGACTCCCGCGCAATTTTATCCAGTTGGAGGTTAGTATTCTCTGTTTTCACTATCACGCCCTCAAAAACAAAAATTTCAAACCAGTTAATACAGGAAGTCCCGAATCTGGGAAATAAAAGAAGATGAACCTTACAAAACGCCTCGCGCAAGAATCAGGTCTGTGCGATATTTCACATGCGAGATATTCGGAAAAATGTACCCAAGTCAGTGGAGACGTCATGTTGGTGTTCCCTGGAGGGGCACAAATCCAACATATCAAGAAACATCTGTTTTTGAGATTTTTTACAAATGCATCAGTCCATCGCTTGATGAACTCATAAAGATTAAAGTAATATTTATTCTGAGACAACGAATGATTAGCTTGCAAATCTCAAAAACTAGGTAACGTTATTTTTAACGCAAAAGAGCTTTCTCAGTTGCTAGTTGCCAGCTAAGATGCCACGTCACGCAGAAGCCTGGAAATTAAAGCGTCCTCTATCACAAAATGAAGAAGACAGGGGCGTAGCTGGGGGGGGGGGATCCTGGGGTGCCCGTGACCCCCCCCCCCCCCCCCCCCCTTGGTAGGCAGGCCTTCTTTTGAGCAAATAACCTACAATATTCAGGTGGCGAAAACGCCATGACAATATCTTGGCCGTAAAAGCCATCGTTAATATGGGCCTTCATGCCGCGATAATACGACTGAGCCCGCTGATACACGAGGGAGAGCAGCGGTATAAACCATATATAGTCGGACATATAGTCGGCGATCCCCGGATGGTGTCCCTGTCTGTGACTACCCCCCCCCCCCCACCCTTTTGAAAAATCCTGTCTACGCCCCTGGAACAACCCTTTCGAACCAAAAATTCGTAGAAACAAAGGTGTTTAGTTGCTGTAATACTTCATGAAAGTAGAAACACAGGAATGTAATTTGAATCCTGTGTAGTTATAAGTGACAAAAAGGTGTGTTCGATTGATCGAACTGCAAAATAAGGATACGTTCTGTTTTTACTTCACGAATTTTCCCCCGCTTTAAAATTTAGCGGACCCACGCTATCCTTAAAAAAATTAAGACAGCCAGCCAGTCGCCAATAAAATGGAGGTAGCCTTGGCATGGTAGGGTGGAGAGTTTGACCGGCTTGTTGTGAACACCTTAATTCAGGGGCTAATTACTTTTCCTGACTTGTGGGGACACGTTGACCGTTTAAATCAGTTCTTAAACATCAAAAATGTGGTTACATTGATTCGTGGGAGTGGCTAGACTGAGAAGAGATAAAGATTGAGAAGATGGTTTAGAATAACAAGGGTTTTGTGGTCATAATGCAAGTGGTCATCTTCTAAATATCATGACCTGATGAGCTGGAAAGCAGCTTAACACGAAGCCGGCGACGGTGTGCTAACGTCGTTTCACAGACTGAATTTAAACGGATACAAAGAAGGCCTTTTCATGAAGGGGTGGCTGTACCGCCAGGCTCAGGAAATTAAAAAAAGAAAAAAAGAAAGGAGAAATGAAAAAGATAATTTGATTAGGACACACAGGAAAGGACATCTCTCCTCATCGTTGGGACAATTTTGTCAATAAATAGGTACATTTAATAGTAGGGACGTTTTTTTCGTCTTTCCACAAGAAATATTTTTGCCGCAATCAAGCGTGCGTTAAAGTTGATAGAGTGCTAGCTGTGCATGAGCAATTAGTAAACGGAAAAAATTAAGTTAAAGTTCAGCCTGGTTTGTCAGTTCTGAGTGAACAGCTGGAGCGAAAATATTGCACGGTTCATGTAGTGAGAACAAAATGCCCAGTCAGCTTTTTTCTTGATGGTAACAAATTCCGGCATAGATCAAAACTGAAAGGAAGACAAAAGAAGAATACCATTTTCAGCAACAACAGCAAAATATTCCACGTTACATATAACTGCGGCGAAGGTGACTGAAAAAGTATCTTATAATCATGCATTCTTCTGAACCCGCTGTCGGTAGGTGACCATCTGGAGCAGGTTTGGCCATTTATCTTCGCTATTTGTTACTTCTGGCAAATAGAGTTCAAAGCACAAATGTATATAAAAGATGACCAACAACAATAAATTAAAAAAGGAAAATTCAGCGAATTAAAATGATCTATGCCACAACTTGAAGCTTCAATACATTCCTCGTCGTGCTTCCACAACCTGGTTTTGTTTCAAATAGACATATTAAAATTACTTTGCATAACTGAATTTGAAAAGTTTCAGTTTCCCCACCCATATTAAATTAACATATTGCCTTTTTACATTTTCGTTTGGCGTCTGTATCTAAGTTTTTGCAATATGTTTCTACAACGTATACCCCGACATTTATTTAATTTGCCTAAAAAAAAGCCATAAACACAAAAAAATTTCAGCTACCGGCCGAGGTTGGTCTGACTCAAATACAGGCACAAAAAAAGTCAGAATATCCGACTCTGAAGGCAAACAGTTTAAACGTTGTTCGTTCAATTAAATATTTTGTTGAGTTTATAAAAAGAATACCGGCAAAAAGGGTCTTTTTTTGTTAATTAGGACAAGCGCGATCGCTACATTTTTTGGTTACTCTTTCCTGGTCATTTCTGAAGTTGATTGAAATCAACGTTTATGCAACTGTATTGTGATCCCAGAAAGCTGCGCCAGAAGTGACGGGACGAATATCCGTTTTCTTTATCCGCATCCTTCGTGTCGTTTCCTAAAGCAAATAACTTCAATGTTGTTTGATAAGAGGGTCGACGTTCTTGAAGCAAATCAATGTAGTCACCTTCCCCTGGTTCTGGTAAGATCTCGTCGATCGCCGCCTTGTTGCCGTGAATCGCCGACGAAACAGCGCGGATGGTGCTTTCAATAAATGGGTGACTGGACCCATTGCCATAGCTATGATTAGGGAACGGAAAACACGGTAAAAAGCCTTTATGTTGAACGATTCCCATGATGTCATCGAGCCACCCTTGAGAGACAAACTGATTTCTAGCGACAAGCGGACGGGTGTCAATGGGAGGTAGAAATGAGTTGCACTTGACATACCGACGGTCATCTGTCATGGTTTGATGAAGTAAGGTGGGTGATGCTGTAAGTTTTGCTACGCAGTCATCTTTCTCCCACATCAGCCAGAAACCATCGAGTTCGTCGAAAAGGTCATCCACATCTCGCAGTTTTCCACCTAAATGCATGTTATCTGCCATTATATTATTTGCCCAAGCAACCTTGGAATAAACCTCGACTGAAAAGAGCCCCAGTTAGGTCACATGACAGGCTTATACTTATTATTTTCACTAGCTTTGGGGTACCCATAAGTCAAGGGTACATGCAATACCCACCGTAAACTACCGCTCTTATCATGATATAAGCCCTGGAAATGGTGCTGGGCTTATACTAACAATCTTTGTAAGGAGTTAGGAGGGATTATAAACGAAGGGGCTTGTATCCGAGGGTGTTTATCACCGAAATAGAAAAAAAACGCTTCAAACGAGCTAGAGCAGTTCTGACCAAAAGATGTTTTTCTTTTCCTGGTTTTTTAACCATTAAAACGCCTTAACACATTGAATTCGGAGCTTACATCCGAGGGGGCTTAGTATGCAATCGGATGTGTTTTCTTCTTTACAATTAGATGGACCTGCAAGTGGGAGAGAGGGGAGGGGGGGCTTATACGCGAGCATTTACTTAGCCGTGACCAGAAAAAAGGCGTTCTGGGGCAGCAAGCCTAGGCATTTCATATTTTACAGCCTGTAAATTCGAAGGCTGTTTCCCAGTTCTCTTGGGTAGGCATAGAGATTAATAAAGAGGAAAGTTCGGTTGCATATACTTTAACCCTTTAAGAAAGAAGAGTGACAAAAAGAAAACAATTTTCTTAATCTAACAATATCGGTACATTATAAAAGAGAAAAGGTTTGGAGAAATAATTTTATTAATTACTCAGGCCACTATCTAATTAAATATGCATATTTCGATAAAATGCTATCTGGAACGGTTTGCTTCGATCAATGATTATGAAAGTAGCCTAATAGCCTTAGCAATACGAGACATTTTATAAGCCCAAATTTTCGTCACTTCACTGGTAATTGAGAATTAACGGTAAAAATATTTACTCTAAACTAGGGAAAGGATAATGAAAGAGCAACAAGTTCTGTTAGGAACATTTCAGAGGCTATTAAAAAGGGGGTCTGAAAAATTCACCTTGCTTCTACGTCAATAACAGCACCGCAGGTAGATTCTATTACCACACAGAGCATGTTCATGGTGGCAGGCGAGAATTCCACGGAGACCGAGTTAAAAAAACAACATCAAGCCTTGAAACCTGCGTAGGTGAAATCGAGAATAGAAATTATAAAGTATTGAGTCCACTCTACCCTCGGATCTACTGCGGTCAGTTAACCAATCGAGACAAAGGTGCGAGCTCATGGCTTACCACAGTGCCTCTTGTCGATCAAGGCTTAGCGCTGAATAAACAAGAATTCAGAGACTCTCGGCGTTTAAGTCATAATATGCCCCTGTCCGACTTACCAAGCAAGTGTGTTTGTGGTGAGGAGTAGACCGTCTGCCATGCCCTGTCATGTAAAAAGGAAGGGTTCGCGCGTGGCGCAGAGACACCATGATGTTCCCAACCTAACGTTGAAGTCGAACCTGAACTACAACCTCTTGATAATGAGCGATTCAACTTCAAAATCGCGGTAACAAGCCCGGCGTCAAGACTGGACTTAAAGGCAGGGGACTTTTGGTCTCGTGTAGCTACAGCATTTTTCGATGTCAGAGTAACGCATGTTAACTCCAAGTGTAACCAGGGAAAAGCAATATCCACAATCTTTAAGGAGCAGGAGGAGAAAAAGCGGAAGTACCAACAGAGGCTGCTGGACGTTGAAATGGGATCTTTCACTCCCCCAGTTTTTGGAACCAACGGTGGGATGGGAGCCGACTGCAACTGCTTTCTCAAACGCCTAGCCGAGAAGCTCTAAGAAAAGAATGAAGAACCTTATCACATTACTATTACTTGGTCGGGATTAGGAAGTTGCTTTCTTTTGAGATTTTAAGGTCGGTACAAAATTCCCCAAGGGGATCTCATTGATGACTGCCGCTTAAACGCTAGCCAAGCGTGTGTCCGCTATTTTAGAAAGTGATAATGGCCTGAGCTTGTAAGTTAGTATTTTAGGATCTTTTTCAGAGCCAATGTCTCTAATTTTCGAGAATCGGTTGACAGTCGTGAATTTTTGAATTTCTTCATATTTCGCCCAAATAATCTCTATAGTACACTAATTTAAAAAAACACGTTAAAACTTGTAACT
>OZ037784.1:34552319-34607319 GCA_964035525.1 Porites cylindrica | reverse complement strand
TAGCTCGTTTTAATTGCATCAACAGGAACAAGGTCGAACAACTTTCTACAGACTTGTCTCTAGCAATCTCACACGTGCCCACAACCCCATGATCCCCCACGTTCCCAGTTCTAGACCATTACATCATTTCCTAAACTTAGAAAGTTTGCAATCTTAAATGTTCCTAGATCTTATTAAATCTTTCTGCTTTCGACACTGCCTTTACACTTTTTTTTCTTTTCGTAAATGGCCACTAACTTAATTCTCTCCTCGCTCCTCGCCGCTAGGCGGTCGTTTTTGCCTGAGAGATACCACTACGAAGGAGTTTTAGCACGCAAGTCACTGCTGTTGCAGACCTAGGAAAAGGGCATTCTCCATCTGAAATTTAAATAGAAATGAAAGGCTATTTTGAGCCTTTTGTCTCTATTCTCCGCAACGTATTTGGTTAAAAGATAGTAAGTAAAATGGCTGAGGCATTTTAAAGCATTTTTTCATTTACGTGACGGATTTTGGCGTTATGAAAAAAAACTTGTCAGTGAATTGGTTTATTTTCTAGCGTGCGAACAAGTGCCGGGGGGTGGTGGCGGACAGAGCCAGGTGACTGTTCCCTTTTTTAGGCGGGAGCTAGCAGTACGCGCATTCTGGCGTAAGGCCATACTGTGTAGACTGGCCTTTAAGGGCCTCTGTTCGGGGGCGTGGGATCAGATAAAGTACAATTCGTCAACAGCAGGTTGAGGTCTCGCCAGAAGATGCCCTTGCTGCAGAGGAGCAAAGCAATACCTTTCAGTAATTTAAACAAGTTAAATACTTGTATTTCGCTTATCAAATGTGTCCATTGTCCATTGTCGATTTGTGGTTTTTCAGGAACGTTCTTTTGCGGAGCATTGGCCAATTTTCTTTAAACAGTTTTACTCGTTTCCATTTCCCTGCTCTACCTTCATGTGGCATATGGCGTACGTGTGTACCTAAACCACTCAATTCATACAGAGGTGGTCGATAGAGAAGTCTATACGCCAAGCGGGGTTAAGATTAGTTTATCACAAGCAAAGGCTCAGAAGGCTAAGTGCAAATAAAAGAAAACTAGTGTGAAAAGTTTTGCAGACTCGGCTTAGTAACTCTATTTGTTTTCTTTCTCTATTTGAGTTACGGCTGGTACATCCTAAAATCAAGTTTAGTTCCACACGTTTTGGAGGATATAAAATATAAACTAAAAAAAAAACAGTGTTAATTGTCATTATATTTTTTCTTGTACTGCACTCGTGCGATGATTCATCCTTTTCTGTACGGTTGCGTGACCAGACTCAGATCACACACGGGCTTTCATCACGCAACACAGCATTTAGTCCGAGGCTAAACGACGGAAGATTTCAGTAAACTGCGGCCACTTGCAGTTGAAACGACTGTGGTAAGTAAATTCTTAGAGATCTTGAATCCCATTTAGAGCTAGCTTGCCGTTTCTAGCGGCTTTATTTTAGGTGCAGAAACCCAAGGTCAATATTTACACTCGACGAGGACTTAATCTGAGCGTCGTCTTTGTCAGCTACTTGCGTGCAATCAAATACAGTGTTAATCTACTTAATTTTTTTTTTTATCACCATCAAATTGAAAAGCGTTTTTCAAAAGATTTCAAGAGTTTCCCGTAATGTGCCCCTTGTAAAAGAAGCTAAGTTTTCAAAAACTTTTGTGTGCCTACAGTCGCGGTTAGCTTGTTTGAGCGTTCCAACGTGCGAAACTACCCTGCACGTTTCGCTGTCTCAGCGACGCACTTTTGTAATGCCGCCAAAAAATTTTTAACACAAGAAACGGCAAAGGATGTGCTTTAAAATAGTGTTTGTTTCATGTTGAAATTCCATGTATCAATTGCTTTTTCCAATGGTGAAGTTAGGTCAAATTTGTCATTTTTGAAAAGAGCCGAAATCGTGTTTCTTCTTGCGGCCGACACAGCCACATTTAAGCAGCTTATCTAAAGATAATTGCAGAATTATAAAGCACAAGTCTATGTCTGCTTTGTGACTTGATTTCATTTAGAGATATCTTCAAGTTTTTATGTACGAGCGCGAAGAAAATGCTTAATTTTCGCTAATTTCATACTCGAAAGAGCGCCGATTTAGCGTTTTTCAAACTTTGCCCGATTCAGGAAAAAATAAAAAGCCGTTACAAGTTTTAATGTGATTTTTGAAATAAGTGTACTATAGAGATTATTTGGGCAAAATATGAAGAAATTCAAAAATTCACGACTGTCAACCGATTCTCGAAAATTACAGACATTGGCTCTTAATACTTTTATTTCATCAAAATTTTAGTCTATGGTAGTGGAATGTAAATTGGTCATATGATGACCGCCGCTTAAAAGCTAGCCAAGGGTGTGTCTGCTAATTATAGAAAGTCGATAATGGCGTGAGCTTGTAAATTAGTGTTTTAGGATCT
Source organism: Porites cylindrica (assembly GCA_964035525.1). Classification (NCBI taxonomy): domain Eukaryota; kingdom Metazoa; phylum Cnidaria; class Anthozoa; order Scleractinia; family Poritidae; genus Porites; species Porites cylindrica. Next base: position 34,604,913 of record OZ037784.1, on the reverse strand, counting down.
TTCAATATTTTTATTCATCAAAATCTTAGTTTATCAAAGTGGATTGTAAATTGGTCATATGTTAATAAAGATTTTTATTTATTATGATTATGATTATGATTATGATTATTTATTCATTTATTTTTTTAACACTCGCATTCAGCACTAGTACATGCACATTTGCTCATCTGTTGTGATGGGCCTGGCCTTTAGCAGATAACACAATTAGAATTAGAATCAGAATCAGAATTAGAGTTGTCCATCAAATCATCGCTTCATCGTCGAGACTTCGATTTCGTCGGAAATACCATAAAGTCCATCAGGGAGACTTACTCAGTCCTAAACCTCTTAAACATTATTTTCAAGCATTTTGGTCAAATAATGTAAACCAATGAGTCGCAAAATACAAAAATTGCATTCCAGAGTTAGTGTCCGCTGATAGGGCAAAATCCGGCAAAAGGTTAATTTCCAGAGTAAAGCAATACTAAGGCTCGTCCAAAGTTATTTAACAAAAATCATAGAGACGTTTTCGCCTTATAAACAATGCAAGAAAAGGACCGAAAAATAGTTGGAACCATACCTAGTAGCTGTCCATTAAAGGGCCGCGGTGGCTGTCTCACAAATATGGACCGTACTCACCTCATTCTGTAACGTGTTTTTCAAAAAGGCTATGTCACGCTATTTACTATCTTTTTAAAAAGCTAAAACGTTTCTTTGCATCAGCTCAACTCCAAAAATGACGGCACCGTTTTGTCATTTAATACCATAGTTACATGTAGGCTTAGCCATCCTCTTTCCTGTTGTCTGTTACTACGGATGGCATGTACATGGATTAAAACATGAACAAGCTAGGGCCATAGTTTTAAAACGATGACATTTTTGTTAACTTCATAACGACCTCGTTCCCAGGGTTCTCTCCTGGGAACGAGGTTGACTTCATAACTCTACACAGGAGCCCATAAGGAGGAGCGTGCAACTGCCATAAATTCGTACAACGGCGTTTTTACAAGTGAGTCTATTTTTAGATAAGCTTTTCCCGCTTGGACCTTTTCACAGTCGGCTGTTTCGAAGATGATTTCGATTTCCCTTTGCGTGAATTATTATCCCGGGCTCTTAATTTCTTCTACGTTTTGCAGATCTTCCTCTGATCTTATCGTGTAAATACTGAAATTGTCGCTTGAAGTACTGTCAGAAAAATCCTCTGAAGATTCCTCATGTGCGTCCGCCATGCTTTTTTTTCAGTTTTTGAGGAGTTGTCCTGGTTACGTATTAAAAGTTTATTATTGATGACGCACTTGCTTGTGATTGGCTTTTCGAAAGCAATTCGCGGGAAAGGCTTATCTAAAAATAAACCTACTTGTGAAAATACCGTTGCATAGGCATTACACGAGTTTTAGTATAATTTTTGGTATATTGGAATGTTTATTTCGGGTATTTTGGTATTCCACTACCCCGATTGAACGACCCTCAGCAATATCCTCGTGATCCCCTTTCCAAAGATAATGAAAAGCAAATGACCATTTTAGGGCTGAGAGAATTGTAGTATAACCACTGGAATGTCGCGATTTTTCGCAAAATTAGAGTTGAACTCGGCGTCTTGCGGGCTACTTAAAATCGTTTGCCCAAAGATTTGTTTCGATTTTCTGATATATTGGGGCCTAGTTAAGCCGTAGAAAGTCAATTTGCGAAATTCTAAGTTATAGCGCATTGTAAAAATTTACATTACTTTAACCCTATAATTTTGAACGGTAGAAATTGTCAATAGGGCCTATTTTTAACAATACCTTTTTGGCCACAAACTTATTACAGCTCTCACAAATTTATCGTCTTATAAGAAAGAAAGGGTCATAAAAACTATTCGTGTTCTACAAAGGCTGCCAAATCGTTGTGGTTTGACGTACGAGTCAATGGAATTTGTGTAAAACTTCTCCTTACCGGAAGTGGATTTTGAGCTCCGAACGGGCAAAATGAGTTTTCTCGAATTTTAACAAAAGAATGAGTTATTTGGGAAAACTAACTACAGCATGTTTCATTACTCATTAAGGGTTATCGATGAGCCAAAAATGAGCGAAATTCGAATTTTGAACTTGTGCCACAAAAAGTCGATTTTGGTCGATATTTACAGACAGTCGCTCTTATAATCCTCACCGCAGACACCTTAAGGGGTTTTCACTGTTCTAAACTTTTGCAAACCTGTTGAGAGATCATGAAATTGTTGTCCCGAACACAAAGAAATTTCAAGTTAAATTAGAATATATTGTGGGAGAAAGAGTTGCGTAACCCTGTCATAATGATACCTAGAATAAAACAAAGATTTAATTCACAGGACAGGAAAGCCCGATCTATACACAACTGTATCACTTGATAGATTCCGCGATGGAATCGAAAGCTTGTGTATAAGGGCCAAGTCGCACTAGAGGCCAATTTCAGATTTGTTCTGGACAAATCCGACTTGAAATCGGCCAGTGACAAAAGATTTGTCCGGAAAGCTACAGTCGCACTTAAGAACAAAATCTGTGAACAAAACACAACACCATGCTGTGAGCGTCTTCCCTGACCTTTTCTAACTGATCGTGCTTTTCAACCCACAGTCGAACTAAAAGCTTCTTCTCTTCTTTACTCCATCTGTTCTGAGCCTTCTTGTTCTCGGCTGACGAATATGCACTGCGTGAAGAAGATGGGGTTGATGCCGGCGTTGACTAAGCTATCTTCGCTGAACTGGAGGGATTCTGGCAACGAGTCAGTACTCGTGGTCGAAGGAAATGGGCTGGCATTTCCTCGATCATTAAACATGGATCCATCCTGGTGGATTTTGTGGAGATTCGTACGGAAAAATTGGTCGCCCGCGCCGGGATTCATGTTGTTGCGGAATGAGAACGTGAATAATTTTACAAGTCTATAGCATAGAGACTCTGCTACATAGCACCTGTCAAATCATTTCCGAATTAAAACACCGTTGCTATTGTTTTCCAAAATTTGTCTCAATTTGGCCTGCTCCAGAGGTAGTCGACGGCATCTTTGAAGTTTGTCCGTCCGCGACCAAATTTTGTCCTTTGCTGAACAAACCGGTCGCACTTGGTTTTTCATTGTGATGACAGATTTTTGACATAAATATACAGTTTTGTCCTCTAGTGCGACTTGGCCCTAAGTTTTTTTTCTTTCCTGCGAATTGAATCTTTGTTTTATTCTAAATCTAATATATTATTATTGTATCGTGCAACTCGGTATTTTAATTAATTTGTTATTTGAAATAAATGAACAGCAAATAATGGCGATTATTTAGAAGTTTCAATACTTGTTAAGTATTATAAAATGCAGAAACTGTTTTACAACGTGTTTAGCGACATTCACTGTCTCTCCTAGGGAGATTTTCTTGATAACATATTTTTAAGAAGTCTATTCCTTTTTTTTCTCAGGAGGAAAGGCTAAATATTATTTTCAACTAAACTCCTAAATACACTGTAAATTAAAAAGATCTGTTTCAGCCCCAAAGTGTCAATTCAGCCCTGCAGGCCAAAGTCTGATTCAGCCCTTCTTGGAGCCATTTGAGCACAATTTAGGCCAAAAAAGCTCTATCAAAAGGCTATTCCAGCCCACGGTAGGGCCCATTTCAGCCCTGGGACCAAATCAGCCCTAGCTAATTGGACTGTATTGGCCCTGATTTAAGGGAGCCAAATTAGACCCAAAAATAGGACTGTATTTTACTCACCGAAACGGCCCTGTTTTTAGGGCTAAAACAGATCTTTCTGATTTAGAGAGCACACGTATGTGCGGTGTGTGAAGAAATTTCATTTGTACCATAGGTGTTTACATTAAAGGAAAGCTCAGACGAAAGCAGCGTGGAGGTCAACAGAAGTAAGTTTATTTATACATTTTCAGTCGCGTCACAAACGACTTCCGGTTTTTTTCCGCGGGGAACCGGTTCTAGCTTTAAAAAGTTTGAGTTTGCGTGTTAACGTCCTCCTTTCAACGGCTCTCTTCGTGAGTGGAGAGGTTTTGATCGGGGCTCGTGCGAAACGGGCACTTCTTATGAGGCCGAGTTTGGTAAAAAATTCTTTTTCCACGGTTTGCAAAGTGCCTGGGACATCATTAAGTCCGGGAAGGCTTAAATGGGCGCTCGTTGCTCAAAGAACCGAGCTTCGGGCACAATCTGAGAGACCATCCAGCGGATGGTGTAAACGTCTCTGCCCAGCTCTGCACACCGTGAAGAAGTCTCCAGCGGGCAATAAGGGGCAGATTGGTTAGTTTGGACATAAGAAAAGAGGACGAACGAAGTTTGTGGCTGTGATTTTTGCCTCGCTGGAGACTTATAAATGTCTTGTTATGGGCAGGATGTAATGTTTCCCGCACAAAATGAACACGGATTTCCCAGCATGCATTGCGAGAAAGGTTAAAATGATGTTAATACTTCACTATTACACAGAGACTGTTTGTTCTGTTGATGTTTCAGTTTTGTACGACGGACGTGCTGATCTTTGAATAAGCGAGCAACAACGGTGAGTAGCCTGCTTTGTGCAAGGACAAGTTATGTGTACAAAGGCGTTAAAGTTCGGTTGAAAGTTTTACAGGCCGTTAGCGAAGGTTTTTTAATATTATATTTCTGGTCATGTGTCGAGCGAGTCTGGAATTTTGTTGTGTCAAAAAACGCCACCGTCGTATTACTGCACAGGCTGAATTTTCGTTCGTTTTCAATTTATCGCTGGTTTTGTTTATTCCCCGGCCGGAATGTTGGATGCAGTTATTTTCTGCTTTACGCATCGGTACCGATTATGAAACCACTGCGGGATGAAACTGATCTAGTGTTGTCTAAAACCGAGTGTGAGCGGAAAAGATTTAGAAAAGATATCTTACTTTTTTAACACGTGTGGAGGAATTTCCTTTAAACAAGGTTTTTGTTTTGTCGTTTTCTTTCAGATGTGGCTAGTGGTTTTACTTGCCCCCTCGGAAGCTGGAATATTTACACTGTAAAATGTTATATCATCTGTGCTCGGCTGTTGTAACACGAAGAAAGCGAAGCGAAATGTCGTGTAAGATAACATTAATTTCAAACTATTTGCTTGAGTCAGTGATTAGTCTTCGAAAATTGCTTGCATTAAAACTACAACTCTGTATTTCTCACCTCCTGACCCGTCTTTGGAAATTCAATCCTTCGTTCAGTATGGTGATGTAATTGATATGTAACGCAACGTAATTTGGTATTCTTAGCCAACTGTTAGCCAGAAGTCCCACAAAGGTTAACCCTCAGCAACCCGTCCTTGTTGTTTGTAACCTTTGCCCTAATCTAACCCTGAGCCTTGGCTCAACAATCCATAACCTAGCCTTCAGCTTACCCACATTCACAGCTGAACTTTAGAAATCCATCCAAAGCACCTTAAAATAACAACCTTTTCCTGACAAGGCTAAAGTTTAACTCAGTAAATCACGGTTATGACTACTGAAATCAGTTGACACTGCACGTCTAACCCTAACTCTATCCCTAGCCCTAACCCTAACCCTAAGCTATATTATTTAACCCTAAGCTATATTTAACCCTAACCTATTCCTAACCCTATCCCATCCCTAACCCTAACTCTATCCCTAACCCTAACCCTAAGCTATATTAACCCTAAGCTCTATTTAACCCTAACCTATCCCTAACCCTAACCCTAAGCTATATTTAACCCTAAGCTATATTAACCCTAAGCTATATTTAGCCCTAACCTATTCCTAACCCTATCCTATCCCATCCCTAACCCTAACTCTGTCCCTAACCCTAACTCTATCCCTAACCCTAACCTATCTAACTCTATCCCTAACTCTTCCTCTTCCTCCCCCTCCCCCTCCCCCTCCCCTGCTCTTGCATTTAGTAGTATACAGTAAAAACTAAGTAGCTGTGTTTTTTTTTTTTCAAAGTGAGCCTCAAAAGGCTCTTATAAAATTTGTGTTTCTTGGAAATTAGGCTGTTTCGCTTCTCAAATTAGGTTCTTATTTTGTTGGGGAAAAATTAGATTTGTTTGAAAGAATATTGGTGGTATTTAATGTTTGTACAAAATATGCATGTTGTGATGTCTAAATGACTTCAATTTAAACCAATAGAAACTCTTAAATTTGCTATTACAATGATTTGACTTTAAGAACTCTGTAGAATCTGTTTCAACATTTTTACTCCATCAGGTTCTTTCAAAATATTAGCCTAAAGAGGTTTTGCTCTTATCTGTGGTTCTTTGCTGTATGACAACCTGACATGCTATCAAGTTTCACATGCATAGTTCACTGTTTTTTTTAGATGAAATAAAATATTGGTTTGGATTGTGTTTGTTGTAATGGGTGCAATTAGAGACTAGGTGAAAACTAATCTATCAAAAGGCTATTCCAGCCCACGGTAGGGCCCATTTCAGCCCTGGGACCAAATCAGCCCTAGCTAATTGGACTGTATTGGCCCTGATTTAAGGGAGCCAAATTAGACCCAAAAATAGGACTGTATTTTACTCACCGAAACGGCCCTGTTTTTAGGGCTAAAACAGATCTTTCTGATTTAGAGAGTACTGTTTGAAGTCTGTGCCGTGATGGAATTTATCAGTATTGTTCTATCCAGGAAGGGAGGACATTGAAAGAAATCCAATTTTCTGCTCTGAAACCCTATCAATTTTTACGTTGTCTATTTTTAACGGGCTGCTGTCACGCTCGCGCGGTCATCAATCAAGATCAACGGAACAGCTGGATGTTTGATAAAAACTCAAATACAGGATCGGGACCTTGTACCTCAATATTATCGCGTTTTTCCGCCACACTTTGAAATATTGGAAACGTATGAATAATACATCCGTGCAATATAAGCATGATAAGCTCGTTCTTACGCCAAGGATGCGATGAAAGCGTGCTGGGGAATTTCCGCAGGATCGGCTTATAAAAACCCTTTTTAACCCTTTCGTAAACAACATGCGCACGATTGCGTCTTCCGTTTCGTTCTCTTGGAAAGAGTTTATGCAGCAGATTCTTGAGTGGAGCTGAATTAACTTGACGTTCTTTCAATGGAATGACGTCTCTTTCAACTGTTTTAGTCATCGTTCAGTGCCCAGTGATACCATTCTTGAGATACTAAAACGTTGTAAGCTTTTAAAATACATTAGGGGTCGCCACTACATTATGTGTTGACTTAAATACGTTAATTACCTTTATGAATAAAATTAATAAATGTATCTCTGTGGCAAGATTTAAGGCTAATGAAAAACTTCCATCATTTGAAACCATTACAGAAACGCGCCCATTGAAAAACGTCGCCCGTGAAAACAAGGTTTCAAAGACTACCGCCATCTTTCGGTGCCGTCAGAACTCTGAGCGGCGAATTTGCAATTTTTCTGTCTCACACCTTTGACCAGACAATACAGATACAATAGAAGGATTAACCATTGTTTTGAAGTGTCGAAATGCAGGTTTCATTGGCAAAGGCTTCAGAGCGTGAGGTACTTAATATGCGAAATGAAGCGAATTCCGTCGTGACTGAAACACTACAAACAATCGAAGCGTTGTCCGTCTCGTGTAACCAACTGCTAGCGGCTTGTGATTTGAAAAACTTTACGTGCTTTAATTTTTTAATCTTCTGGAAAAGCAGTTTTGTTCTGTCGTCTGTCGTCCCGTGGACAGATCGATCAAATCGGTCTATCGACGACAAAGCGCGTGGTTACTGCACGGACTGAATTATTCTTCACTGCGTTGCTGAGATGCTTTCCGTGAAAAGAGATCACGAATTTCAGTCATGAAACCGGCGATGTCCATATGATCTTTATGTAAACAAAACTCGATCGCCACATTACTGTGTACCTAGTAAACTACAGATGATAAAATGTTTGCTTGCCTGGCACATCGATCATGTTCTTAAACTGTTCTTTTTATGCTATAAATACGTAGATTACACATTCTCCACACTGTTCCCCTAACATTCTTTGTGGTAGTCGTGAGGAGAATTTGTTCAACAATCAATTCACAGTGGCTTTTTTTGAAGGTGTAAAAAAGTGCATTTGCAACCATTTTTTTTCTGTTTTCCTTAAATGGCACTTCTACACCAGTGAGTGACATTTACCCAATACATTGCCCATCTTAGAGCAGTCAACATGCCATTTTTTGTAACATTATGGTATTTTTGTCTTATTTTCAGAGATATAACCTTAAATTATGGACACGTCAGCATTTGGTTGGCCCATTTCTGCACCAATAAAAAGAGTGGGATCAAAATTATATGTGGAGGCACGTGAAACACTTAGTCCTTACGGTTACTTTTATGCAAAACAGTGCAAAAAAGGAGCGTATAAACAGTTAGAGGATTTTTTAAAACAGTTTGGCCTAAAAGAAAGTGATATTTACTTGGATAAGAACTCCAGGAGTTTTATTTCAGCTGAAGCATTTATTTTAACTCTTATTGCTCCACAGCCGATTTCGGTACCATCGGGGCGGACAATGGCCATGAACTGCGGAGCTGTAGAACTGACAGGGGTTGGCACTTGTGCTGATGTTGGCACTGGTTCGGATGGTGTGATGACACGTGGAGCGGGTGTAAATACAGGCGGTGGCAGTACATCACGGAAAGCGACAGTCAGTTGAACGCTTTCACATTCAACAGTCAGCTGCTCACGGAAGGGATCCACTACTGAGTCCTCAGTTAGGGCACCCCAATAAGAAAATGGAAAAAAAAAAATAATAAAATAAAATAAAATGAAAAGCTACCTGAATACAAAAAAACAAACAGGGGTGGGGGAAAAATTGCACTTGCCTGATTGTTTGTTGGCTTGTTCCTTCGGAGCTCCAAGAAATAAGTTCACTATTGAAAATCTAAACAGCTCACGATGGGCGTTGGCAGACAAGTTTGGCTCAATTTTTTGCGATCGTATACAGAGCAAGAAACTTTCTTTTCAATTCACTTGTCCCTTCGGACAAGTACAATATGTATTTTGCTTGTCCGAACCACAAAACTACTTGTCCAAAAATAGACAACCACAACAATACTAAAGGGTAATATATAAACTTCATATTTCATTTTAGCTCGTAGAATTAAAACTAACAGAACTCCACAAACTGATAAAACATATCTTTTGATACATTTGTTTCAGTCATTGTGTTTATTCAGGCAGTTCGGGAAGTGGCGGTAGAATTTCTTCTTCCTCTTCCTCTCCTTCTACTACAATTTCTGTTGCTCCACTAGCACTGTCATTTTTCCCCTTTGCAATGCTTGAATGTCCACTGCAAGATGCCGAAACAAAGTGCCTTTTCCTTTTACTGCTGAGAAACCAGTTGCTGATGGCTGGCTTTGTTTCTTCTTGATAAACAACCCAATCGAACTCTTTCTGCCACGCTGGTTGAAACTTTCTTATGCGCTTCGTTTCATACTTTTTCTTGTTATCTTCGCTTTTTTTCTTTTTGGAATGTACAACATTGCTAGTACCATCATCTGCATCATGTGTTTCCAGTGCTAACCTCTTTAAAAAGCTAGTAAGTGTCGACTGAGACAAAGACATGACGCTTGAAGAAAAGCGCTGAAACTCGCTGAAACGTAACCTGAGATCAGGCCCAATTTGAGCGGTTCTCATACATTCTCTCTAACGGCTACCGCTGAAATTGGGCCTGATACAAACTATTGCAAGTTTGTGCTCGTTACGGCCAGATTTTGGCCGTAACGCTGATTGGCTGTTAGACAATAACACAAGATCTGATTGGCTGTCGGAAACGCCGGAAGTTGAAAGCCCTTATTCCTCGCGTGGTTGTTTTCCTGAATGATCTGTCGTCGGCGGAGAGAAGGATCGATTTTGCTGTCTTTTTTATTGTTTTATGGTCTTATGGTAGGAAAATATGCCTTAATATGTGCCATGGAAATTCAGAAAATTCATATGGTTGTTCATATCTTCTCAGGATTTGCTTTGTTTACGGAAAGTGAGTGTATCGCGGAGTTGAATCCCTCTGCAAGTTGTTGGCCGCTAACAAGGTGCATTTTGATTAACAGATAAAAGCGATTTTTTAAGTCAGCCAGTCTGCCTTTTTTCCACGCGTGAAAAATTTGCATACTAGAAAAACAAGCAACGGAAGTAATTCTGATTGGCTGATCCGGCGAATGTCAATCAATCAAAAAAGTGGGCGGCAGACGTTCCGTAGAAGGTTTGTATCAGGCTCTCTTTTCGTTTCGCCTTGCCCGCCGGAATGTAATTTTCAAAGCGAAACGAAGATAGAGCCTGATCTCAGGTTAGCTGAAACGTGACTGACAAGCACGTGCGATATCGTGAGCCTGCTATTATGTTGTACAGCAGGACTCACATGGAATTTAATGGCGGCACCTCGCACGACGAAATCAAACACACAACGTAAACAATATGACTGACTCGGTTTTACACTTTTTTTGTTTATTTTGTTATTATGTACTCAAAAGCATAACAATTATACTAAGTCAAGCAATTGCAAAGGCTGCTTAAAGGAAATATCAGTTCAAATCGTGAAAACAGTTTTATAAATAAAAAATGTTAAAAATAATCACGTATCAGGTTTGCATTTCTGGCGTGACTTCGAAGTATTCTGGCACCAACTTTTAAAGGAAAACATTCGACTTTCGTTGCAAGATGTCTTAGTTGGAATGATACGACAAAACTCCCCTTTTGCTAAGCTTCTAGACTATCTAATTATGATTGGGAAATTGTACTTGTGGGATTGTAGAAGAAGTCAAATTCTTCCGAATATATATGGATTCAAAAAGAAAATTGCTGTAAAATATGAAACGGAAAAATATATAAGTCTGCATAGTAAAAAAACAAAGGATTCCTTTGAAGCTAAATGGATAGTGTCGCCTTTTGTAAATGCTTAACTAATTAAAGGTTTTAATATGCATGCCCCTTTCTGTATGTAATTAATATATTATTTACATTATATTTTGTAATTATTTTTAGTTTTGTTTTCTTTTTTTAGTGTTGTAATAATATCAGTGTTAATTTGTTGTATTATATTATTAGTATTAGTAATATTAGTTGTAACATTATAATTATGTAGGTAAGCAACTAATTTGCTGTATTGATATCAATTTGTTTCAATAAAGAATTATTTAAAAAAAAAAAAAAAAAAAAAAAAAGGTTTGCAACAACTATGCAACTTCTCTGAAACGGATTGCTACGGGTACGTTGAAGCCCCTGGTTTAAAAATACTGCTTATACGATTTTAATAAGTGAAGAACGACTTGTCCATATAACTTTCCCATCCACGTAAAAACTGTTTATTTGCTTATGACTATCGAATTTTTCACACCCTTTTCACGTGAATACCGGTTTAAATATTGGTGATTCCTTTCTTTTTAGAGGAACTTTCTAAGTCCCGTATAAAGGCTTATTTTTGACTTCCTTTTCCTCCTTCGAAGAAAACAGGAGCCCATCAAATGGAGCCTCCATCTCCCATACAAGCCCTTGGAGTCAACCCTTTCCCGAGTAGATTTATAATTAGAACGGTTCCCAAGGGGAGACTTCGCGCGCCGACGGTGGGAAGAGCCAATCACAACGACTATAAAATGACACTGCTATTGTACTTCATGAAACAGCTGGAAATCCGGTGCTGACAGACCAAACAAAATCATAAGCTAGTGAAACGTGACTTTAGCGTTTTCATCCCTCAGAGATTTTCTTTCTTTTCTTTCTAGCGGGTAGATTATACTGTGGAGAGTTTTAAACTCTGCCTATGTTAATCTTAATTTTGGTTGCTTGTCTCACATTAATTTATAAGAGGCCGTGAAGCTGGTCTGTTACATGCGTAATGATTAACTACTACCTGCAGTCTGTAGTTCTGACAGGATTCGTTTTCTTTAGCCAATTTTTTTGAGCGTTAAGGTTCTTATTTCGGCTAAATGACTCGATATTAATCAAATTTCTAGTTTTTCAAGTTTTTCTCCGAAATGCGTTTGTCTGAATAAATACTATACTGTGGTTCTTTTGTCCGTCAGTTAGTGTGATGATTCCCTGCTATGTTTTGTAACGCCGAGCCCAGCCATTGTTTTCTCGCAAAAAATTGATCTACAGATGCAAATTCGAAGGAAAGAATTGGCCTAAACTTCTACATTAATTGCTGAGAATTCTTCTGTTAGTCAGTCATATTTCTTTTGGCGCAGATACAATCCATTTTGTTTTTCTTGAGATAAGTGGGTCTTTGGACTGGAGCGCGATGTCACAAATTCCACCGTTAGCAAATTACTTTTGAGTTAGCTTCACAGTCGAACAACTGTTGTCTTCTGTTCCACATTTTCAAGTGCCAGTTTTATCAGGCAACTCTCATGGTGATACAATTCAGTTGTAAAGGAAGACTGCAATTTTTCTGAAGCATTCCTCCTTGGTTGCTAGTTAGGTCATCGCTTTTGCACGCGGCGAAATCCACTCCACGGCGATAACAAAAATCAAGTGATCCTGGCACTGTGTGATCATCGAAGTGATCATCGAAGAGTTTCAAATCGTCCACAGAACGCTTAATCGTCGACTCTTTTCAAGGTGCATGCTTAAATGTGGGATGTATGACGGCAAAAAAAAAAAACAAAAACAAACACTCGCAAAGAACCTTTCCGTGATCCTCAGTTCGCTGCCGTTGTCCCATCGCTTCATGCTCAGTCTCAGTCGGGTAATTCATTAACTTTTATTTCATCCCAGATCCCAGCGGCTGTAAAACTGTAAAAATGGACGTATAGTAGAAAAGGAAAACGGTCGAAAGACGGGCTTCTGAGTTCGACTTCATCCAACTTAATAATTTCACGGTGGCATACGAGACTCACGGAAATATGACACTTTTCGCGGGAAACAAGCCGTTCTATTTATAAATCTACCCGGGAAAGGGTTGACTCAAGAAATTAATGGAGATGGAGGCTCCATTTGATGGGCTCCTGAAGAAAAACAATGATCTGCTCATGGATATTTTTACATCATCAGCGAGGGATGTCCAATACTGTCGACCAGAATCCAGTCGTATCCCCTTGCATTCCATCGGAAAACCGGAAGTCTACTGGTGTAAAGTCCTACCAAGTGTATTGGATGCATTGGACACGAATAGATTCCGATGGAAAAGTTCATTTTCTATTCGTGAGAGACTTAGAAAAATTCCGCTCATGTTGGATGAGGGGGTGGAAAGTCGTTCCGATGGAGTCCTTCAGATCCATTGGAAACGAATAGATTCCGATGGAAAAGTTCATTTTCTATTCGTGAGAGACTTAGAAAAATTCCGCTGATGTTGGATGAGGGGGCGGAAAGTTGTTCCGATGGAGTCCATCGGATCCAATGGAAACGAATAGATTCCGATGGAAAAGTACATTTTCTATTCGTGAGAGACTTAGAAAAATTCCGCTCCTGTTGGATGAGGGGGTGGAAAGTCGTTCCGATGAAGTCCATCGGATCCATTGGACACGAAAAGATTCCGATGGAAAAGTTCATTTTCTATTCGTGAGAGACTTAGAAAAATTCCGCTCATGTTGGATGAGGGGGGGGGGGGGGGGGTGGAAAGTCGTTCCGATGGAGTCCATCGGATCCATTGGACACGAATAGATTCCGATGGAAAAGTACATTTTCTATTCGTGAGAGACTTAGAAAAATTCCGCTCCTGTTGGATGAGGGGGTGGAAAGTCGTTCCGATGAAGTCCATCGGATCCATTGGACACGAAAAGATTCCGATGGAAAAGTTCCTTTTCTATTCGTGAGAGACTTAGAAAAATTCCGCTCATGTTGGATGAGGGGGGGGGGGGGGGGGGGAGTCGTTCCGATGGAGTCCATCGGATCCATTGGAAACGAATAGATTCCAATGGAAAAGTTCATTTTCTATTCGTGAGAGACTTAGAAAAATTCCGCTCATGTTGTCCAATGGATCCATTATGCCATTCGCGTAGCGTGCTCGTTTCGGTTCATTGCTTTAAGAACGAGTTATATTTTCTGTGTAGCGTGCTTGTTTTGACTCATCGCTTTAAGAACGACTTATGTGACCGATGTCCGTGCTTGTTTCGACTCATGGCTTTAAGAACGAGTTCTTTTGCCTGTTAGGCTTGCCATTCTCGACTTAGAAGAACGAGTTATGTTACACGTGCAGTGTGCTTGTTTTGACTCATGGCACGATTAGACTTCCTGAGATTCCATCGGAATCGATGTGTTTCCAATGGATCCGATGGACTCCATCGGACGACTTTCCAACCCTCCTCTAAGTATTGTTTACACTTCCGGTTTCATCTCATGACTAAACTTCCGGTAACTCAAGTGGACTCTACTGAACTTCCGGTTTCATTTTTCGACTAGACTCCGTCGGACTCCAGGTTTTGTCCACTGGAATCTGGTCGAGAGTATTGGACATGTGTGCCTCATCCAACAGGAGCGGAATTTTTCTAAGTCTCTCACGAATAGAAAATGTACTTTTCCATCGGAATCTATTCGTGTCCAATGGATCCGATGGACTCCATCGGAACAACTTTCCGCCCCCTCATCCAACATGAGCGGAATTTTTCAAAGTCTCTCACGAATAGAAAATGAACTTTTCCATCGGAATCTATTCGTTTCCAATGGATCTGATGGACTCCATCGGAACGACTTTCCACCCCCTCATCCAACATGAGCGGAATTTTTCTAAGTCTCTCACGAATAGAAAATGAACTTTTCCATCGGAATCTATTCGTTTCCAATGGATCCGATGGACTCCATCGGAACGACTCCCCCCCCCCCCCCCCCCTCATCCAACATGAGCGGAATTTTTCTAAGTCTCTCACGAATAGAAAATGAACTTTTCCATCGGAATCTTTTCGTGTCTAATGGATCCGATGGACTTCATCGGAACGACTTTCCACCCCCTCATCCAACAGGAGCGGAATTTTTCTAAGTCTCTCACGAATAGAAAATGTACTTTTCCATCGGAATCTATTCGTGTCCAATGGATCCGATGGACTCCATCGGAACAACTTTCCGCCCCCTCATCCAACATGAGCGGAATTTTTCAAAGTCTCTCACGAATAGAAAATGAACTTTTCCATCGGAATCTATTCGTTTCCAATGGATCTGATGGACTCCATCGGAACGACTTTCCACCCCCTCATCCAACATGAGCGGAATTTTTCTAAGTCTCTCACGAATAGAAAATGAACTTTTCCATCGGAATCTATTCGTTTCCAATGGATCTGATGGACTCCATCGGAACGACTTTCCACCCCCTCATCCAACATGAGCGGAATTTTTCTAAGTCTCTCACGAATAGAAAATGAACTTTTCCATCGGAATCTATTCGTGTCCAATGCATCCAATACACTTGGTAGGACTTTACACCAGTAGACTTCCGGTTTTCCGATGGAATGCAAGGGGATACGACTGGATTCTGGTCGACAGTATTGGACAACCCTCGAAATGATGCGGCTATTTTGAACCTATTTAGTGAGCTGGATAGCCAAATTAGACCCTAAATAAGGGAAGATATCTTCGCCAACCCTCAACATTCACTTTATTGATTGATTCACTTTTATTTGAATACGGTAATTTCATAAGTTACATAACTTCTTTACATGAAAGCCGTATAGAAACAGAAGTAAATACTGTACAACTACACTAAAAATATGTACACTGAAATAATAAAATATAGTAAAATGTAGTCAACAGTTTGCCTGCCTACTAGCCAGTTTTCTTTTAAAGATAGCTTTAGATTCGGACGCTTTTATGTCATTTGGTAAAGAATTCCACAGCATTCCTCCTCTGTATGAGAAAGACCCCTTATAATATTCTGTTTTTGGAACGTGGTCCAGTACAACATTATACTCCGCATTTCTTAGCATAGACTTATAAGGGTTGTTCTCACAGACATTCGAGAAAAGATCGCTTAAGTAACTAGGTATATTTGCATTCACTGTATCATACATTAATAGACTTAAGTGCCTCTGACGCCTTGAGGCAAGCTCTTCCCAGTTTAGTTGTTTTCGTATTTGTGCTGAACGAACGTCATAACCTTGAAAGGTTATTATGCGTGCAGCACGATTTTGTAATTTCTGGATCCTAGTGGCAAGTCCCTGGTCTAAATTGTCCCAAACAAAGTCGCAGTAGTCGAACACAGGCTGGATAAGAGATTTGTAAATAGTGTTTAGAACATCTAATGGTACATAATCACGTGCCTGTTTTAGACCACTGATGGATCGACTGACTTTTGAACAAAGTTTGTCAACATGCTCGTTCCATTTAAGATTTTCATCTAAGTGAATTCCTAAATATTTTGTTGTTTGGACTCGATTAACATGATTGTTGCCAATCTTAATTGGAAAGTCTCTTCCTAAGTTAGATAATTTGAAGGTAGTTGTTAAGAACATATACTCCGTTTTAGTGACATTTAAGCTTAACTTATTTGCAAGAAGCCAGTCCCTAACGCGAGTTAGGTCATTATTTACCTTGACATATAGTTCAGCAGTGGATACAGAGGACGCATATATCGTGGTATCATCGGCATACATGTGTGCTTTGGTATGGAGAAGACATCCAGGGAGATCATTGATATAAATTAAAAACAACAAAGGGCCTAAAATTGAACCCTGTCGAACACCAGAACTTATCATCTGGGGCTTAGATACACAGCCCTCTACTACACACTGCTGTTGCCTATCGGATAGGTACGATGAAAACCAGTCGAGCGTTACACCCTTCAGACCATAGAGCTCAAGCTTTTTTAATAAAATATTATGTGAAACGGTGTCAAAGGCTTTGGCAAGATCGAGAAGCACAATCAAATTGGTCATGCCTTTGTCAATGTTAAGATACCAATTATTTGTTAAATGTAACAGCGCTGTCACTGTAGAGTGAAGGGAACGAAATCCAGACTGGTTTTTTGTCAACAGGCCATTTGAATTTAAGTACCTGTATAGTTGATCGTAGACTACCCTTTCACAAATCTTAGAAATGGCTGGCAAGACAGATATTGGTCTATAGTTTTGTGCATCTGTGCGATCATCCTTTTTATACAAAGGAAATACTTTAGCCATTTTCCACTGTGAAGGAAAGAGGCCAGTATCTATGGTTTTGTTTATGATACAGGTTAAAGAAGTGGCAATAATTGGGCCAGCTTCTTTTAGAAGCCGACATGAGATGTTATTAAGGCCAGTGGCCTTGTTCGGAGATAATTTACCTAATAACTTTAAAACTTCAGTGGCAGAGGTATGTTGTAAATTAAAAGTCGTGGAAACAGGCTTTATGTAAGAGTCAAAACTTGTATTTCCACTAGGCAGTGTGGAGGTTAGGTTTGGACCGACAGAAGTAGTAATAGGGGCTACACTAGGTGGTAACCAATCAGAGCGCAGCAAAATTTCTCTCGACCAATCAGAATCGCGCATTTCGCCCATGTGACTTATGTGACGTCACGAATGCCCATATATGGGCATGGTTTGACACGTGACCCCATAGAATAAAGAACACACGCACACAAGAGTTGAATCCGCATTCTTGACATAGTTTTAATGACCGCGTAAAGCCCTGGGTACAAGCGGGACGTGTGTGACGCCCTAATGACGTCACGCCCTGGATATTAACGAGTGAACAAAATAAAGGGTGTTTGCCTCTTGGAAGAAAAAGTCATGAGCGCTGGATGAGGCCATTTGATATAATGGTTGTAACCTGTGTATGACCATGGTTTGATTAAAGGGAAATTGAGTGCAGCCAAGGTGTCTGAAACGAATCAGAAGGAGGGGTGGTTAGATCCAAGAAGCAAACTGGATGAGAAACAGTCGACCATTGGCACGCACGAGGCGGTGGTTTATGGTCCAATGATTGACTGAAAAAAAACAGAACTCGATTACAAACGGGACGTGTGTGACGCCCTAGTGGTGTCACGCCCTTGAAATGTTTGTTTACAATAATATTCTATTAAAATCCAATCTTGATTATAGTCAAAATGATCTAGGATCCAATGATTTTCTAATAAAAAATCAATATCTTAGTTTGAGCATCCAGGAACCAATGACATACTAATGAAAAAAAATCAACGTTTGAGTTTGAACAAATGAAGTAAGCTGGACCATCCTTGATAATTGACAATACAAAGTTTGTGAGGGATGGGTCAGCTTCGAAAAACCATGACATCTTGTAGGATCCAATGGGAATCTAATAAAAATAAAAGGAAGACTGAACATCCAGCAGGGGTGGCGCCACCATGCAGACCTCCCCCTACCGGGTGTTCAAAATTCCCATCCTGTGCTTTCTAAAATATGACATCCCCAACAGGGTTCATGGAGGGTGTTCACGTGACGTGAATACGTCCAACAGCGTTTGCAAACAAAGTATAGCTGCTTCATCAGATAAGCGTGGTAATATCTGGTGTGATTCTCTATTATCTGGGAAGTGGCTGAAAAAGGCAAGGGATATAAATAGCTCGTATGACAAAACGAGTATCTGAAACGAAAAAAAACAGGTTTTTCAAAAACGGGGTGGATAACCCATGCCTTGCAACATCTCACACCAATAACACGGCACATGTAAATCTTGCACGCGACGAAAATTCAAAAAGCAACGACAACAAAGTAATTTGAGTGGGCTCGGACACGGAAGGGCGACCCCTGTTCCAGTGTACCACTGCACGATACTACCACAAAAACACCAGGCCGCGGAAGTGCCATGAACCCTGTGGGTGCTGAGAATAGCATACGAATCTGCGAAAAAAATTAATAATAATACTCTGTCTTCATGAGTAAGAAAGCAATGCGGTCTCGGAACCAGCAGCTGTTGCCGATGTGGGTACGCGTATCTAAAAAACAGTATTATTACAGAATTGAATGAGTTGTTGAACACAATGAATATGGCATCGGTGTTGCAAGGGAAGGATCCACCCCCATTGGTCAATGACGGAAATCACATCTGAAATATTTCATGAAGTTGGATTATACATTTAACCGTGCTATAATGACATCTTAATTGAATGGGTCGTATCCATCCTCCATATTCTTTTAACGTATAATGAAAACCTACAAAGAGGTGGAAAGTGGACGCATCAGGATGCGAAAAAAAGGAGAGTTTAAAGAGGACACTCTCGGAATCCACTGTAAGTGATGACGTAACAGGCAATGTGTGCCTGTGAAAAAATTAACTAAAATTAATCCTCTAAAAATCCAAGAGCCGCCAAATCTGGTTCACCCACATCACCCTGTCTCCGGAGAAACGTATTAATTCGGAACGTCATCCGCAAGGGAAATTCATCCCAGTCCCGTTGGTTAGGGTCCCCACTCTGTACATACTCCACAATCTCATCTTCGGTGAGGGTCCCCTCCCAGTTGCCAGCAATCAGATCATCCAGTCTTAAGCCATCCATCATCCGTTCACAGTGATTACAGACCCCGCCATGAGTGGGATGGGCCACCCATTGATAGATATGACACACAGGTTGATTCTCCACATACTCCCAAGAATCTAACGAAAAAATGAAAATCAACACGAACAGGCTGGAACCCAGAACCGCGCGGCCCAATTGAGTCTGGCACGTCGAGGGCAAAGACATAGATGGACAGGCCACAACACGGATCGTAAAAAATCGAACCCCTTGAATACCTCTATAAAAAATCAAAAAAAGGTATAAGGAAAAGGGTCCCACACCCCAAAAAATAAAAAAGCTATAAAACTTACCAGCCATGCGGCGTCGATGCACCTCGTGATCCAGTTTTCTGGCGATGGGGTGGTCCCACGGGAACGTTTTCGCCCAATTCCGCAACTCTTCATGGGTGCAGCGACGGAACAGCGCGTGGAACAACTCATGGCCCATGGGCAGGTGGTGCAAGATCTTGAGCATGTCTATCAGGATCGCAATCGGCACGGAAAATAATACAATCGACTGGAGCGAACTCACCATGTTGAATAGCAACGCTGATCAAACTGGAATGAGCTCACACGGAGCGCGCAACGGGATTTAGAGACTTCATGAGAGAAGCTGATTGGTGGAGAGACATCACGTGGGGGAGTTTAACCACGAGAGGAGATTCTAGGGGGTACCCCCCATGGGTACACTTTTTTTGGGTGGGACCCCGAGTCCTGGTGCGAGTGGGTGATTGGTCCAAGAAACGGATAACTAAGGCAGACTAGAGCAGAGAGGTCCATTCCATGCTGAGCACTGTCATCATGGACTGCCGAGGGTTAGTGGATCCTAAGAATAAGCCGTTTGGCCGTGTGTTGCCTCTGGAAATTCAGATCAAAATCATGTTTTGGGTCCATTGTTTTTACACCATGGACAAGCGTAAGAAGGTGGTGCAAGAGTTGAAAGGGTTGCCCAAATGCGAGCTGACAGGGTTTCCTCAACACCTGGGCGAAGATCGGCGGTGGAACCAAGTGATAGTGCGGTTGCATGCCCCCCGGAGAAATGGTTGCCACCATTGCCATCGTATGATGGATCACCGGCTGTCGGTGAGTGATTTTTTCAAGACCCCAGTCTTTTCATGACCTTGACGCTGAAAAAAACTTTTTTCTGTTTTGTAGATTGGCATGATGGCAGAAATGGCACGTGTCCCTCCCAATCTGGACAAAGTCATGAACGAGGGCATTGCGTTTATCATTAACCGGTTCGTTCATCAGATCCCCCAGTGTCCTTTGGGTCAGCGCCCCGTCATGATTGGTCGGAGGAAGCGTTCTTACGATACCCTGGATAAAGTGATGAAGAGACTCGATTTGATCACCGAAACCATGGGAGCCATGAATTTTATTGTCATTGACTTGTCTTGAGATTAAAAAACAAGTGATTTGATCTATAGAGCAGTGTTTATTTGCGTTTGAATAAAGCTTCTAGGGTGGGATAGAGGACTGGGTCTTCTTCTCGGGTGCCGACAATGGCCGTCTTGTCTTGGAGGGTGGGTAGAGCGATTTGTTCCTCGGTCATGCCTTCACAGACTTGATACTCTTGGGAGGTGGGATTCCACCAACACCATTGTTCCTTATCCACATCAAACACATAGAGGGGTTTGCCTAAAAGCTGGGCCATGACCACACCCCATCCTGTGCCACCCAACAGATGCTTGCCATATTCATCAAAATGACCCAAAGCGAGGACGAGGGACGCAGGCTGGATGACGTGATAATTGCGTTGGATGTACTGGAGGCTGATGGGATGATGAATTTGTCGACCCAATCGAAATGCCACCTGGGTGACGGTAGGTGTGGCAGCATCCAACTGGGACTGGGTCAAGGGCGTGAGGGACTTGGATCGAGGGTGACAGGGTGGGATAAAGACCACACAGGTATGACCATACAAGTGACATAATCGCTCCACATGCGTGTCCACGCCTTTAGCACCTCCTGTGTAAATGAGCATGATCTGAAAAAATGAAAAAAAATTCAGCGTTTATGACGAGGGATGGGAGTCCAAGCCCACATGGTATGCGGTTCATCATCGGCGTACATCAGGGGCACATCCCATTCCCGCTGGGTCACGGTTTGTTCAAACACATGTATGACGCTACGACAATCATCGCAATCATCCGGGATCCAATCCAGTCCTTGACCGTTGGCAAACGCCTGGTCTTTGGCTTCGGTACAATGGTTGCATAACAGTTCGTCTAATAATCGATCACACCGTTTTTGCCACAATACGCGTTGGGCATTGACTTGCGAGAGGGTGGGTAGGACATGGGTCTGGCGACGTAACCATCCACTCATTTGACAGACCCGCACGTGGGCGCAATGATCATGCCAGATACCACTCCCACGTGCCATGTGGGAATGATCCTCGCACCAATTGCGACCATGATCGTTATGAGCCATGACATTGGCGGTGGCAATAGGGAGATTGGCCAAGTCCCCACACCCCTGCCCTTCCAAGACCACGAGGGGGTAAGCAAACGGGGGCTCTTGCAACATTTTAGCCAGGCCGTTGAGCGTGAACACCCCCAATCGTTCCCGCTGGGGGGTGAGATGCTGTTGACACCAACGGGTGATATCGTCTCGCATCTGATGGTAGGGATGAAAGTCTTGGCGATTGTACGCTGTGTAGGGTTCGAAGGGCAAACCATGCACGGTCTGGGTCTGACGATCGACGCGCGTTTGGGCCTCCTTGGATAATTGATGGTACGACACGCCTGGGGGTAACAGGTATTTGAACAATCCATGATGATGCCCCGTCCAATCGCAAAAAGCCAGTTCTCGAATGATAGTCTCGTCTCGGGAGAGGGCAAACCCCTGACTGAACACCAAGAGACCCACTTCATGGAGCGTCATGCTTACCGTTTCAATTGGATCGCGACGAATGAGAGGGTCGTTGACCCATCACTGGTTTTATAGCCACTGGGGTGGTCTCTGATTGGTGGACTCACGGATCACACCACTCTCACGAGAGCACAGGACGAGTCCGGATTGGTGGAGACCAAGATCGTATGAGTATCACGAGTTGCATCACGAGAGGCAAGAGGATGGGCTATAAAAGGCTGGCAAGACTCTCCCTTGGAGTCATTCTTCAGTCGAGGGATGGATCGTCAAGCCACTCAACCTGCGGCGGTGCCTTCGGGACGCAAACGACGTCGAGTGAGTAGTAAGAAACCCAAGGAAGAAGCGCCAGCCCTAGACATGAAAGCCGCTCGTGAACTGGAGATGAAAGCCACCCGTGATCTGGAGATGACTCAGATCGGTTTGTCCCGAGCTGAAGCCGAAGCCCTAGAGAAGAAAGTCCTTCAAGACCCCAACAGTGAACTTTCGGTGGCTCTGAAGGCCCTATCCCGAGCGGAGGACCCACCCCCTACACCCTCCCCCACGGACCAATCCGTGAACGATTTGATGGAGGGCACCTTGAAAGAGTATGAAGAAGAATGTGTCGAGGAAGGGACGTTTCATTCGGATCCAGCGACGGAAGTGGGGGAATGGGAAGTACTGGACCAGATGGACACCCAGTTCAACCAACTCCTGTATGAAGCATGCCCGTTTCATCCCCATCGATTCCTTGAATGTGTCAACCCCCAATCCAATTTTGGTCCATTGAGGTTCAAGTGTCCCCAAGAAAAGTGTCCGGTCTATTTGTTTGAAGACACGCGGGAGGTGATGATGGAGAAATTGAAAGAAGACACGCATCCTCAAGTCCATGCCCGAGTGAAACGCGGAGAATTGAAGTGCAAGTGTGGGTTTGTCCCCAAGATGAAATTGAGTCGCACGGCCAAGAATTACAACAAAGTGTTTTTCAGTTGTGGGAGCTTTCTCACCCATGCCGAACCCTGTGGCTACTTTCAATGGCTCCATGGCCCCTTGTGGTGTCCCCGAGAGCAAGCACAACCGACCCTGAGACGATGGGTCAAAGATTGTCCTGTCCCTCTTCTGAAAGGAAAAGACCCCGAGAAGGAAAGACCCTGGGGAATGCACACTGTAGAGATGCGTTATGGTGAGAGGCCAAACCCCGAGATAGACAAGATGAAGTATGATCCATGGTTGAAACAGTTTGGCGATTCTGTCAAAGCCCAGGAGAATGCGTTTGAGAGAAGGCGCCATTTTCATAAGAACTTTGGCAGCTCGGTCTTGTTTTGAAAATGTAGGTGTTTGTGAAAAAAACTATTAAAGACAGAATTTGGCTCGAATCATGTGTCAGTGTCTTGATGTCGTTGCCACGCGCTTACGAAGATCCCCAAGCACCTGGGGCCTTGGGTGGGGTCCAACCCTTTGCCCAAGCCCATAAATTGAAAACCCCACAAGCGCAACAGATTCTTCAATCCGTGTTGAGCTATACGCTCCACAAACCCCGACGGACCAGGTTTCCCACCACGCCCACGTTGGTCTTTGGCCGAGACGAACAATGGCAGATGGATTTAGTAGACATGCAAAAACTCAGTCGGTGGAACAAAGGCCACAAATATTTGTTAACGGTCATCGACGTCTTGTCCAAGTATGCCTGGGTCGTTCCCATCAAATCGAAGAGTGCCGCCGACATGATCCGAGGATTAGAAGCGATACGCCGACGGGCCTCGCCGCGACGACCCCTCCGCGTGCAAACGGATCAAGGCCAAGAATTTTTGAATCGAAAGGTCCAAGCCTGGTTCAAGAAACACGACTGGCATCATTTTTTCACGTATGGGGATAGCAAGGCCTCGGTGGTGGAACGATGGCATCGCACCTTGAAACAACGCATGTACCGGTATTTTACCGCGCACAATACGTTACGGTACGTGGACGTCTTGCAACCCTTGATCTATACCTACAATCACGCCTATCATCGCAGTATTGGGTTGGCGCCGCATCAAGTCACCTTTAGAAACGAGTCCGAGGTATGGGATCGACTCTACGGATCACGGTTGAAGCAAAAGATCCCCCCGCCCAAATGTCGCGTGGGCGATCGGGTGCGTCTCAACAAGAAACATCGTCCCTTCAAAAAAGGGTATTTGCCGGGCTGGACGGAAGAAGTGTTTGTGGTCACGCACGTCCGTCGTCATCCCGTGGTGACCTATCAGCTCAGTGAATGGGACGGTACGCCTATAAAAGGCACGTTTTACGAACCCGATGTCCAAAAAGTCCAAGTGTCGGACGATTCGTTGTTTCGAATCGAAAAAGTCTTGAAACGGAAAGGACGTCAGGTCTTGGTTCGGTGGAAAGGGTGGCCGGCCAAGTACGATAGTTGGATTCCCGCGCAACATGGTCCGCGTCAAAATAACGCCTCGAAAAAGAAAAAAGCGGGTCCGGTTTCTCGATGAAGTCCTGGCGGATTCCAGTCGACCGCGGGCCAGTTACACGCCACCCCCTACCACGGACGCAGATGTACTAAAATTTATCCAGAAAAAAGCCGCTGAACAACGGCAAACCCAACCGTGGTGGGAAAAGTTGGCCAGTCCCACTAAACAGCAATGGGCCTACGCCAATGCCTACCATCGAGCGGAGGAGTATGCCAAGCAACGAGGGGCTCTACGGTCCCCACCCAAGAAAAAACAACAACGTCGACGCGCCGGTCGTCATCCACCCATGCGCAAGAAGAAACCCCCCAAACCAAAGACCTGCATGACCCTGATGGAACTGGCCCGGGCTTTTCCCAACATTGCCCAGCAAGTGTGTTTTCATCCCAAACAATCGACCTTCAATTCAGTGGTGGGACACGTCCCTCGCAGTAAACAGAAAGTGGCGACTTGGCTATAAAAGGACCCTGCACCCTGGGGGACGTGCCTCTTCTTCCTCATGATGAGTGAGATTAAACGCTTGACGCTCGTCAGTGATCCGACCGACGAGTTTCCCAACAATGCCAACAACAGTTTCAAGGTCCGTCTGCCCGAACGCCTGAACTTACCGGGCGAAGGCTGGCATGCCTCGTTGATGTCCCTGACCGTCCCGGATCAAGGCCAGAGTAATGCCATCATTGCGGCGGATCCTCATACCAAAGTGATGAAATTCAAAATGTCGTATGTGGTCCTCAAGTTTCAGTTGGGCACCTATCGACGAATGGAAATCAAAACCGTGGACTGCGCCTTGGAATTGGAAGAGATCATGAATGCGAATCAAATCGTGGCGACGGGGAGTCAGTTTTGGAAACGCGTGATGCAAGAAGTGCACAATAAAATCATGCACAATGTGATGAATGAACAAATGCAGCGTTTGGTCAGAGAGCCCGACGAAAGACCTATTGTCAGCGCCAAACAAAACACCATGCCCCGACTGATCTGGAAAAAGGGTGCCTTGGTGATTAAGGCCCTTCCCCAAATGGATTTGATTAAAGCGGACAAGAAAGCCATCACTGACCTTTTCATCAACCTGGACATTGCGCTCAAGTTTGGGTTGGTGGTCGAAAAGACCAGTCAAAACAGGACCTGGTATCCATTGGGGC
The DNA here is from genome assembly GCA_964035525.1 of Porites cylindrica. Classification (NCBI taxonomy): domain Eukaryota; kingdom Metazoa; phylum Cnidaria; class Anthozoa; order Scleractinia; family Poritidae; genus Porites; species Porites cylindrica. Next base: position 34,579,209 of record OZ037784.1, on the reverse strand, counting down.
CCAATATGCAATACACGCTGCCTACCAAGACGTACGATTCGACCACCCAACCCGCCGGCAATCAGTTTCGCAGGGCCTACAACTGGGAAGGTGCGCAGTACATGGGCGTCAATCCCACCTTAATGTTTGGCGATATTGTAGCCAGTATTGAACATGATCCCATGCAAGTGGTGACCCATGATGGTGTGAAGTTTTTGCAATTGTCCTTGATAGTGGAATGGCAGTTGAATAACCTGGATGCCTCGTTTGAAAAGATCGTGGGGACTCGCAAACGTACCGTCATGGTCTATTCGGATCTCGTCGAATCCACCGTGGTGGGCAGTGGCAAGTTTCCCCTGTTACGGGAAGTGCAATTGTTGAGAACCGGCGATGGGGAAAGTACGGCAGAACCCCTGCACCACCAATGGATCAAACTACGAGGAAATCAATTGGATATCTTGGAAGTGGAGATTGCCAGTACCAGTGGACCCCTGGCCCCCTTACCCCCGGGCAAAACCCTGGTGACCATTGGTCTCAAACAGCTATAAAAAGCCACCCCATTTCTCCGGAAGGTCCAAAAAGCACCACGACGTGAACCATGCGCGGAGGTAGTTTAACGCGGTACCATACGCCCGTGCTCACCAAGCAAGAGGGCAAAGGCTTGGCCGAAGACTTGATCAAACTGGCGGGACCCCTGATTGTGCAGCAAGCTCAAGCGGGACTCCAAGATATTCAACGAGGCAAGAGTGCCGCAGACACATGGGCCGATCGAAGTGCCCAACTCAGCCGCGGCTTAAAACGCAAAGCCCCTGCCATGGCTTGGACGACTGGCAAACACAAGGTTAAACGGACCGCCCAAAATACCTATAAAAGAGCCACGCAACGCGTACGGGATATCTTTGGACTGTGAAAAATGGTACGTGTAGGAGGCTTTCTCAAATCGCAAAATCGTATTCGACGGCAACGCGCCCGTGGACGGTTCATTTCGCCGTATCAAGTGGGGGGCACGATTTTTGGCAAGTCGACCATGGCGCGCTATCCCCTGATGAATACGACGCATCGGATCAACCCCGAACCCTGGAGGGTGAAGCAAGCCCTGCGCCGCATGAAAGGGGGCACGATCAATGGCACGTTCACCCGCAGGCGCAATAATCCTTTGGGGTTCCCCACGGCGACAGATGGGATCAACCCTGCACCCTGGAGGGTGAAGCAAGCCTTGCGCCGCATGAAAGGGGGCACGCTCTTTGGCAAGGGGGATCTCCGAAAAGTGTTGTGGGCCAACCAAGCCAAAGCCAGGAAGCAGAAAGGGGGCAATATCTTCAGCAAGTTGAAAAAACGCATCCAAATCGATTTTCCTCACCGCCCCTTTCCCTCCGCGTTTCCCATCCATGATTGGCACAGACTACAAAAGGGTATAAAAAGAGGACGCCGTTGAACAACGTGGACAGAACGCATCATGTCGCTCAGTCTGTTTGACGTGCCCGATGTGGATTATCGGTACGAAGCCTCGCGGGAGGTGGAGTTTCAACCCGCCTTGACGGGCATCCAACCCATCACCTTCTCCATTCCAGGCTCCGACGATTATTACGATCTCAATTCTCTCCGATTCAAAGTCAAAGTACGCCTGACCGATCCCGCCGCTGGGTATACAGGATTGCATGCTGGTCTGCTCATTTCCAATGCCAACGAAACCAGACATGTCTACTGCGTCAACAATTTCGGTCACACCATCTTTCGAGACATTACCATGAGCATGAATGGCGTCCTCATGACTGAACAGAGCAACACCTACCATTACAGAGCCTACCTAGAAACCCTGCTGAATTACAACCGAGAAGAAGGAACCACCAAGCTAGCCCCGCAAGGATGGATCAATCAGCTCAATGTGGCAGCAGAAATAGGAGCCACAGCCGCCAATTCCGATGTCCCCGTTGCCGCGGATTGGAGTGGCAATGCAGACTTGCGAACCCTGACCAGCAAGTTGCTGAGTGAACATTGGCACACCTTCATCGTTCGTCCCCATTTGCCACCCCTGAAGACAGGCAAATTGTTGGTCCCCAATGTCCAGTTGGACTTTGAACTCTTCCTGAACCCCAAGACCATCTACTTGATGGGCAGCCCTAACAAAGGCACCTTGACCACCAAGAAAATTCCAGCCATCCATAACAATGACATCAAAGTCACCTTGTTGATGAAAAAAGTGACCCTGAATGCCAGCGTCTATGTCAGACTGCAGAAAGAAAGACAGCTGGGCAAACAGATTGCCCGCTACCCTGTCGTGCGGAGCGAAATTCGCACGTTTTCCTTTGATGGACGTACCACCCAGTGGGAACAAGACAATATGTTTGTGGGACGATTTCCTGATCGAGTGATGGTGGGATTATTGCATTCGGATGCCTTCAATGGAGACCTAGAAAGATACCCTTTTGCCTTTCAAAAGTTTGGTGTCACCCAAGTACGACAGACCTTGAACGGAGAAGAATACCCTTACAGAACCCTGCAATTGACTGGAGACCAAGCCTATGAAGATTTGCTGGGCTACGATCGATTTCTACAAGCCATGGGTGCCTACAATGAAGATAAGATCCCTATGCTGCTGCCTAGTGATTGGGGACAAGGCAAGAATTGCACGTTGTTCATGTTTAACAATGTGCCCAGTGGAAAAGCAGATGACCCCCAGTATCGCAACCCCCGTCAATCGGGCAATACGCGTCTGGTGATTGATTTTACCGCTGCTGTGGGTCATAACATCACTATATTGGTATGGAGCGAGTATGAAAACATGTACGAGATCAATCATCTGGGAGGTATAAAGTACAACATCAACGGATGAAGTGGCCTCAGAAGTCAGAAGACACCGGTCATGGAGTTTGTGGCGCTCAGCGATACCGTGTTGCGGACCCTGGCCTTGGAGGATCCCGAATTACGACGCGTGTTTCATGGGGTGCACCCAGCTGACCAACTCCCCCGATCCCCCGCCATGAGTGTCCGTCAAGCCTACATTGTCAACACCGATCCAGCGGGAGAGCCGGGACAGCATTGGTTGGGTCTATGGACAGAAAAGAACCAGTGCGAGATCTTTGACAGTTATGGTCTACCTCTGCACGTGTACACCAACCCGGAGTTGCACCAATGGTGGGGTCAATGGAAGTACCTGACGCGCAGTGACCAGACCCTGCAAGCCCTGGATAGTCAAACCTGTGGCCATTATGCGTTATTTTTCTTGAAAGGAGCGGAGCGCACGGAGCGCGCAACGGGATTTAGAGACTTCATGAGAGAAGCTGATTGGTGGAGAGACATCACGTGGGGGAGTTTAACCACGAGAGGAGATTCTAGGGGGTACCCCCCATGGGTACACTTTTTTTGGGTGGGACCCCGAGTCCTGGTGCGAGTGGGTGATTGGTCCAAGAAACGGATAACTAAGGCAGACTAGAGCAGAGAGGTCCATTCCATGCTGAGCACTGTCATCATGGACTGCCGAGGGTTAGTGGATCCTAAGAATAAGCCGTTTGGCCGTGTGTTGCCTCTGGAAATTCAGATCAAAATCATGTTTTGGGTCCATTGTTTTTACACCATGGACAAGCGTAAGAAGGTGGTGCAAGAGTTGAAAGGGTTGCCCAAATGCGAGCTGACAGGGTTTCCTCAACACCTGGGCGAAGATCGGCGGTGGAACCAAGTGATAGTGCGGTTGCATGCCCCCCGGAGAAATGGTTGCCACCATTGCCATCGTATGATGGATCACCGGCTGTCGGTGAGTGATTTTTTCAAGACCCCAGTCTTTTCATGACCTTGACGCTGAAAAAAACTTTTTTCTGTTTTGTAGATTGGCATGATGGCAGAAATGGCACGTGTCCCTCCCAATCTGGACAAAGTCATGAACGAGGGCATTGCGTTTATCATTAACCGGTTCGTTCATCAGATCCCCCAGTGTCCTTTGGGTCAGCGCCCCGTCATGATTGGTCGGAGGAAGCGTTCTTACGATACCCTGGATAAAGTGATGAAGAGACTCGATTTGATCACCGAAACCATGGGAGCCATGAATTTTATTGTCATTGACTTGTCTTGAGATTAAAAAACAAGTGATTTGATCTATAGAGCAGTGTTTATTTGCGGTTGAATAAAGCTTCTAGGGTGGGATAGAGGACTGGGTCTTCTTCTCGGGTGCCGACAATGGCCGTCTTGTCTTGGAGGGTGGGTAGAGCGATTTGTTCCTCGGTCATGCCTTCACAGACTTGATACTCTTGGGAGGTGGGATTCCACCAACACCATTGTTCCTTATCCACATCAAACACATAGAGGGGTTTGCCTAAAAGCTGGGCCATGACCACACCCCATCCTGTGCCACCCAACAGATGCTTGCCATATTCATCAAAATGACCCAAAGCGAGGACGAGGGACGCAGGCTGGATGACGTGATAATTGCGTTGGATGTACTGGAGGCTGATGGGATGATGAATTTGTCGACCCAATCGAAATGCCACCTGGGTGACGGTAGGTGTGGCAGCATCCAACTGGGACTGGGTCAAGGGCGTGAGGGACTTGGATCGAGGGTGACAGGGTGGGATAAAGACCACACAGGTATGACCATACAAGTGACATAATCGCTCCACATGCGTGTCCACGCCTTTAGCACCTCCTGTGTAAATGAGCATGATCTGAAAAAATGAAAAAAAATTCAGCGTTTATGACGAGGGATGGGAGTCCAAGCCCACATGGTATGCGGTTCATCATCGGCGTACATCAGGGGCACATCCCATTCCCGCTGGGTCACGGTTTGTTCAAACACATGTATGACGCTACGACAATCATCGCAATCATCCGGGATCCAATCCAGTCCTTGACCGTTGGCAAACGCCTGGTCTTTGGCTTCGGTACAATGGTTGCATAACAGTTCGTCTAATAATCGATCACACCGTTTTTGCCACAATACGCGTTGGGCATTGACTTGCGAGAGGGTGGGTAGGACATGGGTCTGGCGACGTAACCATCCACTCATTTGACAGACCCGCACGTGGGCGCAATGATCATGCCAGATACCACTCCCACGTGCCATGTGGGAATGATCCTCGCACCAATTGCGACCATGATCGTTATGAGCCATGACATTGGCGGTGGCAATAGGGAGATTGGCCAAGTCCCCACACCCCTGCCCTTCCAAGACCACGAGGGGGTAAGCAAACGGGGGCTCTTGCAACATTTTAGCCAGGCCGTTGAGCGTGAACACCCCCAATCGTTCCCGCTGGGGGGTGAGATGCTGTTGACACCAACGGGTGATATCGTCTCGCATCTGATGGTAGGGATGAAAGTCTTGGCGATTGTACGCTGTGTAGGGTTCGAAGGGCAAACCATGCACGGTCTGGGTCTGACGATCGACGCGCGTTTGGGCCTCCTTGGATAATTGATGGTACGACACGCCTGGGGGTAACAGGTATTTGAACAATCCATGATGATGCCCCGTCCAATCGCAAAAAGCCAGTTCTCGAATGATAGTCTCGTCTCGGGAGAGGGCAAACCCCTGACTGAACACCAAGAGACCCACTTCATGGAGCGTCATGCTTACCGTTTCAATTGGATCGCGACGAATGAGAGGGTCGTTGACCCATCACTGGTTTTATAGCCACTGGGGTGGTCTCTGATTGGTGGACTCACGGATCACACCACTCTCACGAGAGCACAGGACGAGTCCGGATTGGTGGAGACCAAGATCGTATGAGTATCACGAGTTGCATCACGAGAGGCAAGAGGATGGGCTATAAAAGGCTGGCAAGACTCTCCCTTGGAGTCATTCTTCAGTCGAGGGATGGATCGTCAAGCCACTCAACCTGCGGCGGTGCCTTCGGGACGCAAACGACGTCGAGTGAGTAGTAAGAAACCCAAGGAAGAAGCGCCAGCCCTAGACATGAAAGCCGCTCGTGAACTGGAGATGAAAGCCACCCGTGATCTGGAGATGACTCAGATCGGTTTGTCCCGAGCTGAAGCCGAAGCCCTAGAGAAGAAAGTCCTTCAAGACCCCAACAGTGAACTTTCGGTGGCTCTGAAGGCCCTATCCCGAGCGGAGGACCCACCCCCTACACCCTCCCCCACGGACCAATCCGTGAACGATTTGATGGAGGGCACCTTGAAAGAGTATGAAGAAGAATGTGTCGAGGAAGGGACGTTTCATTCGGATCCAGCGACGGAAGTGGGGGAATGGGAAGTACTGGACCAGATGGACACCCAGTTCAACCAACTCCTGTATGAAGCATGCCCGTTTCATCCCCATCGATTCCTTGAATGTGTCAACCCCCAATCCAATTTTGGTCCATTGAGGTTCAAGTGTCCCCAAGAAAAGTGTCCGGTCTATTTGTTTGAAGACACGCGGGAGGTGATGATGGAGAAATTGAAAGAAGACACGCATCCTCAAGTCCATGCCCGAGTGAAACGCGGAGAATTGAAGTGCAAGTGTGGGTTTGTCCCCAAGATGAAATTGAGTCGCACAGCCAAGAATTACAACAAAGTGTTTTTCAGTTGTGGGAGCTTTCTCACCCATGCCGAACCCTGTGGCTACTTTCAATGGCTCCATGGCCCCTTGTGGTGTCCCCGAGAGCAAGCACAACCGACCCTGAGACGATGGGTCAAAGATTGTCCTGTCCCTCTTCTGAAAGGAAAAGACCCCGAGAAGGAAAGACCCTGGGGAATGCACACTGTAGAGATGCGTTATGGTGAGAGGCCAAACCCCGAGATAGACAAGATGAAGTATGATCCATGGTTGAAACAGTTTGGCGATTCTGTCAAAGCCCAGGAGAATGCGTTTGAGAGAAGGCGCCATTTTCATAAGAACTTTGGCAGCTCGGTCTTGTTTTGAAAATGTAGGTGTTTGTGAAAAAAACTATTAAAGACAGAATTTGGCTCGAATCATGTGTCAGTGTCTTGATGTCGTAGCCACGCGCTTACGAAGATCCCCAAGCACCTGGGGCCTTGGGTGGGGTCCAACCCTTTGCCCAAGCCCATAAATTGAAAACCCCACAAGCGCAACAGATTCTTCAATCCGTGTTGAGCTATACGCTCCACAAACCCCGACGGACCAGGTTTCCCACCACGCCCACGTTGGTCTTTGGCCGAGACGAACAATGGCAGATGGATTTAGTAGACATGCAAAAACTCAGTCGGTGGAACAAAGGCCACAAATATTTGTTAACGGTCATCGACGTCTTGTCCAAGTATGCCTGGGTCGTTCCCATCAAATCGAAGAGTGCCGCCGACATGATCCGAGGATTAGAAGCGATACGCCGACGGGCCTCGCCGCGACGACCCCTCCGCGTGCAAACGGATCAAGGCCAAGAATTTTTGAATCGAAAGGTCCAAGCCTGGTTCAAGAAACACGACTGGCATCATTTTTTCACGTATGGGGATAGCAAGGCCTCGGTGGTGGAACGATGGCATCGCACCTTGAAACAACGCATGTACCGGTATTTTACCGCGCACAATACGTTACGGTACGTGGACGTCTTGCAACCCTTGATCTATACCTACAATCACGCCTATCATCGCAGTATTGGGTTGGCGCCGCATCAAGTCACCTTTAAAAACGAGTCCGAGGTATGGGATCGACTCTACGGATCACGGTTGAAGCAAAAGATCCCCCCGCCCAAATGTCGCGTGGGCGATCGGGTGCGTCTCAACAAGAAACATCGTCCCTTCAAAAAAGGGTATTTGCCGGGCTGGACGGAAGAAGTGTTTGTGGTCACGCACGTCCGTCGTCATCCCGTGGTGACCTATCAGCTCAGTGAATGGGACGGTACGCCTATAAAAGGCACGTTTTACGAACCCGATGTCCAAAAAGTCCAAGTGTCGGACGATTCGTTGTTTCGAATCGAAAAAGTCTTGAAACGGAAAGGACGTCAGGTCTTGGTTCGGTGGAAAGGGTGGCCGGCCAAGTACGATAGTTGGATTCCCGCGCAACATGGTCCGCGTCAAAATAACGCCTCGAAAAAGAAAAAAGCGGGTCCGGTTTCTCGATGAAGTCCTGGCGGATTCCAGTCGACCGCGGGCCAGTTACACGCCACCCCCTACCACGGACGCAGATGTACTAAAATTTATCCAGAAAAAAGCCGCTGAACAACGGCAAACCCAACCGTGGTGGGAAAAGTTGGCCAGTCCCACTAAACAGCAATGGGCCTACGCCAATGCCTACCATCGAGCGGAGGAGTATGCCAAGCAACGAGGGGCTCTACGGTCCCCACCCAAGAAAAAACAACAACGTCGACGCGCCGGTCGTCATCCACCCATGCGCAAGAAGAAACCCCCCAAACCAAAGACCTGCATGACCCTGATGGAACTGGCCCGGGCTTTTCCCAACATTGCCCAGCAAGTGTGTTTTCATCCCAAACAATCGACCTTCAATTCAGTGGTGGGACACGTCCCTCGCAGTAAACAGAAAGTGGCGACTTGGCTATAAAAGGACCCTGCACCCTGGGGGACGTGCCTCTTCTTCCTCATGATGAGTGAGATTAAACGCTTGACGCTCGTCAGTGATCCGACCGACGAGTTTCCCAACAATGCCAACAACAGTTTCAAGGTCCGTCTGCCCGAACGCCTGAACTTACCGGGCGAAGGCTGGCATGCCTCGTTGATGTCCCTGACCGTCCCGGATCAAGGCCAGAGTAATGCCATCATTGCGGCGGATCCTCATACCAAAGTGATGAAATTCAAAATGTCGTATGTGGTCCTCAAGTTTCAGTTGGGCACCTATCGACGAATGGAAATCAAAACCGTGGACTGCGCCTTGGAATTGGAAGAGATCATGAATGCGAATCAAATCGTGGCGACGGGGAGTCAGTTTTGGAAACGCGTGATGCAAGAAGTGCACAATAAAATCATGCACAATGTGATGAATGAACAAATGCAGCGTTTGGTCAGAGAGCCCGACGAAAGACCTATTGTCAGCGCCAAACAAAACACCATGCCCCGACTGATCTGGAAAAAGGGTGCCTTGGTGATTAAGGCCCTTCCCCAAATGGATTTGATTAAAGCGGACAAGAAAGCCATCACTGACCTTTTCATCAACCTGGACATTGCGCTCAAGTTTGGGTTGGTGGTCGAAAAGACCAGTCAAAACAGGACCTGGTATCCATTGGGGCCCAATATGCAATACACGCTGCCTACCAAGACGTACGATTCGACCACCCAACCCGCCGGCAATCAGTTTCGCAGGGCCTACAACTGGGAAGGTGCGCAGTACATGGGCGTCAATCCCACCTTAATGTTTGGCGATATTGTAGCCAGTATTGAACATGATCCCATGCAAGTGGTGACCCATGATGGTGTGAAGTTTTTGCAATTGTCCTTGATAGTGGAATGGCAGTTGAATAACCTGGATGCCTCGTTTGAAAAGATCGTGGGGACTCGCAAACGTACCGTCATGGTCTATTCGGATCTCGTCGAATCCACCGTGGTGGGCAGTGGCAAGTTTCCCCTGTTACGGGAAGTGCAATTGTTGAGAACCGGCGATGGGGAAAGTACGGCAGAACCCCTGCACCACCAATGGATCAAACTACGAGGAAATCAATTGGATATCTTGGAAGTGGAGATTGCCAGTACCAGTGGACCCCTGGCCCCCTTACCCCCGGGCAAAACCCTGGTGACCATTGGTCTCAAACAGCTATAAAAAGCCACCCCATTTCTCCGGAAGGTCCAAAAAGCACCACGACGTGAACCATGCGCGGAGGTAGTTTAACGCGGTACCATACGCCCGTGCTCACCAAGCAAGAGGGCAAAGGCTTGGCCGAAGACTTGATCAAACTGGCGGGACCCCTGATTGTGCAGCAAGCTCAAGCGGGACTCCAAGATATTCAACGAGGCAAGAGTGCCGCAGACACATGGGCCGATCGAAGTGCCCAACTCAGCCGCGGCTTAAAACGCAAAGCCCCTGCCATGGCTTGGACGACTGGCAAACACAAGGTTAAACGGACCGCCCAAAATACCTATAAAAGAGCCACGCAACGCGTACGGGATATCTTTGGACTGTGAAAAATGGTACGTGTAGGAGGCTTTCTCAAATCGCAAAATCGTATTCGACGGCAACGCGCCCGTGGACGGTTCATTTCGCCGTATCAAGTGGGGGGCACGATTTTTGGCAAGTCGACCATGGCGCGCTATCCCCTGATGAATACGACGCATCGGATCAACCCCGAACCCTGGAGGGTGAAGCAAGCCCTGCGCCGCATGAAAGGGGGCACGATCAATGGCACGTTCACCCGCAGGCGCAATAATCCTTTGGGGTTCCCCACGGCGACAGATGGGATCAACCCTGCACCCTGGAGGGTGAAGCAAGCCTTGCGCCGCATGAAAGGGGGCACGCTCTTTGGCAAGGGGGATCTCCGAAAAGTGTTGTGGGCCAACCAAGCCAAAGCCAGGAAGCAGAAAGGGGGCAATATCTTCAGCAAGTTGAAAAAACGCATCCAAATCGATTTTCCTCACCGCCCCTTTCCCTCCGCGTTTCCCATCCATGATTGGCACAGACTACAAAAGGGTATAAAAAGAGGACGCCGTTGAACAACGTGGACAGAACGCATCATGTCGCTCAGTCTGTTTGACGTGCCCGATGTGGATTATCGGTACGAAGCCTCGCGGGAGGTGGAGTTTCAACCCGCCTTGACGGGCATCCAACCCATCACCTTCTCCATTCCAGGCTCCGACGATTATTACGATCTCAATTCTCTCCGATTCAAAGTCAAAGTACGCCTGACCGATCCCGCCGCTGGGTATACAGGATTGCATGCTGGTCTGCTCATTTCCAATGCCAACGAAACCAGACATGTCTACTGCGTCAACAATTTCGGTCACACCATCTTTCGAGACATTACCATGAGCATGAATGGCGTCCTCATGACTGAACAGAGCAACACCTACCATTACAGAGCCTACCTAGAAACCCTGCTGAATTACAACCGAGAAGAAGGAACCACCAAGCTAGCCCCGCAAGGATGGATCAATCAGCTCAATGTGGCAGCAGAAATAGGAGCCACAGCCGCCAATTCCGATGTCCCCGTTGCCGCGGATTGGAGTGGCAATGCAGACTTGCGAACCCTGACCAGCAAGTTGCTGAGTGAACATTGGCACACCTTCATCGTTCGTCCCCATTTGCCACCCCTGAAGACAGGCAAATTGTTGGTCCCCAATGTCCAGTTGGACTTTGAACTCTTCCTGAACCCCAAGACCATCTACTTGATGGGCAGCCCTAACAAAGGCACCTTGACCACCAAGAAAATTCCAGCCATCCATAACAATGACATCAAAGTCACCTTGTTGATGAAAAAAGTGACCCTGAATGCCAGCGTCTATGTCAGACTGCAGAAAGAAAGACAGCTGGGCAAACAGATTGCCCGCTACCCTGTCGTGCGGAGCGAAATTCGCACGTTTTCCTTTGATGGACGTACCACCCAGTGGGAACAAGACAATATGTTTGTGGGACGATTTCCTGATCGAGTGATGGTGGGATTATTGCATTCGGATGCCTTCAATGGAGACCTAGAAAGATACCCTTTTGCCTTTCAAAAGTTTGGTGTCACCCAAGTACGACAGACCTTGAACGGAGAAGAATACCCTTACAGAACCCTGCAATTGACTGGAGACCAAGCCTATGAAGATTTGCTGGGCTACGATCGATTTCTACAAGCCATGGGTGCCTACAATGAAGATAAGATCCCTATGCTGCTGCCTAGTGATTGGGGACAAGGCAAGAATTGCACGTTGTTCATGTTTAACAATGTGCCCAGTGGAAAAGCAGATGACCCCCAGTATCGCAACCCCCGTCAATCGGGCAATACGCGTCTGGTGATTGATTTTACCGCTGCTGTGGGTCATAACATCACTATATTGGTATGGAGCGAGTATGAAAACATGTACGAGATCAATCATCTGGGAGGTATAAAGTACAACATCAACGGATGAAGTGGCCTCAGAAGTCAGAAGACACCGGTCATGGAGTTTGTGGCGCTCAGCGATACCGTGTTGCGGACCCTGGCCTTGGAGGATCCCGAATTACGACGCGTGTTTCATGGGGTGCACCCAGCTGACCAACTCCCCCGATCCCCCGCCATGAGTGTCCGTCAAGCCTACATTGTCAACACCGATCCAGCGGGAGAGCCGGGACAGCATTGGTTGGGTCTATGGACAGAAAAGAACCAGTGCGAGATCTTTGACAGTTATGGTCTACCTCTGCACGTGTACACCAACCCGGAGTTGCACCAATGGTGGGGTCAATGGAAGTACCTGACGCGCAGTGACCAGACCCTGCAAGCCCTGGATAGTCAAACCTGTGGCCATTATGCGTTATTTTTCTTGAAAGCCCGTGCGCAAGGACGGTCGTATCAAGAATTTTTAAGTCAATGGAGTTGCGACAATTTAGTGTTGAATGATCAAAAAGTGGCCGAGCAGTTGAAACGGGTGATCAAACGGGAATTACAAGATGAAGTCGATGCCCGACCTGACGGGGGGCAAAAGAATGTGAGCCGCCAGGCCTTTATCACTTGTAATCATTGTGAGTGTTAAATAAAACCCATAAAACGAAGTGTGTGGTCCACGAGTGGTCATTGTCGTTCATCATGATTACGCGAGCCGATGTCCAGCGTGTGGTGGATGCGTTCATTCTCGAAGAAACCTTGTATTGGTGGGAACACCCCATCGAACGGGTCAACACGGTGCAAGGCATTGATGCCTGGGATGGGTATCATTGGTTAATGGCCCGACAATTGGCACAAGACCAAGATTGGGTCTCCCTCAAACAGTATATGGATAGCATGAGCGAAACGTATTTAAGAGAAACCATGGAAGGACTGATCCAGTCCGAATCGCCCCGCTTATACCGCGACTATTGGACGGCATGCCCAGACGACGACGACGACGACAGCGCGCCTCCACCCGACGACCCCGCTTTCGCCAAAACGGACGAGGCATCATGAGCGTGTTGGCCAAAGCGGCCAAAATCGGTTATAAATTGGGACGCAGCAAACGGTATAAACGTATGGGCGCTAAAGGGGCCACCGGTCATTATCGACGTCACCCTCGACCGTGGGAATCATGATCCGACAACCTAGCAGTGTGATCATCGCGGGCCCGTCGGGCAGTGGCAAAAGTGACTTGGTGGAACAATGGTTACGGTACCTGAACGTTTTTCAAGTCAAACCCCGCAAGATTGTGTATGCTTATGATCGCTGGCAACCCCGATTCGAGCGTATGCAAAAAAAAGAGGGGATTCAGTTTCATCGCGGATTACCGGACCCCCGTCATTTGACGCAATGGTTTGGTCGGACGCGCGGCGGGGTGATGGTCTTGGACGACCTGATGGAAGAAGGGGGACAAGACAAGCGCGTGTTGGATTTGTTCACCAAAGATTCGCATCATCGCAACATCACGGTGCTGTATTTGACGCAAGATTTATTCCCGCCGGGCAAATTTTCCAAGACCATCAATCGCAACGCGCATTACATTGTGGCCTTCAAAAACCCCCGGGATCAAACAGGGATACGGACGATTTTATTGCAAGCCTTTCCGGATCGGTGGCGTCAAGTCTTGCGCCTATTTAAACGCATCACGGCCCGTCCCTTTGGCTATTTGATGTTGGATGTACATCCGGCGTCGGATGATCGCTATCGCCTGTGGAGTCATTTAACGCCTCGAGAAGGCAAAGCGCAAGTCCACACCTTGCGTGCGGATGTCCCTGCCGTTCTACAACGCCCTGCAACGAGAACTCGCCAGGGTCCGCCGGCAAAGAGAAGGCGGACAACATACTGAGTTAGCCGCTCGCATGGACACACCGACTCTCTCGCCCGCGGGGGTGGGCACCTCTACGGCCCCACCACCCCAAGATCTCAGCAGCATGACGGACATGGTGACCGAATTGTCTCGACCCGTGGATCGAGCCCAATTGGAGCAAGACATTGACGATTTCAATTTGACCTACCCGGTCAATGTAGACGATGCCTTGAATGCATTCACGCTCCCGCCTGTGGCAGGCACTGGCACTGCCCCCGCCACCACCACAGCCCCCATCACTACCACGGCTGCCCCAACCCGTCCCACCACATCCACCCGAACTCGTCCCACCACGACTACCACCACCAGTCGACCACGACCCGTCACGTCCACTCGAACACGCCCCGCCACTACCGCCACGACCACCACCGCCCCCTCCCGCCCCTCCACCAGCCGCCGCAGCGCTGGGGCAGGGACCAGGACTACCACCTCCACGATGACGACCCCCACTGGACGCCCCACCATGGCCGCCAAACAACCGCGACGGCGCCCCAGGGTGCCCTCCCCACCATCCCCCGATTCGTCCCCTCCGTCCGATGACGAGGATGGCGATGATGATGATGACGATCGACGGCGAGGGTTAAGACGACGGTTGGATTTGCTCAATGAAGATGCTCAAGAACGGGCACGAGGTCGACGGATTCGCAACATCACGCACACCAATACTGTGACTACAGTGTATGAAGAGGGGGGTCGTCCCTCGGTGCGCCGCACGTCCACCCGAACTTCCAGCCCAAGTCCACCCAGACCACCACGCCGAGGACGGGGCCGTGGCCGAGCCCGTGGCCGTGGCCGAGCACGCGGACGAGGCCGTAGTATATAAAAACAAGGGCCTCCCTTCCATCGTCCCAAAAATGTGTGGCGAATGTCAACACGCGATGGCTCCTAGGCGCAAACGCAAACGTACCACGACTCGACGATCATCACGTCGACGTAGGATGAAGGGTGGGACTATGCCGTACGTCGTGGATGTCAAAAAAGGCTTCAAGTTGTTGACAGACCCAGCTATGTGGAAGATTCCTTCCAAAGCCGACGTAAAGGCGGACAAACAACGGGTGGCCAACTATAAACGCCAGTATCGCGCTAGTGGCAGCAAGGACTCGTACAACAAGTGGTTGGTCAAGAAGGGGTATGCCAAAAAAGTGGGTGGGTGCAGCTTGATGTGAATGTATAAAAAGAGACTTGCGGTGCTCAGCTCTCAAAAAAGAGTCGTCATGGGACCCAAACGCAAACGCAAACGCTCCACGACTCGACGACCCGCCAAACGACGACGGCGTGTGAGTCAAGTAGGGGGTGTTGGGCCCGGACTGCCTATAGGGATTCTCAAAGCTGGTTATGGGATCACCAAAGCCATCGGGGATCATCAAACCAAGCGTGCCATCGCCATTGGCGAAAAACGTCGACGGGAAGTGGCTTCAGGCAAACGGAAAAAATATGCGGGGGAATCCTTTAATTGTTCCATCATGTGAAAACTATAAAAGACCAAAGGTGTGTCCTCCATCGGACAGATCATCATGCACTGTGGTCCACGACGACGAAAACGACGCCGAAAACAACAAGGGGGTATTCTCCCACTTCTCATCCCCGCGGCTGTTGCTGCAGCCGTCCTCATGAAGAAGAAGAAAAAAAAAAATGGGTAAGATCAGTGCAGCGCAAATGGCAGCCAATAAAAGACGGGTCCAGCGGATGTTTAATCGAATGCCGGGTTGGGGTGGGTTTGAAACGCTGAAAAGGCTATAAAAGAAACGCTTGGTTGGACACAAGACACCCATTGAGGATGGTCCGTGGACCCAACGGTCGCCGACATCGTTATGTCCCTCGAAAACGACGCCGACGACGTGGCTTGCAACGCGGCGCTAAGTTACCGCTTTTGGCAATGGCTCTCTCGCCTTTGTGGCTCAGGAAATACAAACCCAGAATCCGTATACGACGCCCAGACTAACCGACGACGCCCTAAACGCAAAGCCGTCACGTTTGCATTGGATTGGGACGACCAGTATGAAGCCGCCTTGTGTGCACGGTGTCGAGATCACATGCAACGGCATTATCATGGCGAATTGTGTGGTCGGTGTGGCGCCATTTTTACCATAAATAGACCTTGGTCGTTGCCTGAACTGAAGATTCATCATGGGGTGGCGCATGGAACGTCAAGCCCCGTTCTTAAAAAGTGTCTTACAAGAAGCCAATCAACACAAACGCCAAGAATTGTTGCGGATGGCCAATGCGGATCAGATCAATGCTGTCAGTGAATTGGTGATGAACACGCTCCGTGGCACGGTGCCCCGTTCCCGACAGACCATCACGTTGCTCAAACCTCACGCCCAGAGTTTACGCGCCATGGCCAAACCCGCCCATTCTGTCAAACGACGACGCGCCATCATGATGGCTCAAAAAGGGGGCGCCCTCTGGCCGGAACTCTACCGATGTTATAAACGTTGCATGCGCTAGACCAGACCCCTCAGTTGCACCATGGAGCCCGAGATGGTGAGCACCACGGTGAACAACGCCCCGGCTTTTTTACAATTACGAGACCAGTACAAACAAGAATTGGTGGAAGATACCCGCTTGACCAAAGCCGCTGATTTAGCCGCCAAACAACATGTCCTCCTGACCAGTGATGCCCCCGATGCTTGGAAACGGCCTCAACTCAAAGCCGTGAGCCGTCAATTACGCCATTGGACCAAAAAAGTGCGCCAACCGTTTGGAGCGCCAGCTGGAGGTGTGAGTGCCGCAGGGGCCACGACGCCGGGTGACGATGATTTTGAGGCGGGCCCCATGCAAGCCTGGTTCACGCAATTGGTCAAGGCCACCCAGGGTATAAAACAAGGCACCCCGACTCGTGGACCCAGAAAACCCCCTGTCCCGCCTAAACCGAAGATCACGCCCAGTGCCAAAAAGAAACTCAAGTTCACGACCCCGTTGAGCAGCGCGGAGTTGGCGCACGAGTTGCCCTTTTCAGAGGAGCCTGGAACAGGACCTTGGGATACCCCCAGTGAACGTGTGGACTCGATCAAGCAATCGGTCAAGCGCGAGATTCGCAAAAAAGCCGCTGGTGTCGCCAAAAAGAAAGCCGCTGGTTGGGCCAAGAAAGCCTTGGATTGGAAATCGTGGAAAACCCCCTAATATGGGACGGAAACGTCGTGCAGCGACTCGTTCCCGAGCGAGACGACGACGACGCTCGCAACGGGGCGGCAAGTTATTTGATGTACAAAACCTCCTCAACAAGACCGGTATTGAATTTCATTGGCCCGGTTATCAGTATATGGGTCCTGGCACCCATTTAAAGAAACGATTGGCCCGTGGGGATCCCGGCATCAACCGGTTGGACAGGATTGCGAAAGCCCATGACATCGATTATGATAAAGCCAAGACTTTGAAAGACAAATGGGCGGCGGATCGCAAGATGATTGCCAAGATTGATCAACTCCCTGGCAGTAAAAACTTAACAGAGCGTATTGTTAGACGCATTATGAAAGCCAAACTCCGATTGGGCATGTAAACCCCCTTAGTCATAAACAAGACAACATGTTCAATTGCACAGTACACATGTTTTAATTAAACTTCATTTTTTCGTTCTTACAAGTACATGTCCATTTTCTGCAAGGCCTCAGCGCGAAAGGTTTGTACCTTGTCCTCTTCAGGCTCGGATTCGGCCCAGTCTAAGGGTAGCCACGGGAGGGGAAAGGGACGCTTCAAGGCCTCGTCCAACCAGGACCATTCTCGAAGCCGAATGGATTCTATTCGCTTGTCATATCTTTCTTTCTGCAGGGCTTTCCATCCCTCTTCGCCCAATACACGCTTTTTCTCAGCCGCAATCTCCCGCCGCCGCGCATTCAAACGTTGCTTGTAGGCCTCGTAGGTCCCCTCTTTTTTCATTCTTTGTATCCAATTTTTTTGGCATTGATTGTTTTTACGTTTCACTTCAGCCCGTTGCTCCTCCGTCATGCCATGATAGCGCCGCATCCCCTCCTCGGTCTTTTTGGCCTTAAAGGCCTCGTACTCCCCATTGGCCCTCATACGGGCCATGCGTTCATGATAGCGACGACGGTGCATGGCCTTCACCTCCTCAATCCCATTCGGAGCCGCATACAGGCGCTGCCGATACCGTTTTTGTTGCGCTTTGTTTTTCTCGGGGTCCCGCTTTTTCCTGGGGGGCCGGCGCGATCCTGGCGTATCCATGCTCAATCTCCAGTAAACGGGCAGAACACTCATCGGCCAAGGCCCGCAACTTTCGAAAGGGATTGGGTGTCTCCCGAGCCCGGGCACGACGGTCCCGTTGCTGCTGTACAATCTTGTCGCGGTGTCGATGATAATATTTGCGGTTCAGCGCCCGCACTTGGTCTCCGTGCGTGGCTCGGTATCGGTTACAGGCCAACCGATTCAACTCTCGGGCTCTGGCAAGCTGTTCCGGGGTCGGAGGCGGTTTGGACGGTTTGAGCTTTTTCTGAGCCGCCCGCTTCTCACGTTTCTGTGCCACAATCCTCTCCCTGTGTTTCAGGTACCACCTATGTTTAGCCTCTTTCACCTTCTCAGGATCTCGATTAGGCATGTCTCAATGGCAACTGACGTCTGGTCTGGACGATGGTCTATATCTAGACATCTTTCCACCAATCACCGATCTCGCACCAGGCTCAGAGGAGACTGGAAAAAACTGTACCCATGGGGGGCACCCCCCTCAATCCTCCTCCGGTCCAATCAACCCCTCACTTGACCCTCACCTGACTCTCACCTGAGTCCCATCCACCAATCCCCGTTGGTCTGATCACGTGTTTTCAGGTCTATAAAAGCCAGCGTCTGGCGCGGGAAAATTCAAATTGTCTCCTCCGTCATGGCGGAAGACTCTTGGTATCCTGACAGTGACGAGGAGGATGCTCTGTTGAACCGCGCCTATGACCGGTGGGAACAGTTGGGAGGAGCCGCTCCCGCCCGAGGCCCTCTCTTTCAGTTTACCATGCAGCCTATAGGTCGACGACGCCGCTGGCGCAATGTGGTGGAGCGGGCGCAATTCAACGCGCAATTGCGTCAATTGAGGGATCCTGGTCCTGGGGACAATATTGGCATGGCGCTCACGGAAGCATTACACCAAGCCATTGAAACAGAACTCGACCGCGAGCAGCGACCCGCCCATCATTTTGTGAACTTTGCCATTACAGCGCATGGGTTTACCCACGCCTATCAAACCGCCAATTTCACCGTGGGGGAATTTTTGCAACGCACCGCTCGTTTGGATGAGATGTTGGCCACCCTAGCGGGAAAATTAAACAGTAATGAAGCCTTCAACCCCGATCGCGGGTTCCAAGTGGATGTAGTGTTTGTCTCCATGCCCGGCCCGGGGTCTGGTCGACATAAACAACGCAATGTGGGACGTTTATGCCTGGACCGAGTCAACAAGAAAAAGCAATGCATTGTCACCATCCGAAACAGAGATACTTTATGCTGTGCCCGTGCCATTGTCACCATGCGTGCTCATTGCCACAAAGATGAAGGCGTGGACGGGTTTCGCGACTGGGACAATCTCAAACGTGGTTATCCTGTGCAGCAACGTCAAGCCCAGGCCCTCCATCAGCAAGCGGGAGTCGCTGAAGGTCCCTGTGGGATACCTGAGCTTCGTCAATTTCAACAAGCGTTGGGGTCTCAATATCAACTCTTGGTGATGACCCGGATGAAACCGTTCTTTTTAATCTTCAAAGGCCCCACTGCCCCTCATCAGATTCGTTTACTCAAGTCCAATGATCATTTTGACGGTTGCACGTCCTTTCCTGCCTTTGTCAACCGCTCCTATTATTGTGTGGACTGTGAACGAGGGTTCAACGCCAATGATCGATCCCATCACACTTGTCAAGGGAGACGCTGCTCCGCGTGTGGTCGATTTGATTGTCCGGATTATGTGCGGGGCACCCGCCCCACCGAGTATTGCAGTCTGTGTCACCGCAAGTTTTACGGCGGTCCATGCAAACGTTATCATGAAATCAGTGCCCAATGTCAATCTATCAAATGCTGTCGCAAGTGTCAAGCCCAATACACGGTCATCCGCAACCAGCGTCATCAGTGCGGGTACACTAAATGTTCCGTGTGTCAGGAATGGGTACCTATCCAAGATCATAAGTGTTACATTCAGCCCGTGGTAGAGCATGAGGAGACTGAACCGACAGAGGAGGGGGGAGGTAGCATGGTGGCGCCACCCCCTCCCCTGTTTGTTTACGCGGATTTTGAAGCCATGCAAAATGCGGAAGGGGTGTTTGTGGCCAATTTACTGTGTTATTCGTCCAGTGCCGAAACAACCATCCATGTATTGGACGGGGAGGACTGTGCCTTACAATTTTTGCGTGATTTGGATGATCTCACCGACGTTCCAGACTGTGAAGGCGAGCGGGAGATTCTCGTGGTGTTTCATAATTTGAAAGGCTTCGATGGCATGTTTATTCTCCATGAACTGTACCAGCAACAACGCGAGGTCGAGGATCAGCTGACCGTGGGGGCCAAAGTGTTGTCGTTCAAGAGTGGACCCCTCAAATTCATTGACTAGTTGTGTTTCTTGCCTATGCCGCTGGCCTCCTTTTCCAGCACCTTCAATTTGACTGAGTTAAAGAAGGGCTTCTTTCCCCATTTGTTCAATACCCCTGATCATCAACAGTATGTGGGCCGCATCCCTGATCTGGAATTTTACGATACCGACGGCATGATGGCCAAAAAGAAAGACGAACTGACCCGTTGGCACGCCGATCAAGTCCGTCGGAACGTGCCCTTCCATTTCAAGCAAGAAATTATTGATTATTGCAAATCGGATGTGGCTCTATTGAAAGCGGGGTGTGAAGCCTTTCAACAAGAATTTGAACAACAGGCTGGCTTTAATCCCATGGCCAAGTGTATCACCATTGCCAGTGCCTGCAATTTGTATTGGCGCAAGCATCATTTGACCCCCGACACTATTGCTGTGGAACCATTGGGGGGTTGGCGAGGGGCCCACGTCAATCAATCCCTCAAAGCCCTGCAATGGCTCTATTACCAAGAACACCTCCTTCCCAAGGAGGGAGCCAGTGCTGACCGTATACGTCACGTTCGCAATGGGGGCGAACAGTCCATCCGAACCAGCGCCAACAATTATTTTGTCGATGGCTACGATCCTGTGACTCGCACCATCTACGAGTTTCATGGATGTCTCTATCATGGCTGTCCCCGCTGTTATCCCAGGAGAAACGCCAAACATTATGCCACACCGGATCGAACCGTAGAGGAACTCTATCAAGCCACGCTCTCCAAATGCATGGCACTACTCCGAGCGGGTCATACAGTCATTGAAATGTGGGAATGTGAATGGGACCAGTTAGTAGACACCGATGAAACCATCCAACGTTTTCTGACGTCCTTCGATTTGGTGGCACCCCTGGAACCCCGTGAAGCCTTCTTTGGAGGTCGAACCGGTGCGGTGGCTCTGCATGCTGTGGCTGGAGAAGGCGAGGAAATACGCTATGTGGATGTGACCTCCCTGTACCCGTGGGTGAATAAGAACTGTCCCTATCCCATCGGGCATCCGCGGATCATCACGCAACCCGCCGACCAGTCCCTGGAGTCCTATTTTGGTGTCGCCACCGTGGACATTCTTCCTCCCACTAGTCTGTTCCACCCTGTTCTGCCCGTGCGTAGTGGGAACAAGCTCACGTTTCCTCTCTGCCGCGCCTGTGTCCAGACCGAACAGGCCCAACCCATGTTGACCCGAACCCATTATTGCCCTCATTCTGATGCGGATCGTATGCTACGCGGCACCTGGTGCACGCCCGAATTGGTCAAAGCCGTCGAAAAGGGGTACACGCTGATCAAGATTCACGAAGTCTGGCATTTTCCCCCCGAGCAACGCCAAACGGGTCTTTTTGCCGATTACGTCAACACCTGGCTCAAGTTAAAACAAGAATCCGCGGGATGGCCCAGTTGGTGTCAGACCCTCGAGCAGAAACGTGACTATATTCTTCGTTACCAGGAACGGGAAGGGATCCGACTGGACATTGCCAGTATTGCCAAAAATCCCGGCCGCAAGGCCACGGCCAAGCTCATGCTGAACAGTTTCTGGGGAAAATTCGGGGAGCGAATCAACAAACCCACCACTGTCACCGTTCAACATCCCGCCGATTTGTTCAGACTCGTCTCTGATGCTGCCCTCGAACTCAGCACCCTCCGTCTTTGCACTGACGACATTTTGGAAGCCGTTTATACCAGCGTCCACGACAATGCTGTCAAAGGCACCAAGACCAATATTTTCGTAGCCGCTTTCACTACCTGTCATGCTCGATTGAAGCTCTACGAGTCCCTGGATACCCTTCAACAGCAAGTCCTTTATTACGATACCGATAGTGTGGTGTACAAGTGGCGCCCCGGTCAACCCAGCATTGCCACCGGCGATTTTCTCGGGGATATGACGGATGAATTAGACGGAGACGTCATCACCGAGTTTGTTTCGGGGGGCGCCAAGAATTATGGGTACCAGACCCGTGGTGGCAAAGTGGTGTGCAAGGTACGCGGTTTCACGCTCAACGTCCGCGGGTCAGCCATTCTCAATTTTCAGACCATGAAAGAGAACATTCTTTCGGAATTAGATTCGCCTCAGGACTCTTGACGCAATTTGAACATCACTAACCCTTATTATTTCAAACGAGATTTAGAACAGAAACAAATTCAAGTGGTTCCACGCGTGAAGCAGTATGGGTTGGTGTTTGACAAGCGTGTCATCGATGTCGCCACTCGTTCCAGTTATCCCTATGGCTACGAGAGGATTGGGAACGAACTCGACCTGTTATTAGATTTGTAATGGGCGTGACGTCATTAGGGCGTCACACACGTCCCGCTTGTACCCAGGGCTCTACGCGGTCATTAAAACTATGTCAAGAATGTAGATTCAACTCTTGTGTGCGTGTGTTCTTTATTCCATGGGGTCACGTGTCAAACCATGCCCATATATGGGCATTCGTGACGTCACATAAGTCACATGGGCGAAATGCGCGATTCTGATTGGTCGAGAGAAATTTTGCTGCGCTCTGATTGGTTACCACCTAGTGTAGCCCCTATTACTACTGACAGATGTAAAATGGTCATTTAAAATCTCACACATTTCTGCGGGTTTTGTGAAGGAATTATCACCACTTTTTAGTTCACTTATTGAAGAGTTACTAGTGCACTTACGATATGTTAATTCATTGATTGTCCTTCATATTTCCATCGGGTTACCCACATTTTGTTCCACTTCTGATTTATAATAATTCGCTTTTGTCATTTTATTTTCATTATTTATTCTATTTTTCTTTTCTATATTTATCCCAGATAGATGGCTGTTTTGTTAATATAGCCTGCCTTTTCAGTCTGTTTCGACCTGTTATCAGCTCCCTCAGATCAGTAGTAATCCAAGGGGATTTTTTATTTCTTACTCGCCGCGTTCTTATGGGCGCATGAGCGTCAGCTATTTTTAAAACCATATTTTCCCAGATTTCAACCATTTCATCGGGAGTAGTGCAGTTTCTTAGGTAGTATCCCAGGGCGCTGACTTTAGGTCTTCCCTGAAAGCACTTGCATTAAAGTTTTTAAAAGAACGAGTGGTCACATGCTTATGAGTGTTTTTAGATGAAATAGCAAACTTACGTACTGCATAGACCATACTATGGTCACTTAATCCCATATGCAACACTCCTGATTTTAAAATCCTTGAGGGTTCATTTGATAAAATTATATCAATAAGTGTACTAGAATTTGGCGTGATTCTAGTAGGTTCATTGATTAGTTGTTGAAACTGATAGGTCGAACTTAATTGCTTCAACTGAGACAGGTGCATGTTATTTCTATCCGATAGATAATTGCAATTTAAATCGCCTAAGATAATTTGTTCCTTAGATTCCATGTCAATAATGCGAACAATAGCAACACGTAACAACATGTACGGGGCTAAAAGAATTTTACAAAAATTAGACAGTTGCCCGTCTCAGTACTTTTTTTTGCTGTTTTTTTGTTTGTTTGTTTGTTTGGCTATTTTTGTAATGGAGTTGTCACCTACTCGCCTATGACTAGTGGTTATGATTGATACCTGGCCATCGGACCGGACAGAAAAATCTATTTGCCTTCACCTAAACTTATGCTAGATGATCTAATGTGACGGAGAGAATTAAAACAGAAACAAAATGCAAGGAGTGTATTCACTGGGGAATCCCTCCTCTGTGTTTTTCTAGTTTACTTTTTAAAATTCTATACACACCGTTAATAGATGTCAGTGTTCATATAACCCGCCCTCCCCAGTTCGGCTCCATATAGGCTTTATCAGATCCCTTCCCCCATCCCTAACATTTTATGGGAAACCCTCCCCCGAGCTTCAAAAGGTTCAGTGGTACACATATTTCTGTCGCATACTAAACAGAGATCTCGCAGCACAAGCTCAAACAATTCAGTTATAATTACGTTTAATTCTTAAATGTAAATATACATGAAGTCAATTGTGGACAGCAAATACAGCAGTCCGTAGTATGGCCTCAAGAAAAACGAAACAGTCGCCGAGAAATCTTGACTACCTTGCTTACACCACCATTCATCACTTAATGTATACAAACTCATTCTGGTTTTACGAGCTCCATGCATGGCTCTGCTTCAAGGTGAGGCTAAGTGCAAAGCCATTACTATGAAAACTATTTTCTAGCCTTATGCAAATAAAACTCATTTTCACTAGAAAGATTTTCAGTTGCACTTTACTTTGTTTCGAAAGTAAGAGTTTGTGGAACTCTGAAATGGCTTGTTGTTCCTTTTGCATGAGAACGTGCATTTCTCTTTGATCATGCACTACGCAGGCTGTTAGGGAGAAGGGCTAAAAAGCCTGTGACTCAGCTGCGTGTTATAGTAACAGCCATACACACGTGTATTAGTAATAACACAGAAAACTGAATAAAATACGATCCTACTTCTAGGGAGTTTTGGTTCCGCGAGTAAAGGAAAAAAACTATTTGGCCGCTTGATCGCTTAGCGAGAAAACGTTGTCATCTTTTCTGTTAATTTTATCGTCAGTTATATAATTAATAAAAGAATCGAAACAACCCATACACACACACACCACACACAATCGCCCCTCATTATTAGCACACCGTGGACACTCTTTGATTAGATCCTCGTCATGAGAGGCCGCTCTTGCAGATGTGTAACGTTACACTAGATGAAGATGAACATTTGTATTTTGATGCTCTTGCGAGACAATAACTTTCATAAAATCATCCTGCAGCTGTTCAGCTTCCACGCATGCTCGATAGCCCTCTCGATGGTAAGCTTCAAACATCCGAGGCGTAAAGAACTGATTGGCTGTGATATGCTGTGGGAAGGTATTGCATAATGAACTGGACAACCAACAGAATTGGCTTTCATGGCAGGACTCACAACAGCAGAAGGTCAAGTCGTCAACCTCTTTCTGATCCAGAATCATACCATCTCCTATACCATCAACTTCATCAAAGAGGTTAGGAACATGAGAGGTTTCTTGTAAGACAACGCCTTTTTGGGGCTCTCGTGGTGCAATCAACAGCACTTCACCATATCGGTTGCCTTGTACATTGTTATCGTAACGTACCTTAAATCTGTCGCAAAAAAGCGCGAAGTACAGAATTATATTAGAATTCGTTTATATTATATGCGGACTTTATATCAACTTAGGCCTAGAGGAAAAAGGGGAGGATGCCATTTTACCACTACCTCTCGTCTTACAGAAATAAGATTCATAAGTAGGTTGAGTATGATAGTCCGGGTGAACGTAGTTCTGAGTAGGACTGTTGTTGACAGTGACTGACGTTTCGACAACCCGCGCGGTAGTCATCTTTTGACTCAAATTGAATTATATGACGTCAGTCGATGGTAATAAACTCTGGTTACTGACCTGATTGGTCAATTAAGTCGTGATGTTATTGGTCGTCTGTCTGTTAAGACGTGATGTTATTGGCTATGAAGACTCGTAATGTCATTGGTGCGTTTCGATTCGTCTGTTGTCACAGTTAAACACTCAGTAATTAATTGTTAGTCAAATCGTCGATTGTCTAGTCATTCTATATCGTACATATAGTTAGTTTTGCTTCATTCCGTCGATAAGTCGTTTGTACGGTGCCGGAAACTGTTGACTACGATTCAGTGGCGTTTGTTCTAAATTAGTAAACCAGCTTTCTAAAGTGAGCCGTTGATAGTAGTTTGCAGAATACGGAATACATGTCGCAGATACTGCAGATTCTTTGGTCACTTTCTCTTCTTTTTAAACTGTTTGCTCAGACTTGAGTAAGAAAAAAAAATTAATTTAGTTGCTGCATTTGAGAGTAAAATCCAACTAGTTGTCTATTATCAATGCTGCGTTCTGATTGGTTGAGCTACTACTAAGCTATATGTTATAGCCCACTAGTAGCGAAAAGCGTCTGATTTTTGACGGCAAAAAAGGATTAAAGTCTGGCTTTAAGTTGTTTTGTCTCGATATTTTTGTCCAACTAGTTGGATTTTACTAAAACAATTATTCCTCTCGCCCTCGTGGCCTCTGAGTTGACTCAGAGCCCATTCGGGCTAGAGGAATAATTGTTAAATAGTCCGTGGCAAAGGCCTCGTAGAAAAATAGAATGAAATGCCACTGAAAGGTAATAGGAAGACGGCTAATTATTTTATATCAAATAACTCAGGATCAAAGAGTTTGCACTTTTTTGTGAAAAATTACCTTTCAAAAAAACCCTGAATAGCGGACACTATCACCAACAAATCACTTTAACCTTATTATCATTCGATGCAAATTTGTTTTCCTTTTCATTACCCAAAAGCCCACCACGTGAGCTGCAAATAACTGTCTACAAATAACGACCTGCTCATGCGCAATGTAGCATAACTGTTTTGGCTACAAATAATATTCTGCTCATGCGTAAATGAAACCACGTTTTTCTCGATCTCCTTCTTGCGATCACAATTGCGTGAAAAAATTCATGGTAGATCGCTTCGCTTCCCGAAGATATTCATTAAAAACAAACTTGGTGATCGAATGATAAAACAATTATTGAACTCGGTTATCGCAAAATATAGTGATTTGTCAGTGGCGAGCAGATCAATTATTTGCCGAAGCCGAACCTTGTCCATTAATTGTTAT